>CAHIKZ030000764.1:732500-736559 GCA_903632075.3 Acanthosepion pharaonis
GTCTCTGCCTTACTTGTGTATTTTATATTTAGTTTATAAGGGTGTTCACTTTGTACCTGCTTGGCAGTCATAGTCTAGTAATGGCAGTCCTTATGTAATATTTTCAGTACATTTTAAGTAATGTTCTACTGACTCATCATTTTCTTGTCTCCTAGTAGTAGCAAGTAAATATCTTGAAAACATTTTATTCTTAGGTTTTAGGCCTGAAGTAAATTTACAGCCTCCCCAGAGAATGAACATTCAAAAAAACTTTCATGAACAGAATGAGAAACATAGTAAGTCTATAGGCCAAGTTTGTTAATCTATTTGGATTTTCAGGCATTAGAGAATCTACAAAATTTGTGAATGTTGGTAGTCAGTGTTTCCAAAGTTTATCAGTTTCTTCAAAGTTCAGATTTTTATTATTTTATGGCATTATTATTATTATTATGGCATTATTTCATAGCATTATTTTTATTATTTTATGGCATTATTATATGGCCTATAAGACGCATTATTTTCTATAAAACATCACTAAAAACCACTCTGCCTCCTATAACTCTTATTGTGATGGGGGTTATAAGTTTGGTATATGGAGTGAGCATCAGCTCCCCAGTTACATCCGATTTTGAGCCCTTGAAAGTAAAAAAATCCTGCTACAGTAATACCTTCCTTATTTCTTCAACTACTGGTAACAAAACAACATCATTTATGGTAGACACTTTAAGAATAATACTACTGTATACTACTACACTTTCATTAGCACATGCTGGGCATTTTTGCTTAAGTAATCATACTTACAGTACTTAGTGCTCCATCCTGGTTTGTGATGAATTCGTCATGATTAGTGAGCATGTTAGGCTAAATAAAATAAATTGTTCTGGTTGCATGAAGCATTCTAGAGCAAACATTGAATAAATTATAATGATAAGAGAGACAGTGCTTTGGAAGTTTTATTCAACTTTTACCAACTGTAAACTGGAGTTTTGTCTGCATGTTCACTTGAACAGAATATGGCACAAGTCAGAGTGGGAGTTTCATGCATATATAGGATCAGAGTCCAAAATGAGTTCAACCTCCTCAACATTTCTTCTTCAGGTACCAAGTATTAACCTTGTCCTCTGATAAAGAATTACTGCCTGAGGAAGATAGACCCTGGGTCTGAATTTCATTAATGGAACTTGCCAGCTGACTGCAATCCTTGTCTCAGATGATGACGACATTTATTTATAATGAATGATAAAGTTCATTATTCAAGGAGTTAATTTCACCACAGTATATAATGTGTACTTAGATGTCAATTCATTGTTAATGCTTATTTGATAAAAGGTCAGACAAGGAATGTTAATTTTGATTTTTTACTTAACCTTTCCTGATTCTGTACAAATAGCTGAAAGAACTTGATTAAAAGTTTTGAACAGTTCTTATATACATTAACCATTGTATACTTGTACAGAAATAGGAAAGGTTAAATAAGAAAATTAAAAAAAAAACATTCCTTGTCTGTAACCTTTAACCAAATGTATGTGTGTGTATTTATTAGTTGAGTTTTTCCATAGTTGCTGGAGCCTCTGTCTGTTATGGTTTACATAACCTGGACTCACTAATTTCTAAAAAGCAAATGAAATGCATACAAATATACATTAAACAACATCTATTTTAATGTCATATTTTATTAAGTAACCTTATGGCTAAAAATAAAATGAATGGTTGTAAATTTACAAGTAGTCTAAAAGATCCACACTGTTTACTAACAATTGTGGAATGAGGATATGAGAGATGCAATCAAAAGCAGATGAAATTCTTCTTCTTCTATGTGATGAGTCCTTTCAGGACTTGGGTCATTATGGCTCTCCACAATTTCCTGTCTTTTTAGTTCTTAGTAAGCCTTGTCTTTTTGCTATCTCTCCTAACTGCTGTTCTGCTAACAATTTATATAAGCTTGTTAGGCAGGTTATATACTATTTTCTTCTGTTCTTCTTGCCTTCAATCTTTCCTGTGAGTATCAAATTTTCTAAGCTATCTTTCCTCATTACATGCTCTAGAAATTTCAACTGTCTCTTTCTGATGCTAAGTATAAGTGTCATTTTTCCCATTTTCTTTAAAACTTTGTCAATGCTCATATGTTCAGTCCATGGAATTCTCAGCATCCTTCTATAGAACATTTCTGTTGTTTCAAGTCTCTTCTTCATCTGTAATGAGATTGTCCAGCATACTGCATCAGTAACAACATCAAATAATATTATAATTAATACTAATGTATTTTAACAACAACAAAAAAGATGGCATTTTTTATCAGATGTTTTAGAAAATAAAGAATAAAAGCTGTATGGGTACATTTGAGTTATACTAACCTGTTCATCTTCATAGGCTATTTGCTAAGGCAATTGTCCAAGAAAGGTAGTTTTCTGAGAGTAAGGAATGAAAGTTTGTATCTCTCTGGAGGTTTATTGTTCATCTCCAATCTATGCTGCTTGCTAACAATTGTGGAGTGATAATTTAGGAATTGCAATAAAAATAAAATGACAGAAATCCTGGATTCAATCAGTTCTTCAGTTTATATGTTGATCATATTTTAGCAAGTAGCGTGGAATTGCAAGTCTTGCCTTTACATTTTGCTATTTTTATCCATAGCTAGAGGGTTTTGAATTCAGAGTTATCCTTCTCAAAGACTGATTGCTAACCAAAACTAGAGAGTCAAGTCTGCCCTATTTTACCTATAGTTGGTTGGAGCGCAGAAGAGACGGATTCATCTTGGTTCCAATGGCATTAGTTTAAAGTGGACTATCTCTGCCAGAATTTGAACTCAGCTCCCCAATACTATTTTCTGTGCTGTTAACTATTAAGCTAGCCATATTTATACAAAATCTCAGTAAAAATTGATTTACTTAAAATATGATTGGTTCCAGAGACTCGGATGAAGTGTGGGATTATCTCACTTTGTCTACCAGGGTACTTTGCTTAATGCCTGTTAGATGGTATGGTAATAAGTGGTTTAAACTGAAAGGAGTAACTCTCATTTTTTACTCTCTCAGACATAGTAGGTAGAAGTTATATCTAGTCTTCCCCTCTGGGGAAATTTGTTAATCCCTGGGCAAACACACTACTTAATTTCACCAAGCCATGTGGCACACACATACTACTACTAGTAGTAGTCGTCCTATAAATGTTTTTTTTGCATTTTTTTCTGAGCTATGTATATCTGTGTATACACAAGTATCTTTTTCAATCTTCTTGAATTATGCTGTTCTATGTATAAATATATAAAATTGTTAGATCTTCTGCTAGAAAAATGTTTTCACTGTGTCAATTGTTAGACAATTTTTCTCACCAGAATCTATCTTGCACATTTATAAGTCTATTATTCCATGTATTGAATATCGCTTTGCATCTGGTCTAGTGCTTCTGCTATGTATTTAGAGATTCTTGATAAAATACAAAAAAAAATCTGATTTTTTATTGATCCTGACCTGACATCTTGGATTCAGTCAGATTCCCATTGCTGTAATGTAGATTCCCTGTGCTTTTTCTATAAATATTTTCATGGAAAATAAGTTTCAGCTGTAGTAACTGACTGCTATATAAAAAATGTTTTTAATTAACTTTATACAATTTATATTTAACTTTCTTTATACAATAATTAACATTCTAATTACTAGCAAACAGCATTCCCAGTTTTGAATATTTTCCAACTATAGTTTTAGAAAGAACGTTGATAAGTCTTTTATGTGATATCTGCCTACCAGATCTTATTTGACAGAGATGTTTAATTAATATGGTCATTTGTTATTTTTATATCATTTAAGATCCAAATGTTATCTGCTAGAAACAAATACAGTATTTGTTAGTAAAACAACACTTATTATGCCAAAGAAGAAATATTTCTTGGCTAAATAAATGAAAGAAGGACTCAAAAAAGAAGCATCATAAGTTAAAACTGGTGTTTAGATGTAGGATTAATGATATTTCTGGTTTTCATTTTATTCATAAATTTTGCTTTGAGTCTGAATCTTTTTTATCTAATAAAAGTCATAAGAAAAAAGTATAAAACTATTAATAAATAAAATTAATAAGCAATTT
>CAHIKZ030000765.1:0-132500 GCA_903632075.3 Acanthosepion pharaonis
AAAATATGAAAGAACGAAGGAAAGTGACAAGAGTGATGAAGAGGGGTAGAAAAATAAGAAAGAACGAAAGAAAGGGACAAGAGAGATGAAGAGAGGTAGAAAAATAAGAAAGAACGAAAGAAAGGGACAAGAGAGATGAAGAGAGGTAGAAAAATAAGAAAGAACGAAAGAAAGGGACAAGAGAGATGAAGAGAGGTAGAAAAATAAGAAAGAACGAAAGAAAGGGACAAGAGTGATGAAGAGAGGTAGTAAAATAAGAAATAACGAAAGAAAGGGACAAGAAGAGATGAAGAAAGGTAAAAAATGAAAGAAAGAAAAAAAGAAAGAAAGGGACAAGAGAGATGAAGAGAGGTAGTAAAATAAGAAAGAACGAAAGAAAAGGGACAAAAGTGATGAAGAGATGTAAAAAAAAAGAAAGAAGAAAGGAAAGGGACAAGAGAGAAAATGAAGAGAGATAGAAAGATGAAGAAGGTAGAAAGAAAGAACGAAAGAAAGGGACAAGAGTGATGAAGAGAGGTAGAAAAATAAGAAAGAACGAAGGAAAGGGACAAGAGAGATGAAGAGAGATAGAAAAGTAAGAAAGAATGGAAGAAAGGTACAAGAGTGATGAAGAGAGGTAGTAAAATAAGAAAGAACGAAAGAAAGGGACAAGAGTGATGAAGAGAGGTAGAAAAATAAGAAAGAACGAAAGAAAGGGACAAGAGAGATGAAGAGAGGTAGTAAAATAAGAAAGAACAAAAATGAAAAGGGACGAGAAGGAAATGAAGAGAGATGAAGAGAGATAAAAATAAGAAAGAACGAAGGAAAGGGACAAGAGAGATGAAGAGAGGTAGAAAAATAAGAAAGAACGAAAGAAAGGGACAAGAGTGATGAAGAGAGGTAGAAAAATAAGAAAGAACGAAAGAAAAGGGTAAAACAAGAGAGATGAAGAGAGGTAGAGGATGAAAAATAAAAAAGAACGAAAGAAAGGGACAAGAGAGATGATGAGAGGTAGAAAAATAAGAAAGAACGAAAGAAAGGGACAAGAGAGATGAAGAGAGGTAGAAAATAAGAAAGAACGAAAGAAAGGGACGAGAGAGATGAAGAGAGAGAGGAAAATAAGAAAGAACGAAAGAAAGGGACAAGTGTGATGAAGAGAGGTAGAAAAAATAAGAAAGAACGAAAGAAAGGGACAAGAGAGATGAAGAGAGAGAAAGATAGAAAAAGAAAAGAAAGAACGAAAGAAATAAGGAACAAGAGAGATGAAGAGAGGTAGAAAAATAAGAAAGAACGAAGGAAAGGGACAAGAGAGATGAAGAGAAATAGAAAATAAGAAAGAACGAAAGAAAAGGGACAAGAGATGATGAAGAAAAATAGAAAAATAAGAAAAGAACGAAAGAAAGGAAAAATAAGAGGATGAAGAGAGGTAGAAAAATAAGAAAGAACGAAAGAAAGGGACAAGAGTGATGAAGAGAGGTAGAAAAATAAGAAAGAACGAAAGAAAGGGACAAGAGTGATGAAGAAAGGTAGAAAAATAAGAAAGAACGAAAGAAAGGGACAAGAGTGATGAAGAGAGGTAGAAAAATAAGAAAGAACGAAAGAAAGGGACAAGAGTGATGAAGAGAGGTAGAAAATAAGAAAGAACAAAAGAAAGGGACCAGAGTGATGAAGAGAGGTAGAAAAATAAGAAAGAACGAAAGAAAGGGACAAGAGTGATGAAGAGCGGTAGTAAAATAAGAAAGAACGAAAGAAAGGGACAAGAGAGATGAAGAGTGGTAGAAAAATAAGAAAGAACGAAAGAAAGAAAAAAGAAAGAAGATAAAGGAGAAAGACAAGAAGATGACAAGAAAGACGGAAGTGCAAAAAGTAAAGCAATAAAGAAATAATGAAAAATATAGGAAGAGAGACAGAAAAGACCTTAAAAAGAAAATAAAAATAAGATTGGTTTGTTTTTATGGATTATCAACCTTTTCCAGTTTATGTAAATTTATGAAAAATATTTTTAGATTGTCAGAAATTTTTGGAGATAATAATAATTTATTGATAAGTATTCTTCTATAAAATCCTATAGGTAGCGGTAGACGAAATGGCTTCATACCTTGCCCAAGGTTATTTGCGGGAATATAATGAACACGACTGGAATTGGAACTAGGTTCTCTGATTTCCATTTTCCAAACTTACTGCACCTGGTATTCCCAAGCGGTCCCCTATCTTACTGAACCGGCTCGTTGTTGCTTAACTTAGGTTAAAAAAATCGGATATTTAATGTAATATTGCCGAGTGCCGTGCAACTCGAACGTTCAAATTTATAGCATCTGGTATTCCCAATCACTCATCCATCTACTTAGCAGGCTCGACGTTGCTTAGCATCGGTCATCGTACGAGAACCGTTGTTCCAACATGATATGGCCGTAGCCTCGAGAAAAAAAAAAGCAAACATGGGAAAGTTGAAAGAATCTTTAGTTTCGTATTCTTATCAGACGTTACAAAATTAGATGTCTTTCTTGCTTATTTATGGTCATTTTTACGAGTACTTAATCTCTTTTTGTGTATTTCTTATCGATAGAATATTTGTCTTAAATAAAGAAAATCAGACAGTTACTTGCATTGGAGGTTTTAATCTTTCTGTGTGTCTACTGATCTTATTCATTAACGGCAGAGAGTTTGTTTTTCTCTTGATCTGATTCGTATCATTGTTATATGGTTAACTAACCACTTTATCCAGTCAGGCAAAACAACTGCGTTTACGCTGTCGCATCGTCCGCTAGCGGCTGCCATGTCTGTTGGTCTGACATTGGCTTACCAAATATTTTAGTAAAACAACGTTTTTGAAAAGCTAACGAAAGCTTCAATAAAGACAAACTCTTTTTCAAGAAAGTTTCTCCTTGATAAAGATATGTTAGTTTTTATTCCCAGTCACGATCGGATCTTTTAAGAACGCGTATCAAGTACGCCAATAGAAAGATTACACGGGACATTACAAGTAGAGTTATTTTGTTATTCGACACTTACCCTGGCAATCGTTGTGTACGGAAGATCTAAGAATGTTATCAGTAATCGATCTCTTATCTCTGATAACATTTGAGATCATGTATTCTCTGTATTTAAGACAATCTCTGTATTTGGTATAAGGTATAATGTATAAAGTATTCTCTGTAATTAAGGCAATCGTTTTGCACGGAAGATCATCTACGAATATTATCAATAATCGATCTCTTATATCATGTATTCTCTGTGTTCTACAGACATGATAATTCAGTGTTTTTAACTATCGAAATGAAATGAAAAATAATTCATTTTGTTTTGCAAAACGATTGATTATTCTGGTTATTACTAATCCGCGTTGACATTAATTAGGGTAGCAACAATTTGTATTAGAAAACTTAGTAAAAACTGCTACAGACGGTTATCAAGAAAGCGAGAAGAAAGGACGAAACATCAATTTCAAAAAGTGAAAATGCACGGTTTTTAGAAAAAGGAACAGCCCCAAATGCAAATTACAAATTGGAGATACTGAAATGAAACAAGTACAACAATTTGAAATACTTTGGAAGTGTTTTAAAAGGCTATGGAAAATGCGACAATGAAACCCGAAAATGTATTCGGATAGCGAAAGTTACCTTCCAAAATCTAAACAACGTAAACAGGGAAATATTGTTACAAACAAAGAAGAGAGTACAGGACTGTTATTTAATACCAGTCCTCCTATATGGAAATGAATACTGGACAATCTCCTCGCAGATGAAGAAAAGACATGAAGCAACAGAAATGTGGTTCTACAGAAGGATGCTGAGAATATAATAGACAGTACATGGAATAAAAAAGAACAGAAAGAGTCAGATATTTTTAAGGCACATAAGGAAATAGGACTTGGACAATTTGTTATTCACAGGAAAGATTGGAGGCAAGGGGTACAAAGGAAAGCAAAACATAACCTCCCTGGGGAGCTTGAGTGAATCGATCGCGGAGCAGGTTTTGGGGGTGATAGCAAAAAGAGAAAAATTATTAAGAGCTACAAAGGAAAGGAAATTATGTAGAGCCGTGAACACCAAAGTCCTGAATAGATATGGCATATAGAAAAAGAAGAAAAGAAGAAAAGAAGAAAAGAAGAAAAAGAAGAAAAGAAGAGTACAAGACGAAGAAGAAAAGTAGAAGAAAAAAGAAGAAAAAGAAGAAAAAAGAAGAAAAGAAGAAGAAAAAGAAGAAGGAGAAGGAGAAGAAATGAATATTCATGACCATGACCAATCCTTATAAGGAATATTTGATCTTTTTGATTCGCAAACACGATTATCTTCTGAAGAATACCAATGAAGCCACTGAACGCATACACATACTAATAAACGTGCGCGCACACACACACACACACACACACACACACACACATATATATATATATATATATATATATATATATATATATATATATATATATATATATATATATACACGTGCATGCACCGAGACAAATACAATATTCATAGAAACTTTGCCACGGAGACTACAACAAACGTACAATGATGGCTATCTTAAGAGGTCTTAATTAGATGGTTTTTACAAAAATCCGTGCGAAGTATCTTTAAGAAAACCCAAACTTGTATGAGAAAAAAATCCCAAGAGACTAAGCCTCTTCAGATACGTAATTAAAATTAAAACACTAACATAATGTCACGTTGTATTTGGCGAGAAAAACAACTGACAAATAGAAAAGGAAATTAACCGATAAACAAATAAAGGTATTCAATTATCGTAAATTTGTTTTATCCAAATCCCAAAGACGGAATTCAAAGATGTCTAACTTTTCTTGTTATTTACTATCATCTATTCATTACTTTCTAGAGTGGGATACTTTTTTTCGACTTTGTGTAATGGCCAGCAAGCTTGTCTGGCTAGACCTAATCACGACTGAATAGTGAGTTCGATCCTCACTGGGTGCCCCATACTTCCAGTCTTGTGCCACATCTACCGTAAATTATGGCGTAAAATCGAGTTTTCAAGCCTAAAGACATCTTTCCAAAACTAGCGGTCGAGTTATATGGCGGTTACAACACCGAGTTTTAAATAAGTGGGGCAACACTCCTAATCCCACTATGTTTGTCGAATATATTTGGCATATTAACGCAAAAATTAATATGAAATAATTAAATATTAACACAAATTCTGTATTCTATTAATGCTACAACACACCTCGGGTGCATGAAGACTTCAATTACATACTCGGTTGTTACCCATAACTGCTTTGTTGTTGTCTATTATAATAGGAATTCATTAAAAGGATGACAGTCTAACCCGAGTGTTAATAGTGTGTAGAAGACGAGGCAGGTATCAGATTATTTATTAAGTGTCTTTAAATTCAGAACAACAGTATGCCATTTTTTAGTATCCTCGACGTTAAATAATTATTTATTTGTAACAAAAATGAACAAAAAAATATTGAGGTAGCAATTCCAATGCAATATTAATCTTATCAGCGACTTTCCTGCCGACATAACGTATCTTATTTGTGCCCTTTCCAGAAAAAAAATTCCATGGCAATTGATCTTTGTTGCCCCTATTTTATGAATTTAAACGTAGTACTGGATTGGCAGATAAGTCTCATCATTTTATTGTCGAAATTGCTAAATGTAATTGTGAGCTTTATTCTAATGTGTTATTTTGACTTCAATCAACATGGCTGACGTTAAACCACAGGAGAGGACACATTACGCATTCTCAGGATAAAATTTTCTATTGACATGGCGTGTAAAGATTATATTGAATCAATTGCTATGGCAGTTGTTAAGAAATTTGTTTGGCTGATGGAATTAACATGTCAAACCTTGGGTAATTTAATGTCGAATTCAGTGAAGATGGAACTCAGAACTAATTGCCCATGATAGTAGCCTCGGTAACATTAGATCATACCAATTCGTCGTTTTCGAAAGAAGCAAAATATTTAAGGAAGACATAGGATTACATACTATAGCTTTGTAGAACTTGATGATGGCTGTTAAATCAGGGTAATAGAGAAACGGGAAATCGGCGAGCCGAGTTCGAATTCCGACCGTGATCGTTGCATTCAATTTCGCACAATTACCCATTAGAAAAGTATGAATCCATCTCTTCTGCTCCGAGCCACCGGTTAAATAGCAAGGCAGACTATGCTCTTTAGCTGTGATTGTCAAACTGGACAACTCTGAATAAAAAAAAAAACTGCACTGTCGAGGTACATACTATGAAGTTAAACAACGTCGAACTTGGTCAGTACCAAGATGGGTGACCGCTTGCGAATACGAGGTTCTGTAAGTTTGTATTTGCGGGCGGTGTAGTGGATAAGGGTTCAAAAGCCGAGTTCCAATTCCCGTTGGGTTTGTTATATTCACTTACATGCAAATACCCTTGGGAAAGGTATGAATCTATATCTTCGGCCTCCCTGCTATGGGTTAATTAGTAAGGCTTGTATCACTAAATCATTATTGTCTAAGAAGAAAATTCTTCCAAAATATTTTTTGGCTTTACGAAGGGTTGATAAGCCGTCAAAAACGAATCAATCAAACAATATGAGGTCATCTCAGCATAGTTGCAGTATATACCACAGCTTGGTTCTGTAGAGTGGGGGGTTGAAGGAACGCAACGTCGTTTGTGCAGATGGGCATGCTCGTAAACGTGTAGCAATGGTGAAGAAGGGAAATCTAATGTTCATGAAATTTTGGTTAGCCTTTTGCAGATTTATTCTGGGATTAATTCCAAGAAACCGGATGGACTACTTTTAATTTTGTTTTTTCTTCGGAAGACATCTTTTACCTTTTAGCAACTTCATCGCAACAGCAGGGAGAACGACTTTTTTTTTTGACTATTTAATTTTGATATTGTGTATTCTTAGTTCACAGCTTTGGCTTGACCATGATTTTTATAGACGTAATTTCAAAGAATGGCCTCATTAGACTGTACATTTTATCCTCAGCTGCATTTGAATGCAAGATCCAGCGAAGGTATCTTCGCCGTGTTTCTCTCGATTGTGTCTTTCAGGCAGCAACAATGAATGGTGTCGTGTTTAAAGGCTTGAAAGCAAAGAAAGAAACATTTCTACACACAGCGCAACATCTGTTAAAGACTAGCGGAGACTTGGCATAGTCTTCATAGAAGGTAATCCTATTCATGTTTTCGTTAATTTGAACACTATAAAACAGGCATCGATTTCTTGCCGATGGGGGAGATAGAAAATGGTGACGTTTGCTGCGGATAAGAATCGACTGCGGCTTATGGAACGTTACAAAACCCGATCTATTTCATGAGCTGAAAAGATTGCCGCGATTGAAAATCAGTTTTGATTAAAAAAAAAAAGACGCAAAAACTTTTGGTTACTGACAGGAAATGTCAGTCGTCGTTCTTTCCCTTTACTTGCAGCAGAATGGCTGCATTGTTACGTAGGAAATCTATTAAGACTATATATATATATATATATATATATATATATATATATATATATATATATATATATATAGAGAGAGAGAGAGAGAGGGGGGCGGAGAAGGAGGTTTTAAAAACAGCGTCTCCTACTGCTATTAAACATTACTGAATTGAGTTCTCCGAGCCGCTGGCGTATTTCGGATAGAAAAAAAATGTCAACATTCCTTTCCTTTCTGCCGGGGTAAGACATCTGACTGATGTTAAATCAGTCGGGTTTCAATCCCGGCTTGAAGCAATCAGACTGAGGAGCTGCGATATAGCGAAATAGTCTCTCTGTGGAGGTCAAACTCACTCTCTCTCTCTCTCTCTCTCTCTCTCTCTCTCTTTATATATATATATATATATATATATATTTTACATTTGATATAAAGTTTAAAGACAGTAAAATCAACCTTGCTAACCGAACGCTCTTCTGTGGCCAAAACGGTTAAGGCACGTCTGGCTATATGACGGTTCCGTATAGGATACAGGTTCGATTCCTGTCGTAGAACGAAAATATTCTATGAAAATTTCTTGGACATTCAGGCCGTAAATGTTGTTTAATGCTGTTTATTATAAAAGAGAGAATTGACTTAAATATTTGTATCTATAAAAAAAAAGAATGTATAAACATAAAAATGTCTTAAAATAATTGTCGGACTTTGTCCATTTCATAGATAGATAGATATATCTCTATCTATAAAAGGCAGGATGTATGTATGAGTGAATGTAACGAATGCACGGCCGCAATTTTCGACAGATTTGCACCAAAATTTACATGCACATGCTCCAAGTTAATAAAAAGGCTAAGATCGACTTTGTTTTTCCCAACTCCCATCGAGAGTGGAAATAATCGATTTTTACATGCTTCTACGGCAGTTTTCATGTAGTTTTCGGCCATTTTGTACTGGCCAAGGTGAGAGCCTATAGCTGGCTGCCACAAATAGGCAGGAAGATTCTATTGGCCAGCGTGAGAGCCAACAGCTGACTGACATGAATGGCATTCAAAAAAATTGATAGCTGCATTCGTCACAAGTGAGAAAAATTTAAATCTGCATGTCACTTTACTCCAATTGGCTTATTCGCTTGCTTAAACTCAACGTTGATTCTGATTCCGCCGAATTGGGTTGGGTGTGAAAAAGTATTTGTTGTTAACATTCTTTTTTCATTCGGTTTTTCCAGTTACGAGTCCTTTTTTAAAGCTGATCATTTTGTGTTCATTTTGTTTAGTTCTTTTTTCGTAACAGATTTAATGTTTAGCATAGAGCTTAGAAAAAATTCGCAGTGTGAGATAGGCAAGAAGTAAGGCATATAGCAACATCAGTATAGCAAAGGACACTCCTTTAAAGGCAAGGATGGGCAAAAATATTTTAAGTCAAGTGATTGCTGTATGAGTCGTACGATTTTTGAATCAAGCACGGGCAACGCCGGGTCATGCTGCTAGTATATATATATATATATATATATATATATATATACGAAGTAGCGGCGCTATATTTAGTCTAGTCAGATTTTCTTGCGTTGTATCGTAACGGTCCGGGTTCGATTCTCGGTACTTGATGCGCGCTACAGATGAGTCCTGACTGAATAGAACGAGACAGCAGTCCAAAGAATTCTGTTGAGGATTCTTCTAGACTCGATGAATTACTATAATGAATATATCTATATCGACAGCATGTTTACATTAAGACATGTCTCATTAAATAACTTAGACAATTTGTTTCTACTTATATTTAATAGGATCCTCTCGTAATTATGTTTCTTTAGTATCCTGATTAAACGAAAAAAAGAAAATTACCATGTTAATGCATATTCATTTTATTTCGAGTATTTTCGACATTAGCTCAATATCGTATTCAGGGTCTTATTCATTTCTATGACAAAAAATTGTTGGGTTCATCTGAAAATTATATTTTTACGAGTAAAGGGAAAAACGCTAAGTTCATGTACTGTACGATTTTTAAAAATAAAAAATGAATATGCATGAACATGGCAATTTTCTTTCACCCGTTTAGATACATGCTTTTAGTGTCTTCATTAAGCATCCGAGAAGAAAGACGCAGATAGGAGTTGAAATTTATTTTCAAAATGAATTCACATATTAAGCAGTGATTTCAATTTACTCAGAGAGTATAGTTTCCACACCAACAACATTCCTCGGAAGAGTAAGTCCCGCTTCTTTGTTTATACCTCGTGTCATTGAAAAAGAACACACGCGTGTTCGAAAATTCCGACATTAAAATCTATCTCTTCGTGCTTCACATGAGTAAAAAGGTTAATATATAATAAATATCAATTTTATTGACAATATTGGTATCATTTTGTTGGCATTTTATTCTTCAAATTTCATTAACCGGCCTCTTAAATCTATATTATAAGAAGCACATACATACTACCATTTGTTTTAAACACACACACACACACACACACACACACACACACACACACATATATATATATATATATATATATATATATATATATATATATATATATATATATATATATATATATATATATATATAAGGCATCGATCTTCATTAATGAATCGAGCACTACTGGCTACCGGCGTTTGTTTACATCCGTTAGAATACGTTAGAATTTCCTTTTCTCTCAGCCGATAGCTTAGTGGTAGGATCTCCGACCGATGCAAAATCGGTAGGGTTTCGATCCCGGCTTGAAGCACACATTAGCCACATTGATGAGTTGTAATACAGCGAAACATGCCTGAATGCGGGTGACCATATTAATAAAATAAGCTCTCGTATATTCGATCGAGCGCTATTGAGAAAAAGATAATTCCCAAAACAGTAGCCGTCATAGCTATTAATTATTATATATATGTGTGTGTGTGTCTGTGTGTGTGTATCTGTGTGTGTGTGTGTGTGTGTGTGTGTATGGGTTTGTGTGTGTGTCTGCGTGCGCGCGTGTGTGTGATGCAATGCGCTGTCACGAGCGACGAGCAAGTTTAATAAGCGTCTCACATGGAAATGATCTGAGGAAATGACTTCACTTCCGGATCAGGGTATCGCACAGGTAACGAACCTAAACGTCACTCAAAAACACCCGACATGAATTTGAAGCGTTGGCGTTCTGTCTCAGATATAAAACGATAATATGAATGCAGATCAATGATGGAACCCTACACAAGTAGAGACAGAGAGAGAGACACCAGTAAAAAATGAAAAATAAATAACTGTTAAAAAGACTTTTGTGTTGCTGCCTTATATATGTTGATTGCCAGACCTCACACAGCTGATAGCCGGCCCTCATCGATGGCATCATTTGTGATAGCTTCAGTCTTGCTTCGGAGTCTATAGTCCCTAAGATAATACTTGAGACCAGTATTTGATTTCAAATTTTTAAGGTATATATAATATAGAAACTACATCCTTGATTGGGTTGATTGGATCTATCTCTTCGTGCTTCACATCAGTGAAAATGTTAATGGCATTAGCCTTAAAAATATCCTATGTATCATCATGTGCCTTCTCAGTAGGGAGGACGATCTACAAACCTTGTTTCAAACAATAAAGTTATTGTCGGCTGGACGGTTATCCCAACATTTTTTTTACTACAGAAGACAAGACAATACGCACATGAATTTACTATAGAAAAAGGTAAAAGTGGATTGTTTTTCTCTCTGGCAAACTGATCTTTCCTATAAAAAATTGAAGTCTTGGAATTATATTATCACTGATATCAATTTGATTTACACACTTTGCTGCCTTGATACATTACGGAAAAAATAAAATATAAAAATAAATAATGAAAAAAAATCAATGTATTCAATATGGACCATGTTTCGAAAAACAAAATTGTATATTTTCATAATCCGTGAATTAAATTTTTTTAAAACTGTTTCCTTAAATTACAGGAGCACATTTTAAATGAATGATAGAATTAATATTTAAAAAAAAAAATAAACATAATAAAATGTATATAAAATAGTAAGATTTGTTCCTAATTTATTTAAAGAAAAAAAATCTTTCACTGAGAAACAAAAATTCTAAAACGAAAGATAGGAAAATCTGCTAATGTTTTTAAATGTTGAAGACATTACTTTCAACATAAGTGTACAACATTCAAGAAACATTCTACTTAATCAATGTTTTATATGTGGTTTAGTAAAATTGTTCCAATTTTTAGGGAAAATGAGTTAAAAAATATTTTCAATATTGGAGGAAAAGGGTTAAAAATGCAAAAAGTAAAAAAAAAAAAACAGTTTTAAAAAGATGAAAAAGCGAAATATCTATTTTTTATTGTTTATTTATATTCTTAACGATTTCCCCAGAATTGAAAACATTTTTATTATATTTCCCCCGAGAAATGAAAACTTTTTTGGAACCATTTCTTCAAGAACTAAAAACATTTTTGTCAATTTCCCCAGAATTGAAAACATTTTTAAACATTTTCTTCCATTATTGAAAGCATGTTTAAACATTTTCCTCCACCATTTTACTCCACCATTTTACTCCACCATATTTGAACTATTTTCCTCTAGTATTGAATATTAAAGGCGAACATCGTTGTCTGGTGCTATTTAATTCCCATTTAATGTCTCTCCTTCTACTGAATTAATGTTCGAGACTTTATCTACTTCCTGTTGGAAGTAAAGTCTTCTTAGGTACGGTACAAAGTCTGCTGTCTCCATCCTAGTGAAGGCGGTCTGGAAATGTCGATCGTTGAGATTCGCCAATATATGAACTTTCTGGAACGAATGCATTTTCAAGAGTACGATAATGGTGAGTTCTAGAAGGGAGACGCTCGCAGATATTTTCTATCCCTGAAAGGGTGAGCCTTGCTAATTGTCTCGAGTCGAATGCTCCTTTTATCGGCAATGTCGGAAAATCTGCGCTAAAGCCTATAGGTGAAGCGTCGCCTCCCTGATACACAGAAGGCGTTTTATCATGTGTTGACGAGTGGCAGAGGTGAGGCTGTTCGTGATTATCTCATCGACGAGCTCGGCCTTACGAAACAGGAGTTTCAATCGATTAGGCCTTGGCCGCCCGGGTTGAAATAACTTAATAACGATGAGACATCACTCACTTGTCTGCTTGATGAGTTGATTGATTCTTTTAGCGACATATCAACATCTCTGTGGGTTATTTAATGCCGAAATCTCAATATTTGGAATATAATTGTATGCCTTCAACTACAGATAAAATGTATTGTTCGTAATGTTACTATAAATATGTAATGATAAAAATTTTTATATAAAATGTATTGCTGGTATTTTTGTTATAAAATGTACTTTTATTCTTTCATAGTATTTTGTTTTTGTTTGGGAAGTCCACTATTTTCCCATACCTGGGACCCAAATGGGCGCTATCATACCAGGTCAGAGTGGACCTTAAAACAACAGCGAGTAAGAAGTGGTTCCTCAAAACCTCCCGATTACAAGCCTTGCTGTCGGATGTAGTTTTATCATCATGACCAAGACAATTTAAATGCGTAGTCATATCTGCAAGGAATGCTACCCTCGATATATTCTATCAGCGTAGCCTTGATATGTTCTATCAGCGTACCCTCGATATATTCTATCAGCGTACCCCCTATAAGCCTACCCTTGATGTTATATCAACGTATGTTCGATGTCCTATCAGCGTTTCGTCAATATATTGTATCAGCGTACCCTTGATATGTTATATCAGCGTACCCTCGAAATGTTCTATCACCGTACCCTCGATATATTCTATCAGTGTACCCTCGATATATTCTATCAGTGTACCCTCGATATGTTCTATCAGCGTACCCTCGAAAAGTTTTATCAGCGTACCCTCGATATGTTCTACCATCGTACCCTCGATATGTTCTATCAGCGTACCCTCGATATATTCTATCATCGTACCCTCGATATGTTCTATCAGCGTACCCTCGATATATTCTATCATCGTACCCTCGATATGTTCTATCAGCGTACTCTAAATATATTCTATCATCGTACCCTCGATATGTTCTATCAGCGTACCCTCGATATGTTCTATCAGCGTACCCTCGTTATATTCTATCATCGTACCCTCGATATATTCTATTATTGTACCCTCGATATATTCTATCATCGTACCCTCGATATATTCTATCAGCGTAACCTCGATATCAGCGTACCCTCGTTATATTCTATCAGCGTACCCTCGATATGTTCTATCAGCGTACCCTCGATATGTTCTATCAGCGTACCATCGTTATATTCTATCATCGTACCCTCGATATGTTCTATCAGCGTACCCTCGATATGTTCTATCAGCGTACCCCCTATAAGCCTACCCTTGATATGTTATATCAATGTATCTTCGATGTCCTATCAGCGTTTCGTCAATATATTCTATCAGCCTACCCTCGAAATGTTCTATCGCCTTAGCCTCGATATATTCTATCAGTGTACCCTCGATATATTCAATCAGTGTACCCTCGATATGTTCTATCAGCGTACCGTCGATATATTATAGCTCATTATTCCATCTAAAAAAGAAAAAAAATAGCCCTCATTTCTAACAAAGCGCATACCTTTTCTCTATAAAACTGTTGAAGCATTTTCCTCTTTTATTTAGCCAACGAACAACACACTAGTAAAAACCAGATAGCCATAGTCCGATTGAAATTCTAAGAAGTCTTTAAAGTGGGGGTATTGCTCGGTATATTATAAAATTGATCGCTGAAACAACCACGCGTGTAACATTTACAAATTTTACAGGTTTTTCACATACACTTACTTGATGATTTATGCATCTGATCTTTGCAAGTTCACTGTTTGCTAAATTTGAAGTTAATTCTTCATTTAATTTGGATAGAAAGCCTATCCTGGGAGCAAACCATTGCCGTGGCCCTGTCTGTTGCTACGCTGACGAGTCGTTGAAACACGAGATTCAACTTCAATGCTGTATTCTTGGTTTCTTCATATATTTTATATCCTGCAACTATGTCTTTCATTTTTGGAACGGCAAGGGATTCTTAGATAGTATTCAATTATTTATCAATACTGCATATAAAAATTGCCTGTTGGGCCGAATCGGCTATATCAGTACTTCCGTCAATAGCCAGTGAGAAGAATTTTTTTTCCCATCAGCGTACCCTCGAAAAGTTTTATCAGCGTACCCTCGATATGTTCTACCATCGTACCCTCGATATATTCTATCAGCGTACCCTCGATATGTTCTATCATCGAACCCTCGATATGTTCTATCAGCGTACCCTCGATATATTCTATCATCGTACCTTCGATATGTTCTATCAGCGTACCCTCGATATGTTCTACCATCGTACCCTCGATATATTCTATCATCGTACCTTCGATATATTCTATCAGCGTACCCTCGATATATTATATCATCGTACCTTCGATATATTCTATCAGCGTACCCTCGATATGTTCTATCAGCTTACCCTCGTTATATTCTATCATCGTACCCTCGATATATTCTATCAGCGTACCCTCGATATATTCTATCATCGTACCCTAGATATGTTCTATCAGCGTACCCTCGATATGTTCTGTCAGCGTACCCTCTATAAGCCTACCCTTGATATGTTATATCAACGTATCTTCGATGTCCTATCAGCGTTTCGTCAATATATTGTATCATCTTACCCTTGCTATGTTATATCAGCGTACCCTCGATATATTCTATAAGCCTACCCATGATATGTTATATCAACGTATCTTCGATAAATTCTATCAGCGTTTCGTCGATATATTGTGTCAGGGTACCCTTGATATGTTATATTAAAGTACTCTCGATAAGTTCTGTCAGCGTACCCTCGACATGTGCTGCAATTTCTTTAATCCGTCTTTTTCGGACATAAAATTTCAATCACTGCAAAAAGACATTCTTTTACAAAATCACAGTAGGGATAATTCTTTGTAAATGTTTCACAATTTTAACTAACAACATAGCTAACATGTACAATTCTTTTGTGTCCTGTCTGTCTTTTAGAAAAAAAGCGCGTATTTAGATCACTGATTTGTTTCTTAAGAGTTTCGTTTTTTTTTCTTAATATCTCTTTTAAATCTATCTTTTCTCCGAATGTTTTGAAGTATGATGTCGCTTAATATCAGATTCTTTAAAAGCGGAGACTAATTCATAAGGTATTAAGCACATAATTTGTTTTTTTTTAAAATTTTTTTACTCCAACAAATAAATAATCATTAGTCGATCTTTCCTGGAATTTTCTCATTTCTTTAGAAATATTTCTTGCTTTGAATGAAGCCGTGAGATTTGACATCAAGAATTAAAATGAAAAAAAAATCATTTTTCAAACTTACACTTTGAAAATTAAATTCCGTTACACTTGACAAATTTAGAGGATTAGCAAGTCTTATTACTGTCGCTGGATTAGCACAAGTCGTTATAAGCAGAGGAATCAGAAATTGAACAGTAAATCAATCGTTTTCTTTAACCGGCGCAGTATCCTGAGTAGAGATGCCAGTTTAAGGTTTATGGAGGTTTAGAAAGACTCCGAGGCCCGTTCATGAATGATTGGATTATTGCACGCTGAAAATTACACTGATTGAGGGTGGATGACACTTCTTTTTCTGACTGAAGTACCTACAATACAACAGCCATTAATAACTTAATCGAACAGGTAATAGTTATTCCCCTTTGACACTTTCTTCCTTAAACCTTTTTGAAAGAGGTGGTAATATTGTACTGCTCAAACCCACGTGACTATCAACTTTACAATGCGAAGATCTGCCATTAGGACTTTAACTAAGTTCAAACTTAAATATTTTATTTTATTTCATTTTTTTTTAATTGAAGGAGACACGTCTTCCTATTGCCTGGTTCATACTCCTCCCTTGATCAGGGTAGAATCTCATCCCTTGTTCACTGTTTAGAAAGGGGTCCCCGGTTCATTTCATACTGTGTTGTTTTTCTTGTGATGTGCGTGGTTAGCGGCAACGTATCTTCATACTGAGAGTACCTGGTTGGCAGTTTTTTGATTGGTGCTCCTGAGTAGTAAGGTAGTTAGGAGACCCAGCGTTTGCGTTGCTGCTTAAGAGGCTGCGCTGATCAGCAGTTGAACAACATCGGGTTTCTTGCAGTGTTATGTCGCGCATTGATTGGTGTCCCTGCAAGCGCCTCCAGTGGGAAACCCCGAGGCCACACTATATTCCAGTCTGCGCCAGTTTTCTTCTGCCCATGTTATATTTGATGACCGAAAGCTACTGCTAGCCTATGTTTTTCTTTACCAAAATAACACATCATGACTACAAACAACCAAAGTTATAAACCTTTAACCAGCTCAACAAAAATCAACGAAACCCCTTAACCAGTCCTTCAACATTCGTGGTATTCATACCAACTTCTACAGCGTGGGATCGTTCTTCTTCGAAAAGTCTCCGGGCATCCTAGCTTTCTGTGAAACTAACCTTAACCCATCAATCACTTCTTCTGATTTCTCGGTTCCTGGCTACCTTCTTCTGCTTAAAAAGAACTTTAAAGTACTCATGCATGGCCTGGGAGTACATCGCCCGCTGGCTAAGAAACTCACTCGAACCTCCTGACCATTCGTACATGTCTTCGTCGATCTCTAATTAATTCAGTTAGTTATCTCTTCTCTCAAGACTGTTGCGTGCTAGACAGTATTTCTGATAATATAAACAAGGCCTCTCCATACACATGTCTACTAACATATTCGTGTTCAGCGACTTTAACGTCCACCATACCAGTCGGCTTGAACGTTCTGTCACTGAACCCTATGGCATCCAAATCCTGAACTTTTTAATCACTCAATCCCTCACGCAAGTGGTCGACTTTCCTACGCGCTTCCCCAGTAACCCTGATGGATACGATTCTCTTCTAGATCTCTTTTTATCTCTATCCCTGAGTCAGGTCGCACGACGCAATTCTGCCCCCCCTTGGCATCTCTGATCATGCAGTAGTGTCTGTAAAAATTTCCTTCCGCTCCCCGACCAGATATGAATCTCCTACGAATAGAATATCTTTCTGTTATGAACGAGCAGACTGGGACTTCGTGAGGTCGCTTGGAACGAAGTTTTCAAACATCCCGATAAAAAAATGCGCGTCAGAGGCTTCCTCCTGGGTGAAAACTGACACCGAGGCTTTCATTCAAGCTAGGATATACCAAGTAAAACCGCGTTCATCTCCTTGGTTCTAACCTGCTTGCTCGAGCGCTATAGACTACAGGGATCACTTCTTCCGACTGTACCAGAGCGGTACGTCTGATTGAAACAGGCGTCTCTTCGTCTCAGGTCGTTACGAGTGCAGGTATGTCATCAAGGAAACAAAGTTACCATTTGCTGATAGAATGAAACATTGTATAGCATCTCGAAAATTTGGTTCTAGAGTTTATTGGCGGCTCTGCAAGAATGTGCTGAACAACAACAATCCTCAATCCCATCTATATTCAATCAAGTCGAAATTCTAGCATCTACAGCAGATAAGGCTGAATGCTTTGCTCGTAAATTCACTTCCAACTCAACATTAGACTCACCTGGTGTGCCCACGCCTGACTTCATTCTAACTTGGGCGTTTCTCAAGGCACTATCCTGGGTCTGACACGGTTTCTGATTTTCATCAATTCCCAAGTAGGCATCTATGTGGACGACATTATCATTTACTCTTATCTCAATAGTAAGCCTGGCATTGCTGACAAAGTTAATCTGGCCGCTGCTCTCAAAAAGGACCTCTAGTCCTTGGTTGACTGGGTCAGAAAATAGCTTGTAAATTTTTAAATGCCTCCCAAACAAATCTGCTCTCATTTAACCACCATAGAGAAACGTCCCTGTCCCTCATCACGGTGATTGATGCCCGTCTCCGCGTGAGCGTCTCACTACGCCTTTTGGTCTCACATTTTCAACCGACTTGAAGTGGAACAATTACATTGAATCACCGGCTGCATCTACCACAAGGTAAATTGGTTCACTGTGTCGTGCCAGAAAGTATTTCTCGTCAGAGTCCATCTCACACATCTAAAAATCTACCATTGGTCTGTGTATTGAATACTGTTGCCATATCTGGTCTGGTGCGCCAAAGAAAGATCTCTACTGTCATCGGTCCTGAACTGGCTTCTCAACTTCAGGCCCCCCCTCTCACCGACGCGATGTGGCTTTTCTCTGTATTTTCTACAAATATTGTCATGGCCAAATGCTCTGACAAGTCTTTCTCTGGTATCTAGACTTATATGAATTTAAGCATGCTGCTAGATTGGCATATAGGTCCCATCCATTTACTGTTGAAATAGTTAAATGTAAATGCCACTACTACTCCAACAGTTTCTTTCCTCGCCCTTTATTGGAACTCTCTTCCGTTTACTTGCTCCCCTGATAACTACAATTTTCAAAAATTTAAATTCAACGTCAGTCGTCATCTATTGTTGCCTTGATCCCTGTCTTTTTTCGCTGTCTCAATCCCCCCTACACCCACTTTTTTTCTCTCTCATTTTCACTCTCTGTAATCCCCCTGCATGCTAGTGGTAATCCTGCCTTGCTTGGGGTGAAAATAAAGAAAGTGAGAGTATCTGTGAGTGAACAAGTGAGAACGAAACGAGTCTGTTGCGGGTAAATATAAGTCAGCAATTTCTTGTCAGTCGTCAGTGGGTCGACGTTGTTGCGTTATTTCACATCTTTTTCTGCTGGGCCTGAGAGAGACAGTACATTTTTGTTGGCTCTGTAACAGGAGAAAGGAGTTGACTTTTGTCTTTGAGTAATATTTCCTTGTGTCGTCCGCGTAAGTTTCTTTGCCAGATATGTGCAATATACTTAAAAAAAAGAGCTGTGTTTCAAACTTGCTAGAGAAAGGTCGTATATTTCCGTTTGGTGAAAAGTTGCAACGTTATGCATCAAGTTGTAATTTCAACGTTGCAGTGTTTGACGAAAATTTCCATGTGTCCGCTCAAGTCGTCTTTAAATTTTATTGTATAGTAGTAGGAATCAAGCTTTACTGACTCTGAGAGAAAGAAAAGTTTAAGCAATAACTGTAGAGATGAAGAGAGTGTCGCTCGCCTGATGACCGAGACAAAAGGGTTAAAATGGTGTAGTCATACTATTAGTAAAGGCGATTAGTACTTTTTTCTCTCACGTGTTGAGTATTAAAAAATGTTGCTGATTCGGTGTTCCAAATTGCATGGTAGTTACTCAGTCGTATAGATGTATTTAATGGTTTGGAAATTTGCTATTTTACACTTTACATCGAGTTTAATCACAAACTTGTTGTCAGAATAATTTTTGGTGCCCACGTAGATAGAAAAGTTGGTCAAAATTCTTCTCCACTTGCTCTCTGTCTTTAAAAGTACATAAATAATACATAGTCTTATAGTTTTGTGTGTCGGTGTCACCATTATGTTGTGAGTAAATACAACTCATCAATTTGTTGTGGGAATGAACACTTTGGATAAGATGTGTGTGATTGATAAATATTTATAGGTCCCTGAAACGTTTGCCTATAACTGTTTTATCACTTCATATTACAGTTATTTCCTCAAAAGTTAGAAGAATCACCTAGTCAAATTAATTTTTCAGACAACTAAGAACTTTCTTGAAGCTTTCAGGCCATTATACTAACAGTTCGCCACCGATTATTTAAAATTCTGCTTTGCTGTTATGTCTCATATTAGTCATTTGGTATATTTCTTTATTCACCCTAAGCAATACAATTATACAGAATTCAAGCAATTAATTTTGAAATTCAAAAGAAAAACGTGTGGAATAATGAAAATTATTGTCAGAATATCGGTCAACTTCTAGAATTGTTTTATTCAATCAGACAAAAAGATGAGATGCAAAACTGATTGAAAATAAAAACAATAAAACAAATCCTGTCAAATGAACAAAATGATTTGTTCTTATCAATAAATATTTTGAAATTAATTAACAAACTGATAAAAATTTTAAACTATTTACTCACTTGAAAGTGCGATTTATAAAAAAAAAATATTTCCGCTTTTTTGTGGTGGTGGTGGGGGACATCCATTATCACCTATCAATATCGGTGGACAGTAGATTTCGAAAGCGTGTGATTCATTATCGTTTCCATTACAAAATGTCCAATATCTACACTAATTTCAGAAAATTAAACCAAAATTCTAAGCTTGCCAATGATTAGTACACATTTAAGTAAATCTTAATATCTTGCTTTACTGTAAAATATAATCCGTTTAGATATAATCATTTTTTATCAGTATCACCCTATACAAGACAGTAAAGTAACTAAGATACAAAGAATTACAGGGTGTAGAAGAATTCGGAACATAAATATTAATAATAAGTGGGAATAGAAAAGAGTAATCAGGAGGAGAGTAGATAGAGATTGACATTGCATTTAAATTTTTGTAGATTAAAGTTGCCTGAAAAGCATGGAACCAGAATGGAGTTCCACAAGCGAGAAGTGTAAGAAAGCAAAGCGTTAGCGTAGAATCCATGGCTGCATTTAGCCAGTTAAATTGGTGAGGTCTTGACGCCGGCCTAGTATTGTGCTTAAATTTAAAAAAAAAAGGTCTAGGTACCATAAGGAAGACTTCATCCGAACAATTACAAAGAAAGTATTTATAGAAAGGACACAGAGAGGCAACTTTATAGAAAAAGGATTGAAGCCGAGCTGCCAGATTAGAACCCATAATATTGCTCATTCTTCTTTGGATTTTATCACGAAGTCCAAGGTAAATATCATTGGTAGTGGGCCATATGTGGCAGCAAGATTCTAAGTATGGACGAATGGTAGACTTATTGATATGTAAGATAGATTCTGGAAGTTATTTGCTATTTGTTATTATTTATTAATCTGAGCTCAGTTTTGGAAACTTACTAGTCAAGGTCAACGAGACTCGATCGTTTAGTATTTCACCATGCAGAGATATTACAGTTTGTATATAATTTACTGGTTAATCTGAAAACGTTGCTTGTAGCCACTTTTACTGTAAGAGTTATCCGTGTGGGAACAAGGAGCCAGGTTCAAATTTCGGGTGAGGTCCACGCTGTAAGTTTCACACAAGTTCCATTGAGAAAGACATGAGTACATTACTTCTTCCCCAATTTATGGTTTAAATATCAAGGCATGCTGGACTCTCTAACCTTGGTTGCAAAACCAGTCAAAGCCAATTGGGCATAAAAGCTACTTGCTACTGAAAACACAGGGATACCAAATAAAGTGGTGTATCTATAGCACTATTTATCTTGCCCTATCAATCTTTGTTAGCAATGCATGAATGCAAGCCTTGAAATCAACGTTTGAAATTCAGACATTTAACTGACTCGAAGACTTCTGCATATACAGGGTGTCCATAAAGTTCGTGTGCACTTTAAAAAATTTATAACTATATATATATAATTCCAAGGGGATAGAATCCAGGTAGAACTCAATGTCCAGGACAGATTAAGAATATAATAAAAAAAAATAAACACTAATATTCCATGGTTATAATTTATTACATCGTAATTACGATCCAATTCATCAGACCTACAAATATATATATACACACATATGATTTCTGTGATCTTAGAACTTGTTAAAATTTCTGTAATTTCTGTTAATCTTAGAACTTGTTAAAAACCAATATGTTACATCCTTTGTCTAGAATCTTCCTAGGTATCTTTCTGGAAAGATCATCCCAATCTTTGGAATAAACAAAAAAACTGATGTTTTATTCCTTTTCTAGAATAATTTGGATCATTCCTTCCCGTGACCACACGTTTTGAACAAACAGACTAATGTAAACAAATTTTCGAATTTAATTTCAAAATTCTTCTTTGTCTAGAATAATTTGCAAGAACATACACATTTTGGAGAGTTGGTATAAAGTAAATAAACTTTTGAATCTAATTTCTCAGGACAAAAGAAACTCAGACAACACTTTAATCATATCGTCTTTTTATCAGCGGAACGTGGATAGAATTAGGACCTTGGATTTGTTCAGTTTTACTGAATCTTGTCTAGTTAATTCTGGTTTCGATCTTCCTTGGAACCTGTTTCAAAATGGCTGTATTATTTGAAAAACTATTTTTTACATCGCGTCATTTATCAGTTGTACTCGCCTGGTAATTCGAATAATTATTGTCCAGTTAGCAGTCCCTCTAAATCACCATCATATAATTTCATGCAATTAAATGTTTAAACAGGGCCAGTGTCCTGTTAGAAATAAATTAAGGGCTACAAATGACAGATAATTTTGAAGATTCGTGATCGCTAACGTCCTGAAGAGACATGGCACGAAGAAGAAGAAGAAGAAGAAGAAGAAGAAGAAGAAGAAGAAGAAGAAGAAGAAGAAGAAGGAGGAGGAGGAGGAGGAGGAAAGAAATACATCTATTAATTAAATCAATTGATTTATTTGAATCTGACGAGTGGTGTATCTGCGAAATTCAAAATCCGAAAGACAAGCATTTTAACTTTTCGTTTTCGATCAAGATAAAAGAAAGCATGTAAATATTAGCATGCATTCGTAATACCGCCTGTTTTAATCAAATATATTTGCATAGCTGCTACCATAATGCAAAAGCTCACATATCCGTATTTGAATTTTCATATACTTGTATTTTGATTGGTCATTGTAGCTTATTGTTGAAACTTGGATAAGCATGGAATAATAATAATACAACACAAAATGTACGTTAACAAAATGTATTGAAACAAGGAAAAGGTACACAATATTTACAGTTAGTTTTGGTATATTCTTGGGAAGACTGTTCCTGCATAATGGGTTGACTAAATCGCAGTCGGGTAGAGTCTCTCGATTCGATGTCTTCTTCTTCTAACTACTTCCGGTACCAACCCATATTTATATGGTCGGTACTCCACTTATGTAAATTAGGTGTATCGTACACAACACTTATGTAACAGCGTTTCCCCTATTGAGGGATGTTTGCTTGATTTGAACCTTTTAAAACTTTTTATTCTACATTGAACACTTGAGAAGTGTCGAAACAAAATGGCTATTTTTGTAGTGATGTTATATCATGTTTATGTTATAACTTTTGAATATATATATATATATATATATATATATATATATATATCTGCAGGTACGTAAAAAAACAAAACGATACAAAGGTTTTATGTGAATTTTAAACAATCAAAAATCGTTCTAGAAGCTTTATTTTAGTTTTAATTTCGACATAATAGATCAAGTTTAATATTTCCAATAGCAAAATATTTCAAAATGAATTTAAATTGATTGGGACAAGTTTTTAATGGCTAAAACAGCTGATTTACATATTCAGAAACCTCTAAGCAAAACGTAATTCTCATTCAAACATATATATACATATATATATATATATATATATATATATATATATATATATATATAAATTGATGTGCGCCTTTCACTGGATATGAAATAAAACGACGACATTTTAAAGGGTAAATAAAATGTATGAAATTCCTATAGAGGATTGACAATTTTCTATATTTTCCTTTGCAAATGGAAGCAGCTGTAAACACTCACAATTGATAAGAGTGAAATTCAATGCTATCAAGTATCTTTCATGGATTATATTTGCATTTATCGCCTTTTGAAAACTCCATCTTTTAACCCTGCCGTTTACTGTTTACAGATCGTAGGCGTATTTACGTCAGAATGAGACAATTAATAATAAACACCAAGAAAAGAAAACCAGAGGCTTTTGTGCTGCTCTGTTAGTCTCAGAGAGCATTTTAACAAGAATTCTTTGAAATGTTTTTTTTTCTTTTCTCCCAGGAAGCTGACGTTTGACAAGGTAATTTGATTTAGCATAGGAAGAAGGAAAAGTGAGGAATTGCGAAATCTGTAAGTGTTGCCATTTGTGCTATCTGTGAGGTTAACACTGGGACGTCCGGTGGAATATTTGCCGGTACTGCATTCATAAATTGCCATGTTGTAACATCATATACGAAATTAAGTCAGCGACATACATTGGTATGAATATCTATCTATCTATCTCATCATCATCTTTCGGCCTCAGCCGAGATTGAACTCACTACACCTTTCCAGTATTCCTTATCTGTCATAACTAATACTTTGATTGGTGTAGTTCATAATCTTGTCAAATAGCTGAATGCTTCGCTAGGGCTATCAAGGGTGTTTTTATCGTGACACCAACACTAAATGGATTGCCAACCAAGGCTCAGAGAGACTCCATTCACCCTCGTCTAAGAGCAGGTTTGAATTCAGAGTTTTCCTTCTCCTAGACCAGTTGCCATCCAAGACTATAGAACCCAGTCTGTCCTGCTATTTACCCATAGCTGGAGGGAGAAGAAAGAGGATTCACACCTTTCCCAAGCACGTAAGTGAATGTAATGGATTCGACAGGAATTCGAACTCGGCTCTCCGATTCCTCAATCCAAGCCGCTATCCATTACTCCACCGTGCCTCCCCCTCCACCGTGCATCTATCTATCTATCTATCTATCTATCACACAATTTATCCGTATATCACTATAGTCATATCTATCTATCACATTTATCCGTATATCACTCTATTCATATCTATCTATCTATCTATCTATCTATCTATCTATCTATCTATCTATCTATGTCTGTTCATATCTATCTATCTATCTATCTATCTATCTAGCTATCTATCTATCTAGCTATCTATCTATGTCTGTTCATATCTATCTATCTATCTATCTATCTATCTATCTATCTATCTATCACATTTATCCGTATATCACTCTATTCATATCTATCTATCTATCTATCTATCAGTATATCACTCTGTTCATATCTATCTATCTATCTATCTATCTATCTATCTATCACACAATTTATCCGTATATCACTATAGTCATATCTATCTATCTATCTATCTATCTATCTATCTATCTATCTATCTATCTATCTATCTATCAGTACAGGCCCACGTGCGAGTTGAGATGTATGGCTACCTTGAAAATCAACGTTCAGAATGCAGACATCTAGTCTTGAAAACTTCCCCTTCGACCTGCTGGAAAAAAAATGCAGCGATCTATCGCCTTTAAACAGCTGTTTTCTAAATATGTCTTTTTTTCTCTTTTATGACTTCTTAACTATTTTTTTATCTACTTTTATTATAAACGTACGCACACATGTATGCATACTTGCTCTCACGGACAAACACTTACTAGCAGGGACTCAACTTTCCATTAGACACACACGTGCACACGTTCTGTTTCTATCTCTTTCACACGCACATAATGGCACCCTTCCCTCCCATATATATATATATATATATATATATATATATATATATATATATATATATATATATATATATATATGAAGATTTGTGGCTACTTTCTGGATTTGATATGGAAGGTCTTTAGTCTCTGTTCTTTGTATAAACCCTTGTCGTTATCATAAGAAAACACTTTGAAGGTTAACATAAACAAGAAAAATTGGTGGACCCTCAACGAAAACCAACTCCTGAACGACAAATAGTATGACTTTCGTTCTTCTAGGTCCATTGCTGATGTTCTAACTTCTAACTTCTCGTATAGAATCAGTGAAACGCTTGACAACAAAAGATATCTTGACAGTGATTGCCATTGATATCTCTGTCAACAGTCTTCTCATTTATAAAGTCTTTCCTGTCAACTAGGTCTATAAAGGTCGTCGTTAATGGACAATCCTCTGAGGTACATGAGCCTAAGTTAAAGGTTGGTTTCCTCCATGGCTCTCTTTTTGATCCTCCCTTCTTTCTTCTTTATATTAACTATCAACCTATGAAAAACCTATCAGATCCTTAGTAAATATATATGCGGATAACACCACAGTTTATGGTATCACCTCCAAATATTTCGATAGCAAATACCTGACTTATATAACACAGCTCAATGGGGAAAATACTTGCTTGTATTATTCGACATTAAAAAACTATACAAGTACCATTTCATCACCACCTAGCAGACCCCAAACCTAGACCAATCCTGATGAGTGGTTATACCCTCAAAAACGAAGCACATATATTCGTAGCATCGAAACAGATCCGAGAAGAAAGTTCGGTTCTGTGTATCACCCCAGGAAGTACCTAAGACCCGTTAATTTGGTCTTTTCAAGAGTCAGATCAGACCAGAGAGCATTGGTGTCACATCTTGTCTCATGCTGAGCGTATCCTTATTCACCACCCTCGACTGTGGTAAAAACCTCTTACGCGGTCTTGTAGGTGATTAATTATACCACACCATGCAAACCCTATCCCATAGACAAAACGTTGCCAGCCTCTCACTATTTTATCGCTATGGCAGATGTTCGGACGAGTTACATTCCCTTCTTCCACCAATTCAGACCTTCACGGCTAACACACGTCGTGCAGTGTTCACGGTTACAAACCATCGCCATTCCCTTAGTGCTCGTTTTATAAGGAGCAAGTGTTACTCAGGCAAATTCTTCCCCATAACTCTTGCTTTATGGAACAGACTTCCAAGTAGATGCTTCCTCTAATCTTCGTCTGTTCATGTCCAAGTATTTAGCGATATCAATCATATATGTCTTTATAATATAAATTCTACCTTCCTTCTTACAAAAAATTCACTCATTAACCCTATATCTTGAGGCGTTCTTGAGCCTTTATTGGGTTTTAAATAGAGAAAAGTAAATGCCATATTTTTTAAAAAAATTTGATTGCTACTTAACTATGATGCTGGAACTGTTTATCTTATTGGTCCATTATTTTAAAGAGAGAGTTAAAAAAAACTGCTAAAGTTTGAAGAAAACTTTATGCAGTGATGGTTTAATTTTGTTATCATTATTGTTACCGAATATACGATAAAAACATTTAAGAATCCCTCTTGCCGGAAGTGAGGTAGTAAATTAGTTTTAAAAAAGAAATGGAACCTTTAAATGTTTCTGTAAATACAGACTTCTATACACAACATTTTCAGTAATAAAAGCGGTGACTATAATAAATTTAAATTCACAGTACCTAAAATTCAATAAACTATTAGAATACTTAGATTATTTTCCTAATTTTTAAAAAAAATACTGGCTAATTAATAAATATATATAAAAAAGGCACTTACATTAAATTCATCAAGCTATCATTATAGACATGTCCCCCGTAAAAATGAATTCCGAGTATATGTCTTTCGATATAGTTGTGAAAACCTCATCAAAAACACCCGCCTCCATCTTAAAAATGCTTCTTCTGCAATATTTTTCACTAAAAGTAATATTTGTTTCATATCAGATTAATTAAACTTTAAATCAGCTGATCTTACTCAAAGTTTTAGTAAATTATATTTTATTTTTGGAAGACTTTTTTTAATACAGAATTACATTGCAATAAAAGACAACTATAAAAAGGCACTAATCAGCTATTTTAGAAAAAAAAAAATCCTTCCAGTGAATTTAAATTAGTTTTTGAAAGAGAGTAAAGTATTTTGCTTGTTGGATTTATTACATTTAATCTATTAGCTTGAAGTTAAAATAAAATAAAAGCTTCATGAACGATTTTTCATTTTTTTAAAATTTACATTAAACGTTACGCATCGGTTTTCTTTAGACGTATCTACGTTTATATATATATATATATATATATATATATATATATATATATATATATATATATATAGAGAGAGAGAGAGAGAGATAGATAAACCTAGTGAGCCAGACAAACCTACCCAAGTTTCACCTAAGCGGATCGTCAGGGTATTGGCAAATCAAAAATTCGAAGTTTTTTCGAAACGAGTATAGTTTATATATATATATATATATATATATATATATATATATATATATATATATATATATATATATATATATATATATATATATGTCTGTGTGTGTGTGTTTGTGTGTTTCATAATAATTTATCATTTTTGACCTAGAAACGTCAACAGAACGCAGAAAAGCACTGGACGGCCGTTTCGTCCTATTTTGGGGATTCATCAGCAGTGCGCATCCACTACCAAGAATCGAGCCCGGACCGTTATGATACAACGCAAGCATCTATATCACATATATAGGCGTGCGTTGGGTATCCCAAGGCGGCGTAATGGTTAGCAAGCTTGTCTCGCTAGAACAATTACAACTGAATAGTGAGTTCGATCCTCACTGGGTACCTCAAACTTTAGGCCTTGTGCCACATCTAAGCTAAGCTTGAAAAATCAATATATGCGTGCGTGTGTGTCTTTGTATGTATGTCAGCGCACACGCATATAATTAGCTTTCATGTCATGCCCTTCTACACACGTAAGTCAGTTACATAATTTGGCACCTATTTATCTAGCTAGCTATCATAGTCTTCTGCATATATCTAGCGATCTGGCTATTCAACCTTTTAGATTAATAGAATCGCAAATCGAAAGCATTAACGTGACTTCACCTGTTAATCAATAACCAATTCTTTACATCTACCGCTTGAGTGATCGTAATTAAAATCACCACACTTATTTGCCTTCTGATTCGTTTTACCTATCAATATATATTGGATTCTCACACTCTTATTTACTTTAACGATCTGCGATCCGATCAATATTAATTTGGTTATTTCTATTTATGCTATGAACACTCTTTTAATAATTACCTTAATCTATCTATCTATCTATCTATCTATCTATCTATCTATCTATCTAAGTCAAGTGATAGCGATTGCTGTATGAGTCGTACGATTTTTGAATCAAGCACAGGCAACGCCGGGGCATGCTGCTCGTTGCACATATAAATGAATGTATGTATATGTGAGATTTACATAAGTGTATATGTGGTGTATATATGAAAAAACAATTTTTTAAATATTACTTTCAAATATTACTCCATCTTAATTTGAAACCTAAACTTTAAGTGAGAAAGATTACCCATCTAAAAATAGTTACAAATTACATTCATGAATTAGATTCAAACTGATAAAGATGTTACCTTAACAGTCATTTACAATATTAAAAGATTACTATCAGTAAACTTTTATATTTTAAGTATTTTTTTAATGTGTTTTTTATTAATGTGTTTTTAAATATAGTATTTAACTCATATTAAATCCCTAATTTATTTGTAAAAGAGTTAAATATTTAAATTGCTAACAAGCATTAAATTAATTTCTTCGTGGATTTTTTTAAACATTTAAATTACTTTCAAACATTAAAATCTGTTTTTTACCTAAATTGCTAAAACTATACCACCCCTCTTCTTCCTTCGTAAACTCTAAATCCATCTCCTTTCTCTTTACTTCCCCCTTCTTTCTTTTTTCTTTTTCTTTTTCTCTCTTCTCTCCTTCCCTTTCAACATATTTCCGTTAAGTTAACCGATCAAATAGGTCAATGTCAGGTCCCTCCTTCCTCAATACTAAGTATGATAGAAAGAAATATTAAAACAAACCCTCTCTAAACTAGACTATGTCTCTCACACCACTCCTCGCTACCCTCTCTGTTAAATTACATAAAATTAATACTACCCGTCAAAAGTGTGAATTTTCATTTTTCGTTTCACCTTTTGGAAGTGATGGCTGATGATCCAGGGTACTTTAAAAGGTCTCTGGTGAAATAAAATATTAAAATGGAGCCTTAAAGTGGTCTATTTTTCTTTTAATATATATATATATATATATATATATATATATATATATATATATATATATATAACTAAAATACATCCTAAAGAGCCAGGACAACCTACCTAGGTTTCATCTAAACGGATCATTAGGGTAAGCCGGCTTAGGATTTATTTTAGTTATTCCTGCTCTACTTAGCATATTGAGCACTCTACGTTTTAGTCTTACTAATCGCTTGAGGTTTTTTTTGCGGGGGGGGGATTAAAGACTTAAAGGCACTGGTCGATTGTTTCGCCCTGTTCGGATGTTTTTAGTTCTTTCTTTTTTTATTTCTAATTTTTTTTCCTCAGCTACCGATTTGTTTTGATATATCAAGAAGTTGAGCTATTTGAGGTTTTCTTCCAAACAAGTATTAGTATATATATATATATATATATATATATATATATTGTTATTCACAAAGAGACTGTTTCGCTATATCACTGCTCTTCAGTGTGGTTAGACGTCCGATTGTTTACATATATATGTATATATCTCTTTGTCTTTGTGTGTATTTCATACATTTCTGGAGGGATCTGTTGTTGAATAATATCTATCTATCTATCTATCTATCTATCTACAGCTTTTTCTGTGTGGGGGGTATTCATATATTTCTGAGGGGACCTGCTATTAAAAATTACAATCTATCTATCTAGCTAGCTAGCTGGTGACCTTTTCTCTGTATGCGTGTGTCTTATATATTTCTGAAGTGCCTTCGTGTTGAATAATATATGTGTATCTTGTCTCTCCCTCTCTCTCTCTCTGTCCCATATATTTTTGAAGGATTATGTCATTAAACATTATGTTTTATATCTACTGAACTATCTCAGTCTGTTCATATCTATCCATGTATCTATCTATCTCACTCTGTATCTATCTATATCTCCCTCTGTTTCTATCTATCTATCTATCTATCTATCTATCTATCTATCTATCTATCTATCTCAGTCTATTCATATCTATCTATTTATCTATTTATCTATCCATCTCAGTCTGTTCGTATCTATCTATCTATCTATCTATCTATCTATCTATCTATCTCAGTCTATTCATATCTATCTATTTATCTATCCATCTCAGTCTGTTCATATCTATCTATTTATCTATCCATCTCAGTCTGTTCGTATCTATCTATCTATCTATCTATCTATCTATCTATCTATCTATCTATCTATCTGATTCTGACCCTCAGCTTTGTCGCTCCTGCTTATTGGTCAGATTCTACTTCATTCTACTCATCGGTACAAAAAAAAACTGTTATGTATTTTATCTTACGACAAAAGTCAAACATGGCTGCGAACGCGATTCGCTTAAAAGAAAAAAAAATGTGACTTTCTACACAGGGACCAATACACACAGACAACGCATCGAAAACAAACACAATATGTAAAGTTATATTTGATTTAATGTAATAAAAATATAAAATTGGAGAAGACGGAAACGATAAACAATGAAATGGAGAAAAGAAAGAAAACATTTAAAAATATTCTCATGAGAGAAATTTTCAATGGTTGCTTATCTATCGAATCATATTATTTCGTTGATCATTACTTCTTTTTTGTTTTTCTTTTGTGAATAGTTCGGATTAGATATTTCTTGTCTTGTCTGGGTTGAGACATTTACCTTCATATTCATTTTCGGGCATTCAACTTAGTTTATTGACTTGGTTATCATCCTGAAAGCGCTTTGCTTTAATTCATGGAAGATATAGACTATCCTGGCTCTGAATTTCCTGATTATCGCTGAAGATTTCAACTTTCCGTTTCTGGAAGATTGGGAGATAAACGTATGTGAGAGTCATCCCACAGAGCAAAGAAATAAACGTTTTCATATCTCAATGTAGAGGCTATGATCTTGATATTTATTTGTATTGAAATACAAAATGTGCCACAAAAGCTAAAAAATGGAGATGAGGAAAAGACTTGCTTTCTCTTGTCTTACCTTAAAACTAGCTAGTGTCACTCGTTGACCCATTCGTACTTACAATTTTCCTTTCATCATAACAACTCATTTACTCTTAACTGTCGCACCACGGCCACCAAAATACCTCATTTTCTCAATGAAAGTCCTAGCATAAAGTTTTATTTATACAATTCACGGGGATGAGTAAAAATCAGAACCCCAAAATTATATACAATGGCATAGATATATGTGTACAGTAGAGATGATCTTTCTGCTCAGTTAGTGTAGGGACGCACCCGGTCGTTGAACGTTACATATGAAATTGGCAATCGTTGAACGCTGCATAAGAAATTAGCAATTTGACCGTTGAACGAATTCAAAGGTCGTATTTTTAAAGAAATAGAAAGAAAGAATGAAAAAAAAACAATGAAAGAAAAAATTATTTTTAAGATGGGGAATTATATATAATATCAGTAAAGAGGGTCATGGCACACTATCTATCTATCTATCTATCTATCTATCTATCTATCTATCTATCTATCTATCTAAGTCTGTTCACGATCTATCTATCTATCTATCTATCTATCTATCTATCTAAGTCTGTTCACATCTATCTATCTATCTATGTATCTATCTATCTATCTATCTATCTATCTATCTATCTATCTATCTATCTATCTAAGTCTGTTCACGATCTATCTATCTATCTATCTATCTATCTATCTATCTATCTATCTATCTATCTATCTATCTAAGCCTGTTCACGATCTATCTATCTATCTATCTATCTATCTATCTAAGTCTGTTCACATCTATCTATCTATCTATCTATCTATCTATCTATCTATCTATCTATCTAAGCCTGTTCACATCTATCTATCTATCTATCTATCTATCTATCTATCTATCTATCTATCTTCAATACTGCCACTCTATACCTTTCTTTTCGTTGTTCAAATCATCTCCTTCTACTCATCGATACAAAAACCTTAACAAAATGAATTCCATCCTGTCGTTCTTGTAATTCTTTACTCCAGATATTTTTCTCTTTCTTTTTATTCCTTTTGCTTTGACCTTCCTTTTATTTGTTTGCCTTCTTAAACTGTGTTTCTATTCTATTTTTCATTTCTGCTATTTTTTTATTTTCTTATTGTCTTCCTTTTCTCTTTTTCTTTTTTCCTTTTTGCCTTCTTTTCCCTTTTCTCTTTTCTTTTTTTTTCTAATTTTCCTTTTTATTTTTCTTGTGCTATTTCTCTTTTTCGTTCTCTCTTTCTAAACATGTGCTTATTTCTTTTTCTTATTTTTCTCTTTTCTTTTGAATTTATCTTTTTGATTTTATTTTTAATTTTTTTCATCAAATTTTCGTTCATTTCCACTTTTTAAATTGACTTATTTTCCCCATCTGTTTTTCAAATTCTGATTCAATCTTTTCGCCTAATTAATTTCACCGGAATTCCTTTTTTATTCTTTCATTTGACTTTATATTACGCCATGGAGACCTTTTTTTCTTTTTTTGCAGCTTATCAGTGATAAAGGTCTAACAATCTATTATAAGAAGACATCATATATGATTGTTAGCAAGAGCAGCCCAAGGTGTAAATTGTTGGCGTCAAAATTAAGCTACTACATATATTAACAATCTTGTAAAAAAAAAACTAGGTTAGGAGGCAGATGTGGGGATATCTTGCGATGGTTTATTCACAGGAAACACATAAAAACACCTTCCATACTAAATCCGAAAAGTAAGCCTACACTTTCGGCGCCTATAATGTGTGTATATATATATATATATATATATATATATATATATATATATATATATATATATATATATATATATAGTTGTATATTTAGGCAGCAATCCTTCCTTTATGCATGTTTCATTAAAAACGACAGACAAGGTACTACGGTTAAGCTTTTTATTTAATTTTTCTTGTGTTCTAACAAAAGCTTTCTTTTCTGGACAAAGGGTGCGTAAGTACTGTCCAAATGTTTTATATTTCCGAGCGCTTTCGGCTATACCTTTAGCCATTATCAAGGATGATTCGATTTTCAGCTTAATTGAGTGTGTGCGTTCAGTGTATATCTTAGTGTGTGGTAGGGATGTTTTTAATTTCCGAATACGGTTAGCACATTATGGCTTTGTTCTTAGTCAATATTGTTAAGAGTTGGCTTTTTCTTTTTTATTATTAAAGCTTCCATTATTTTTAGTCTTTTTTGCAGGTGGATGCAGTTAATATACTTGTGTTTTCTACTAGTATGTTCCTAATGGAATCGGGTAAATCTGTGTGTGTTTAAGTAAGGTTATAATAACTATTAAATGCTTTAAAGTTAAGTTTATACTAAAATAGAATTTATTCTAACTAATAAGTATTAAATTGTACGATAAAATTTGAAATTAAAATTAAAAACTACCTATTTCAAAAATGTAAATCTAAACTATATTAAGTTTAAAATTTTAAAATTATTGAGGAAAAAAGAAAAAAATATATGTTATTCTATTAATTTTTTAAATAAATAATTATATTCGCTTGCTCTACTCTGTATTGAGCACTCTTTTAAGAATAGTAATTGTTGGTTATTGGAATTTATTCCGTATACACCTATCATATACTTGGTCATATACTTGGTCATATATATATATATATATATATATATATATATATATATATATTTGTGTGTCTGCGTGGGTATTTAAAACTGCACAAGATTGGTGATATATAATATAAGCTCCAAAGCGAGTTCACCAGGTTAAAGTTAGTGTTAAATATCGAAGCGATCAAGGACATTTATCCAAATTCTTTGAACTTTTAATAGAAAGCACAGCGTTAGACTTGAGGTAATATTCAGGCTGTAAACAAAATTATATTGATAAAAGTCTTCCTTCGTATTGCTTATGAGAAACACTAGACTCACTTTACTTATTTCCTTAGTAAGATAAGAAAAAAGAGACAGAAATATCTCTTTATCTTGCAACAAATATATAAGGGGTGAAATAGTAGAATAGAAGAGAAAGAAAAGAAGATAGTTTTATTAGAAAGAAAGAATAAGAAGCAGACGACAAAAAAAAAAGGACAAGCGGGAATAAAGAAAGAAAGTGACATCTCATATCGTTTCAGATGGATAAGCGGAAAGGAAATTTGCGGGTGAAACGAAAGAAAAAAACGTATATAATAAAGTTTTAGAGAAACAAAAGAGAAATATATAACTTAATATCACAAAGTTTCAAAAAGAAAGAAGAAACGAAAGTTTAAACAGAAAGAAAAGAACAAAATTAGAATCGCCTCCATTTTTTGTTTAATCCTCGCAATAGGTCGAGGAAGAAGTTAAGGTAACAAATAAATATTAATGAAGTCTTGACCACTGTAAAATAAAGGCTGCACTGAACCTTTTAGCAGTATGACACGTACAGAAGTTTTTGTCTTTCTCTCACTGGAATTTTGAATCATAAAACATTTTTCGATAAATTAAAAAAAAGTTTTTAAATTTAAAAAGAAGCGATTTTGATTGATTGTTTCGTTTTCTACCACTTTTGCAAGTTATTAAAATTCGGAAAATATCCGTACAGTCGGCTGGGGCTTCAGAATACGCCCACTTAACCGCCGCAGAGGAGCCGTCCTGGGTATGACGATAAACTACATCCGTGTCCTGGGTAAGACGATAAACTACATCCGACAACAAGGCCTCTGATCAGGAGGTTTTGAGAAGCATGGAACCACCTCTTAATTGCTGGTGTTCCCAGGTCCACACTGACCTGGGGTGGTAGCACCTGTTAGGGTCCCAGCTATGGGCAAATAGTTAAGACCTAAACTGGGGTCAAAACCCCATGAAAGTGTAAAAATATGTTTTACTACCAGCAATACATTTTTGTAAAAATTATTACCAGCAATGAATTTTTGAAGGAAATTTTTTTTTAAAAGCAATAAAGATCTCGTCGGCATTAAATAAGCCATTGAGATTGATATGCCGTAAAACAAACCAAACTAAACCAAACCAGAAAATATTTTCAGATTGTAACAATTTTGAAGGGGGAGATAATAATAATTTAGTGATACTAATTAACCCAGGAGGGAGAAGATGTTCATTTATACCTTTACCAAGCTATTTGCTCGTAAGGGAATATAACCAACACAACTCTAACTGAAATTACACTCCCCGATTAACAATTCCGAGTTATTATCCATTACACCACCCGCACATCCAACCTTATAGCACACGCGGTAATGCATCTAGGTACGGACCAGGGTCGATGTTGCTTAACTTTGCTGTTTGCGTATCTGGAAATGTTTTTGCTTGCAACGACAGTAAGTTTGCACAGTTTTTCAAGAGAATTTCACTCTACAGAGACAATCAGAATTACTGTCATATCACGTTGAATTGCTGGTTCTCTTACGATCGCTGAAGTTAAGCAACGTCGAGCCGAGACAGTATCTAGATGGGTGACCGTTTGAGAATACCGGGTGGTGTAAGCTTGGGTGTGCGAGTGATGTAAAAGCCAACGGCTCGGAATTGGAATTTGGAGAGCCGTGTTCCAGTTCCAGTCGAGTTCATTATATGCCCTTACGCAGAAATGCTCTTGACAAAGTTATGAATCTACCTCTACTCCCCCAGCTATGGGTTAATTATTATGACGTATTAGTAAATCCTCATTATCTCCAAATATTCTTACAATTTAAAAAAAAAGAAGCATTTTCTGTATTTAAACAAACTGGAAAAAAGTTGATAAGCCGTAAAAACAAATCAATCGATCGATCAATCTACAGAAACCATCGAATGACCAACAGCGATGGTCTGCCATCGATGGGCGGTGCTATGCATTCGGAAACAAGAGAAATAAAGATTCTCCAAATAAATATTAATGATGTCATGACCACTGTAAAATAAAGGCTGCACTGAACTTTTTAGCAGTATGACACGTACAGAAGTTTCTGGAATTTTGAATCATAAAACATTTATACCTTTAGCAAGCTATTAACCCATGCCTGGAGGGAGAAGACGTTCATTTATACATTTAGCAAGCTATTTGCTCGTAAGGGAATATAACGAACCCAACTCTAATTGAAATTACACTCCCCGATTAACAATTCCGAACTATTATCCATTACACCACCCGCACATCCAACCTTACAGCACACGCGGTCATGCAACACATCACGTTTTTTTTTGTGTGTAACATAAAGACATTCGGGGACAATCTTTTCAAAAGATGACGTGTATAGTTAAGATTTAGAGTTCGGGGAAAATGTGACAAGTCTTCAAGCCGCAGCGACAAACCAACATCCTGCTCGAGATATACTGTGGCCATATATGGGCAGGAGCTACACGTTCTTTATTTTTTAGCCTCGATAGAGTCCAAAAGCGTCTTTGTTTTCTTGCGGCTGATAAAGTATTTTCCATCGTACAGCTCTTCTCTCACAGATAAATTGTCGGAAACCTCTAATTGTTCTATTACTATTTCCATGAAAAGTATCCATTCATTTGTTCCGGCAGTTCTACCCTTTAAGACCCGCCATGCTTTCCACATCCCTTTGTATTCCATTGTTGAGAAGTAAGTTCCACTTGAGTACCTTCCGCCAACAAATTGTTGCTTTGTGGATCCAACTCCCAAGCGGATGCTTCAGAATCGCTACAATCTTAACCTATTCAAATCTAGGATTAGCCGTTGTATTCCACACATATCCGCATAAACTCTGCCCTTTACTCTTTAACCCTTTATATGGAGGGACTCTTGGACTCTGTATATTGTGAACAAGAACAATATTATTTTATCACATTTTTATATTTGATTTGTAAAGAAGGAAACAGACAGCAATCACTTTTAACTGCTCTTAATTTTGCCAATGACCTGTCATTACAAGTGGATGAGATGGTACGCGCACAGAGGATATGGGCCACTTTAGAGCAGGAGGCTGCAAATGTCGGTTTGCACTGCAATGCAAAGTAAACTGAGCTGCTACTCTTCAAACAATGAAAGTCCTGTTAAAGTGTAGGCAAAGAAGTGGTCAATCCTTGAAGACAGCAGATCTGGATGACCAAGACCAAGCAGCTCATCTCTCCTCTGACGTGATTCAATGGGGAAAGGACTTGTTTATTGTTATACCGGAACATACCTATTTCTATTGTAAATAGACTCTCCCACAGATAATAACCAGTAGTAGTAGCAGTCGCCAGTGGAGCAGAGTGAGTTGTGTGAGTCAGTCGATGTCGGACATTAAAGTATGAGCCCCACAACTAGATTGCTGCGTCATTAAGTATTATTTCAAGTTCTTAACGTTTTGTACGTCGAACCTAATTTAGGACCGACTTAGTGAAATACAAGCCTCCACTGTGAAAACTACTCTACAACATTTATAAAATTCAACACGTAACAAACTAGTAACATTTCACACTAGAAAGCAGACCCCGAACATTTACTTATCATGACGGATGGGCGTTCTCTCAAGTAGGCTACTTGCTTTAACCGTCTATTGGGGCTTAACTTCACTTCGGGCCTCAAGTAAAACATATATACGATCTATTGCTAGGAAAGTGGTCGTTTTATTGTATCGTTTCAGTAAGTATATATTTACTATACTCTGTCTTTACAAGAGCTAGATACGATCAAAAATGGAGAATTACTGCGATGTCTGTCCTGAAGCTTCCCACTCCTTGTTTGCCCGTCTTTATAAAATTCAAAGTAGTCTACACGGCCTTGTGAATTATTTTCCACCCTGCAACCACTTTCCCACAGTATTCTATAGCTATTTCCATGGCATGTGTTCTGGGGAGCTACACTCTTTAGTCCGACCAACCCTAACCGTTTCTAACTGGGACTCGCCATGCCCCGTACGCAAAGAAGAATCCTGATAATTCCTTTCGTATTCTTGGAGTAAGTAATAAGTTCCATTCGGACAGCCTATTCCCAAGAACTGCTGATTTTTGGCACAGGCTCCTGGAATGATGTTTTCCCAATCACTACAATCTTGACCTCTTCAAATCTATGGCTAGCCGTCATCTTTCCTGCATAACCTCATAGATTTCATTTCTTGCCCTTTCTTACGGTAATACAACTCTACACAGTAACTATCTACCTTGAGTGGCGCTTGGGTCTTGTATTGGATGAACATTAGTATAAAAACGATGTAGATATCTTCAAGTACTTAAGTTCACGGACACAGATATCTGAAAAATATGGGGGGCGTAAAACAAAGCTTTTCTGGATTGCATGTCAGAAATTAAAAAAGAAAAAGAAAAAAAGGAGTGGAGCTCCCACCTACTCAAAATATTAAAAATCTCATTCTTTGTTGAAAGAGTGGGATCTGTCTCGCTCTATGAATCTCTGATGAAAGAGCTAGATTGGTGTTGCACAAGAATGCTCAGGGTGGCACTTACTGTGTCCTTGAGAAGCCACACCTGAAATGCGGAAATATATGGGGAGGTAATGTTAAACGTGCAGCCAAGAAGGATGCGTCTAGCATGACACTGTATTAGATATGGTGCCGAAGATGCCATCAATATTATTATTATAGAAACCAAGCGACGAAAGGACAAGAAACGGAAGAAGATTCATATTATTAGACACGCAATTTTTGAATTTGTAGATCTGATGAATTGGATCGTAATTACGATTCGAATGTAATAAATTATAACCATGGAATATTAATTTTTGCGCTTATTATATTATATTCTTGCCCTGTCCTGGATATTGAACTCTACCTGGATTCTATCCTCTTGGGATATATATATATATATATATATATATATATATATATATATATATATATATATATATAATTATTTATTTAAAAATTATAACATAACTACAAAAATAGCCATTTTGTTTCAACACCTCTGGTGTTTTATCAAGTGATGATATTGAATGTAGATTGTAGAATAAAGGTTTCAAAAGATTCAAATTAATTAACCACTCCTCGTAAGGGGAAACGTTGTCACATGAGCTGAAATGACCAATCAAAATACAAGTATACGAGAATTTAAAAAACTTGACAACGAAGAAAGGTTATAATAACTATTAAATGTTTTAAAGTTAGGTTTATACTAAAATAGAATTTATTCTAACTAATAAGAATTAAATTGTACGATAAAATTTGAAATTAAAATTAAAAAACTACCCATTTGAAAAATGTAAATTTAATCTATATTAAGTTTAAAATTTTAAAATTATTGAAAAAAAAGAAAAAATATATGTTATTTTATTCATTTTGTTTCTCTTGAAATTACGTTGGAATAAAGGTTAAGATCGACTGCCCTTAACTTAATGACAACATGGATACAAGTGTATACCTGGGATTATGACATCTTGCGAAAGACAATACAAACACAATCAGATTATAATACATAAGCATGCAGACATATTTAGATATATATGCACACAAAAACAAAAAAAAGTGACGAGACAGGAAATATTTGCACCACCTTTTACAAAAAAAAAAAAAGAAATTTATACTAAACACATACAAAATGAAAAGTGCATAAAGTTACTAAACACAGACACCAATAAAGACACATACATCTACCCACATACATTGACATAGACACTCCGATATAACACCCAAGAAATATTCAAGATTGAAGGTGTTATTAAACGAATTCTAAACACTTATTAAAATATAACTTATATGGGCAAATATACACAGATAAAAATGGTCTAATAGAACAGAGAAACAAAGAATAGGGAAAGAAAGGACATTAAAACAGATATACACGTATTAAAATAACAAATTTTTGTAGTGATTTTATAAAATATTTATGTTTTATGTTTTAATTTTTAAATAAATAATTATATTCACTCTACTCTGTATTGAGCACTCTTTTAAGAATGGTAATTGTTGGTTATTGGAATTTAATCCGTATACACCAATCATATACTTGGGGTATATATATATATAGTTAAATTCCCAGATGAATTCTGTGGACAAGACAGATTGGTATCAAATGACAATTGGAAAAAAATCTTAGATTTTACCGACGCGTTTCGTCTTCCAACTTTTTCAAGGCAAAAATGAAATCGAAAGGTTTTTGTTGTTATAGTTACACTAAAAAATCCAAATTTAAAAAGATAGACGCTTCTGTCTAAGAAAAAGAAAAAAAAGGCTTAGACACAAGCGTCTATCTTTTTAAATTTGGATTTTAATGTAAAATGTAAGATTTTTTTCCAATTGTCATTTGATACCATATATATATATATATATATATATATATATATATATTGAACACTAATATATATATATATATATATATATATATATATATATATATATATATATATTTATATTTAACACTAATATTATCTATCTATCTATCTATCTAATTTGTGTGTATGTGTGTGTGTGCATGTGTGTGTGGAAAGTGAAGAACGCGTAGCTCCTGCCCATATATGGCCACAGAAGGCTGTTAGTTTATCGTTGCGGCTTTGAGATTTGTCACTTTTTCCCCGACTCTAAATCTTAACTATGTCTTTTTGTTCTCTGATTCTCCTCTTCCTTCCACATTTCTTAGCCACTTCAATATTTTTCTTTCTTTCTTTCTTTCTTTCTTTCTTTCTTTCTTTCTTTCTTTCTTTCTTTTCGCTTTCGTATTTTTTTTTATTTCCCTTTCTTTTTTCTTTATTCGAGTCGATAAGGGAATTTTTGACAAAATACCTTTAACCTGTCTACCCAAACCACAATCCGATGTTTTTCGGCTTCTATCGCTTTCTATTTAAAAATTTGAATCTGAAAATAAACGGATTGACGCCAAAGAAATACTTTAATAGAAAGTTGATGAGGCTCAACAAGTCGTGGAATTGATTTGATTTGCAGGGAGTCGATTATAGCAAAGATCACAACGCGATATTGATTTAATCAGTTGAAAAATCAGCGTCAATGGTCAAAGACTGAGAATAAACTAATTAATAAAATGCTGTTGAAAGATAACCTCGCCTGACATTGACAGTAGAAGCAGCAATTGACAAGCTGTTTACCTTCTTTTCTATTCCACTTATTTAATAACTTTTTATTCTATAAAGTTTTCTTTCTGAGAGCACACGAATCTTTTATTAATCTTATTGTCTACCATAACTGTTTAAACGTTTGCTTCTTGCTTCAATTTAGATATCAGTTCATTGACAGTAGCGCTAAGCAGGCTAGAGTTTCGACATAAAAAATCGCTGTGCGCCATATTTGTTTTCGTAATCATCTACTTGTTGTATCTATGTAGTTTAAATTTTATTTTAGTCTGCATTGTAAACATTATTCTTCTCACATTGGCATTTTCCTCTCTCTGTCTGTCTTCGTTTCTCTCTCTCTCTCTCTCTCTCTCTATATATATATATATATATATATATATATATATGTGTGTGTGTGTAAGCAAATATATGGATATAGATCCGACAGTACGAAGAAAAATATACAGAAAAACAAACAAAAACCCTTATATGCAATTATACTGTTTTTGTCCATCGTCTTTGTAATGTTGAATTGATAATGTTAATTATATTTTATGAATATGTCCTGAAGATGGTTTATTAGATCGAAACGTCCGACGTTGACATTATATTAACATTAAAACATCATAATTGCATATAAGGATTTTTGTTTGTTTTTTCCGTATATTTTCTTTTTATATATATATATATATATATATATATATATATATATATATATATATATATTGGACTATAGGATTGGTGTAAACGGAATAAAAATTCCAATAAACAAAAATCTCTATTCATAAAAAGAGTGCTCAATACAGAGTAGAGCAAATATTATATAAACATGTTATAAGATCGCTACCAAAATAGCCATTTTGCTACAATATTTCTGGAGTCTTGTCAAGGGATTGTGTTGAATATCATTCGACACCATCACTTAAGAAAGCACCAGAAGTGTTGAAACAAAATGGGTATTTTTGTAGTGATGTTATAACATGATTGTTATAATTTTTGAATAAGTATATATATATATATATATATATATATATATATATATATATATCTATAAAAGACAGGATGTGTGTGTGTGTGTGTGTAACGAATGCATGGCCGCAATTTTCGATGGATTTGCACCGAAATTTACATGCACATGCTTCAAGTTAACAGAAGGCCAAGACCGACTTTGCATTTCCCAACTCCCATCGATAGTGGAAATAATCGATTTTTTCATGCTTCTACGGCAGTTTTCACGTAGTTTGCGGCCATTTTCTACTGGCCAGAGTGAGAGCCAATAGCTGGCCGACACGAATAGGCAGGAAGATTCTATTGGCCAGCGTGAGAGTCAACAGCTGACTGACACGAATATTAACTAGCATGCTAGGATGCAAAAAAAATCGATAGCTGCATTCTCCACAAGTGGGAAAAATTTAAATCTGCATGGCACTTTACTCCAATTGGTTCATTCCCTTGCTTAAACTCAACGTTGATTCTGATTCCGCAGAACTGGGTTGGGTGTGAAAAAGTATTTGTTCTTAACATTCTTTTTTCATTTGGTTTTTCCAGTTACGAGTCCTTTTTTAAAGCTGATTGTTTTGTGTTCATTTTGTTTAGTCCTTTTTTCTTAACAGATTTAATATTTAGTATAGAGCTTAGAAAAAATTCGCAGTGTGAGATAGGCAAGAAGTAAGGCATGTAGCAACATCAGCACGGCAAAGGGCACTCCTTTAAAGGCAAGGAAGGGCAAAAGTATTTTAAGTCAAGTGATAGCGATTGCTGTATGAGTCGTACGATTTTTGAATCAAGCACGGGCAATGCCGGGCCATGCTGCTAGTATCTAATAATAATAATAATAATAATAATAATAATGGACTTTCCCGTCGGTTTCGACGTATGAGGATCTGACAGCTTATTGATCCAGTTATGAAATTTTAAGTGGCATTTAAGACCCGCTAGTGATTTCCAAAGGAGTCCACATATGGAGCAAGTGTGAGGATTGTGAGATGACATCACTGTTAGATCTGTTTACATACATACACACACACACACACACATATATATATATATATATATATATATATATATATATATATATATATATATATATATATACAGCGTACGAGGAGTAAATTGTCGACATTTTATATTTTTTTTATTTCGTGTTCCAATACGAACAGAGTGTCTGGGTATCAATCTGAGAACAATGCAGAGGATTCGGAAAGAGTTGGCTGAGTCTAATGGTGATTCCGAAGATACGGCAGCTCGGAAAACTCACTGATCGTTCTGATAAGAAAAGAACTCCCAAATTTATTGGTGAGGGCCTCAGACTCAACACGGAGGCCTAGATCAAGTGTCTTAACGAGGTAGTGCTGCCCTAGATCAAGTGAAAATGTGTCCGATGTTATATCCAGTCAACATATGGAGTGATCACTAGTGATAGCGACGTTATGCCTCCATTCATCCTCCCACAGTGCGTCAGATTCAACACGGAGGCCTACATCAAGTGCTGACCTGTGTCAAGAGGGTGGCTGCTAAAAGGCCCTATGTCTGGCAACATGCAGGAGAAATCAGTCATGGCTCTCAGACAATTTCTGAGACGACATCACCCCTTATATCTGGCCACTGTATTCTCCAGAATGCAACCTTCTTGATTATTATGTGTGGTTTAGCGGAAGAGAATAGCAATTGAATGATTGAAGACAAAGATTTAGAAACAATTTCAACATTTAAAATATTATTATTGTTTACTTGTAATTGCATGCATTAGTTCCAGTATAACTTGTTATAAATAAGTATCCAGCGATTATTTTCATCGTTATATATTTGTATTATATCAAGTATTAAGAATATAGTAACTAGGTCCGAAAATTGGAGGAGAGAGTTATCAAAGATAATGTTCTGACTTTGAATCCGCGATTACCTCCCTTTAATCCTCTCACTGTTTTTTTTTATTTTTAAATGTACCTTTTATCACATAAAATTTGGTGAGAAAATTTTCATTTCGAAAATGCGGCCCAGAGAAAAAAGTTTAGTAACCATTGCTTCAACACTCAACAAAAGGGCAGCATGACTCGCTACTCACGTTTCATGCTCTCGCAATCTTCAGACCACTATGTCACACGAATACACACATACAAACACACACACGCATATATATATTTATATATATATATATATATATATATATATATATTAGGCATAATAGCAAAATTGTCCAAATCGTGTAAAAACAAAATTGTCCATATGTTAGATGAAGATTTGAACCATTGTATCTTAGAAATGATTAAAGATATATTACTAGAATTCTCGGAGGTTTTTCTAACACTATTGGAATCTGATTTGAACGATAAGAATGTACAATTGTTCTCCAAGAGTAACAGAAGAATCGTGATGAAATCGATCATATCGAAAATGACATGTTCATCATTAAATAATCATAAGTATTGAAGGAATGAAATAAAGTTCAAATATATATATTATTTCAGGATCATTTTTCAACTTATTCCAACTTATTCAAGATAATCTTTGCCCTCTCTAACGTTCTAACTTTCTGTCCTGAAGTAGCAATGTTCCTCACAGGCTTCACCTACGATTTCATTTTCAAGTCTTTTTTCACTGCTCTTTGAACTGTCATAACTGAAACTCCCCCCCCCCTCACGTTCTGAAAGTCATATGGATTGTGTTATATTTTTTCTAATTGATCACTTTAGCTCTAAGTTAAAACGATTATCCTCTTCCTGTTGTGACCTCCTGATCCAAATTTCCTCTCTGTTGTTTATATATATATATATATATATATATATATATTTGTGTGTGAAAATATATAGAAAATAGGAAGGAACTGGTTAGGTAAATAATCCAAAGTCCCTTAGTATTTTAGTTATTATTTTTAAAAAATAGTGCTCGATACAAAAGTAGAGCATAAATATAATTATTTATTTAATTATTTATTTAAATCATATTTTTAAATAAATAATTATATATATATATATATATATATATATATATATATATATATATATATATATATATATATATATATGTATATAAATGAGATAAAGAACAGATTGATATATTATTATTTTCTTGAAGATGAAGATCGAACCGGACGTCCAGTTGAGTTTGATGAAAAGCTTCTTCAAGCAGCCCTTGGAGAAAATCCTGCTTTATCAGTTGAGGAATTGGCAGTGGTTCTCAGTTCAAACCATACAACTGTTCATCGTCATCTTCAACAGCTTGGAAAATTTCCTAAACTTGGAAAATGTGTGCCTCATGAATTGTCTGAAAACAACCTCAAATCCCGATTTGACATCTGCTCTTCTCTCCATTCTCGCCAACTTGTTTCACCTTTTTTGGATAGACTTGTTTCTGGCGACGAAAAATGGATCTTTTATCGAAATGTTAAGCGTCGTGGACAGTGGTTTGGTAAAGGGGAAGGACCCCAGACACATCCGAGAAGGCAACTTCACGGGCAAAAGGTTCTTTCAATCTGGTGGGATCGCCAAGGAATAATCCACTTTGAATTCTTACCACCTAATGCAACATTTAATGCTCAAATATACTGTCAACAATTAGAGCGTTTGAACCAAGCTTTGAGGAAAAAAAGACCTGCTCTAGTGAATCGAAAAGAGGTGATGTTTCATCAGGACAATGCGCGACCCACACAGCAAGAATCACGTCACAAAAGATCGAAGAACTTGGTTGGGAGAAAATTCCTCATCCACCTTATTCTCCCGATCTTGCTCCTTCAGATTACCATTTGTTTCGTAGCTTACAGAATCATTTGGAAGAAACAGCTTTTGTAACACAGGAAGAGGTTAAAACTGACATTTGTGAGTTCTTCGAATCAAAGCCAAAAGAGTTTTACAGTAATGGAATTAGTAAGCTTGTTAATAGATGGAAGGAAGTCATAGATAATCAGGGAAAATACATTGTTGATGGAATCTGTAATTAAATGTAACATTTGGTCACGTGTTTTCTATATTCAAAATTCGGACAGAACTTATGGTATGGCCTGATATATATGTGTGTGTGTGTGTGTGTGTGTGTGTGTGTGTGCGGGTATTTATTATTGCTTTACATGCTGTAATTATTCTTCGGCACATGTGCTTGTGTAGATATCATTTTGCTTTTTTTATAAACAGTGAAATTAATATCTACCAACATAGAGACTTATTAAAAATAGGCCTCTTGATAGGACGTTTTCTCTTTTTAAACTGAAAAAGGCAACTTTCGTGGTGCTTTACTATTAGGCTACAGGAAGCCATTACATAGGAACGAATATTAATTACCTCATAACAGAAATACACGCATTTTTTTTAGGACATTATCATGTCCATGGCTGGAGATTTTATTTCTAGGCATTTCTTACGTAATTAATGCCTACTTTTACATTTCATATTATGTCTTATTAACGTAAATGATATATATAAGATCTTAGTGATTTAAGGTTTCATTACAAATGGATACAGCTAATTTGCATATACGGCGCTAAAAATCAAATTTCAATAATAATTTCTTATTAGTTCTAATTTCTTATCTGACCTGTTTTGATCTTTATGAATAAGTTATTTTTGTTGATTGTTTTTGTAATTAAATTGCTAAGTTATTCAAATGAAAAAAAAATCAGCCTTTAAAGTGGTAATCACCCCAGCATTTGAATCACGTCTTGAGAGTAAACAGAAATAGGCAATATATAAAGAAAAATCTACCCTACCAGCCGTATATCCAGTGCAGTAATGACACAGTATCGCAGGGCGGACGGCTTTCTAGATTGAAATCAGCCGTGAAGGCAGAGGGTTCCGTAGTTGGAATCAACGAACCAAGGCAAACGTCCAAATAGGACATCAGCTGGAGATAGATGAGTTACGTCAGGTCTGCTTGCCCAAGACACGATATATATAAAGAAATTCCGCTCCATCTTTCAACGCAGATATGTAGAGGGAACTGGTCACGTGTTCACCTACGCAGAACCCTACGACTATACTCGGCTATGGAACTAAATGATAACCATGATGAAGGAACGTACTTAATCGTATATTATCAAAATATGACAAATATAAAATTTGATTTTATAACATGCTGCATATGAAATAAACAACTAGCAAAGAGTTTAAAACTATCATAGTGCTTTTGATCGATTTAACATGTTTTTTTACGGATTATCAGCCTTTTGCAGGTTGTTTAAATCCAGAAAATAGTTTTTAAATTTTAAGATTTTTTTTTAGATAATAATGATTTTTACAAGTACAGCTTCTGCTAATTAACCCATATCTGGGTTTAAAGAGGTGGATCCTTACCTTTCCCAATTGTATTATCTCGTAATTGAATATAACGATCTGGAAAGGAATTGGAAATTAGAGTCATTATCCATTACATCAGCTGCATATCAAACGGTTACCCATGTAGGTACTGCCCAGGCTCGACTTGCTTTACTTCGGTGAGGGCCAGGGAATTGGTGTTTCAGCGTAACATGTCCTATAGCACTGCTTTGATTTTTTCAATCATTTCTTCTCAAGCAAGGCGGAAATGCTACGAGTTCGTAATGTCATTACAGTGACTGAAAGCGAGAAAAAGACTGAGTATAGCAGGTATGAAGGAAGGGAGAAAAGATGAACGGGATTCAAGAAGAATAGCGACCGACGTTGCATTTAAATTTTTGAAGATTGTAGTTATCAGGGGGAGAAAGTAAGTGGAAGGGATTTCCACAAGCGGGAAGCGCGAGAAAAGAAACTGTTGGAGTAGAAGTGGAGGTTATGTTGGACTATTTCATCAATAAAAGGGTGGGACCTAGATGCCAGTCTTATTAACACGCTTAAATTTTCATGGTCGAGACACCAGGGAATAAAGCTTGTCAGGGCAGTAACTATGAAATTATTTGTAGAAAAGACAGAGCGAAGCCACGTTACAACAGTGATAAAGTTATTGAAGTCACGATCGATTACATTGCAGGTCCTTTTTTGGATCTTGTCAAGAACCTCGTTAGGAATAGCAGGATGACCAGACCAGATATGGCAGAAGTATTCAATGCACAGATGAATGGTAGATTTGTAAATGTGCAAGATGAACGATGACGAGAGAAAAAAAAAACTTTTGGCACGACACAGTGAAAAACTTTCCTTGCTGTTGATACAGGTATTGATTCAATATAATCGTTCCACTTCAAGTCAGTTGAAAACGTGAGGTCAAGAAAGCGTGGTCTCTTGCTTTCTATGAGTCTAGCATCAGCCATGCTGTTGGTGGGTAGGAAAGATTCTCTAGGGTAGTTAAACGAAAGCAGTTTAGTTTTGAAGGCACTGAAATTTACAATCCATTTTCTGTCTCAGGTTAACCACCGATTGTACGTTCTTTTGAAGAGCAGCGGCCAGATTTGTTACCTCTGACGGTTTTACTACTGTGAAAAGAGTAAATGGCTGTGTCATCTGCATAAATGCCTATTTGGAAACTGATGCAGTCAGGGAGATCCTTGATGAAGATTAGAAGTAGCGTAAGACCCAGGATGGAGCCCTGGGGGACATCCGCGTTCATGTGAAGGGATCTGGACGCGAGCACTTTCAGAACAACCTTTATTTCATGATTTGATAGGAACGATTGGATTAAATCAATCGTCCTGTAATGCCGTAGCCTTGGAGCTTACGTAGAAGACCAGCTGGTCAAACCCTGTCAAATGCCTTTGGAATATCCAGAGCAACAGCTGGGCTTCGTCGTTCTTATCAAGAGCTTAATATACATATTCTGTGATGTTCATAAGCCCGTCAGCGGTAGACCGGGCAAAACGGAAGCCATAGTGTTTATCAGAGAGTAGGTTCCGAGAGGTAAGATGCTTAACCATCCCAGCATTGATTAAAGCCTCAAATACTTCGCCGACAAGCGGTAGGAGACTAATAGGTTTTCCAGAGTTCTTAAAAACAGGTACTACAGAGGACTTCAAAGAAGTTGGAAAGCAGGAAGCAGAGAGGCAACTGTTGTAGAGAACTGGATCCAGCTCCGGATCCCATTTCTTTAGGCCGACGGCTGGGACCCGTCACCTCCGCTTGACTTATTGGAGTCTAATTTAGAAATGATCTCTGAGGCTAATGGCAGCTTTATTCGCATATCACTCAGTAGAGCCTAAGTTTTAACTTAGATCAGTTAGATTCAACAAAGAATTATAACTGTGTTATGCTAATTTACCCACATACGCATGGAATCTTCCAGCTATAAATAGGAGCAGGTACTGCCTTTTGGAGGGAAGTTTCCAGCAGTCAGCTCTGACAGTCAGACCGAACACTCTTGCTGTAACATTCTCGTTTGTATGTTTGTATTATTGTTTTCTGTTAATATATTTGTTTAACTCAGGCCCTAACGAGGCCACAGCAAACCTACCCCTGAAAGAACTTAAAAAAAAAAACAGTCAAAAAAAGTTATTTCAAACAATGAACCTTCAGATAACCTTATTTGGAGAGTCGATTTGCGGCCCACACAACCTTTTCACATTGCGATGCCTGTTATTCAAGTATATTAAAGCGGGTGGGGGGGTAGGTAGTAGGGGTCTCTCTAGAATCATGATTATATGGCCAGTAGGCCAACTCGATATCAGCAGGGTGAAAAAAGGAGAGAAAACAGAAACACGGTGGCTGTTAAATATTAAGATTATAATTGTCATGCAAATAATTAACGATTCTAACATGAAATTTAAACTCAAATTTAAACACTCAAATATCACACACTAGATCAATTAGAAAAAGAAAACAATCAAGAGGAAGATTAGATGGGGGTAGTTACTTCCGAGGAGAAAGAAAGAAAAAAAAGCAAATGACCAATTTAAACAAGAATTAAAATTGGCAGAGACCTACCTTCGAAAAACTTAAAAAAACAAAAAAAATAAGCACTCCTGGATTTGATTTCTAGTTAAGATATTCATAAGAATGAACATTTATTTAACTTATTTGGAGAGTCGATTTGCGTCCAACAGGACTTTAATGCCATTTCACGGCATACGTAAATGAGGGCTAAATAAACTACTGAGCAAAGCAACAAGGGGCAACTCTGTATATACTTGCTAATATTATTTAAGAGATTAAGCCAAAAAATCACTTTGAACTTGCGTTTTTACACTTCAGATACAGGTATCGAATTTAGTTATATTTAAAAATTTATTGTTACCAAATTTAGAATTAACTTAATTGGGTACTAATATCTCGTCGGGTTTAAGAGTTAATAAAAGCTAATAATAATACTAAATCATGTTACCAGATAATGGGTGAGCTATGGAAGAAAAGTAATATTCTCCCATTATATTTATATCCATGATATAATAGCACCTTATTTCACGGACGGAACTGAATGGCTGAAAGTAAAGGAATGACATACAGGTTTTGTTCTCAGAGAGAGTTTTATACCCCCAAATCATAGATAAAATTATAGATACATATTTACATTTGTCCCACGCACAGAAACTATAACGCATGTCTACACAACAAACAGTGTAGAAACTAGTGTCTTTTCTGTTACCATTTTCCTGAAGACTTCGTCGATGCTCGCATGTCCAGTCCATGATATGCACAGCCTCCTTCCAGTGAAGCACATCCATACTGCCTCAATTCTCATCTTGAAATACATATTCTTGAAATTTAGATTTACTTTGTCATCGTTTAATTATTACTATTATTATTTTTTAATTTTGTCTTTTAAGTTAAAAATAAATATCCGGTATTTAATTAATATTTTGCCGTCTTCAAAAACATATCCAATGCATAAAAATCAAATTCTGTTCATCGAACGTGTCATGCGAATGTCAAATTTACTAAACCTTCTTTTCTCATTATGCATCCCAGACATTTCAACCGCCTATTTCTGATAATAAGGACAACTGTTTTTTTTTGTTCCCTTTTTCTTAAAACTTCCTCGTTACTCACATGCTTTGTCGGTGGTATGCTCATCATCCTTCTGTTCAACCACATCTCTATTGATTCAAGTCTCATCGTGTAATATCCAGAAATCTGTTTTCGAAAGAACATCCGACGCGACTTGAATTTTATATTTGTTTTATTATCATTTAAAAAATTTTTTAATCTCAATTTTTTTCTCTTTTAATTTGAAAACGTCCGGGATTTAATTAATATCTTGCTGTCTTCAAAAAATATATTAGATGCATAAAAATCAAATTCCGTTCGTCATAATATCGCTTTCTCAATGAAATTGTTTTCCAACAACAATTATTTGTTTTTGCAAAGACAATGAATGTAGAATTACATTAAGATAAAGAGTAAATTGGATATTTTTTATCTCGTTTTCTAATTTATTGGAATTTTGCAAGCTGGCAAAAAATGTTTCGCCTAAAAACTTTCAAATTAAGCAAACTATAGAAAATATGATATTTTGTTTCTTTTTTTTTTGCAATTGTAGAAGTTTCAAGAAATTCTGAGAGATTTTATTGGGCATTTGTACAAAGCATTAAACTTTCATCAATTTTACACCAAGAAATTGCTAATTTGTCTTCATCGGCTTTTTCTGCAGCATCCAGATGTATGCCGCAACCATTTCTCTTCACAATTTGTTCTGTCGATTTTAATGTAATGTTTGTCTCTATAACAGCATGAGAAGTCTCCGAAGGCAACCGGTTCCGATAAAATCCTTCTGATTTATCTTAAGAATAAAGATTTATCTCCAATCATGACAAAGCTGTTTAACGAGGCTGGAGACGCGAGGCTTTCCTGCCATTACTCGATGTTTCCCTCCTCTTCTCTTGTGAATATTACATTCACCAAGACCTCATTCGTGATCGATCGAGAATCCCGTTCTCCAACCGCAGTAGAAGCGGTGTTTCTTGGGAAAGATAGCCTGACGGAGCCCAACCCTCTCCAAGCCGGTTTTAGAATTCAGAGTTACCTTCCCTAAGACAACCCAGTCTGTTATTTACCCATAGATAGTGGGGGGGGGGGAGAGAAAAAGAGGATTCATGCCTTTCACAAGGGTATTAGCACGTAAGATAAATAAGATGAAAAGTTTAGCCAAAGAAGCAGAGTTAAAATAAGTACTTTTAAAAAAGAATCGCTTGAACTTCGAAGTCAGTTATTTTTCGCATAAATAGTCATTTGATCAACTTCGTTACTTTAACATTTTAATCATCTTTCATGGTAAACGAATGTAATGTAGCCGACTGGAATTCGAACTCAGTTCTCCGATTTCGCAATTCCAGCCGCTATCCATGGCTCCGCTGTGCCAAGATTCTAAAGAAAGTTCAACTATCTCTTTCTAATTCTAAGTATAATTGTTATTTCTGTTGCTGTTTTCCTGAAATCTTCCACGGTGATCAAATATTCTCAGCATCCTTCTGTTCACTCTTCTTCATCTGTGCGCACATTTACGAATATTCACTGAATTTAGGAAGATTGATATTACATATTACTTCATCAACCTTCTCGTTGTTTCTAACGAAGTTTTCCAGTTTCTTGACACTTTATTTAGTTTTTGAAAGGCATCTTTCCTTGTTCAAAGTTGCCAGTTGAATGATGATTAAAATGTTAAAATATAAAGTAACGATAGATAGGTTCTTTCCGAGACCATTTTATATATATATATATATATATAAAATGGACTCTCCCGTCGGTTTCGACGTATGAGGATCTGCCAGCTTATTGATTCAGTTATGAAAGATTATGCGATAATCTTAAGTGGCATTTTGAGACCGGCTAGTGATTTACAAAGGAGGCCACATATGGAGCAGGTGTGAGAATTGTGAGATGAGATCACTGTTAGATTGGTTGACCTTTTAGATCTTGCTCTCGCTTCTTGAAGATGATTCAGAAAAGCAGATTGAAAATTGCTGAGACAATAAAACACGTTGATCTCCATTCTACCCGCTCCAAAGCTAAGCGCTCACGGGTGTTATGTGGTATATTAGCTGCTGACAAGTTGCTTTTCAGCTTGTCTTTGTACCTTAGCCATGGGCGTCCTACATTCCTGTAGCCTTGATCTAACTGGCTGTACATTAGCATCTTGGGTATCCTGTCATCAGACATTCTCAAGACATGACCAGTTCACCGTAACTGAGACTGTATGATAAAAGTCTCGATTCCTCCAATATTACACTTGTTAAACAGGTCTACGTTAGATGTCCTATCTTGAAGCTTAACTCCACAGATTGCACGAAACCTTCACCATTATAATCAAATGTGCTATACATGCGGGTTGGTTTGGGGACCGCTTGTGAATTCCAAATTCCTATATATATATATATATATATATATATATATATATATATATATATATATATGGTCTCGAAAAAGGACCTTCAATCTGTGATTGACTGGATCAGGAAATGGCTGTCCTTCACCGACCATAGAGAAGCCTCCCTGTCTCCTATCAGCATGGCATCAGGATAGGTGGCAGAGCATCACGTCTTTCTGCGCCTTTTTGGTCTCACGTTTTCCGCTGACCTGAGATGGAACAACTACATTGAAACTACAAGGAAAGGTGGTTCTCTATGTCGTGTCAGAAGTTTTTTTCTCGTCTGAGTCCATCCTTCACGTCGAGGAGAGATGTGTGATATGAACACCAGAGATGGAATTTAAGGTGATGAGGATATGGCGGATAGCAACATTTTCGAACCGAGACTTGAAGACGTTAAGAGTGTAATGTTTTGGGATACAGCCACGTCGGAGTCTGTTCCTCGAAATAGCTGTTGTTATGAGGAAGTTTTCTGAGTTACGAACTCTACTTACCAAATGATTACGTATGAAATGTGGGTGATTCACCCCTGTGCATATAGTAAAGTGTTTCTTGGCTGTAAATGTCTGAGCTGGTGACGCTAAAAAATGGAATTCGTTGGACCATTTAATATAGAGGAGAGAAAATCTCGCGATGATGTGTCCAGGCGATAAGGTCCCCAGAGTGGAAAATATGTAATCTCCCACAAGGTAGCGTAAAAGTTTTTAAACACTGTCAAGGTAGGAAAATGCGGTTTGGATAACTCGAGTCCAGGTCTGACCCCAAGACTGCTTTTGGCGTTTGATCAGCCTCTTATAAAGATAAGTCATGCAAAATGGAGTCAGGTATTTTCTGGAACAGTAGAATGAACCGAAAATCTGATAGCTCGTATATATGAATACCACTTATTGAAATTTTATTCTAATTTGTATTTTACTAATTTCTTGTTATTCTTCTTGAGGTTTTAGATTGAAATTGGTTTTTATTATTATTATTATTATTATTATTATTATTATTATTAATAATAATAATAATAATAATAATAATAATAAATGCTCTGATATTTCAACAACTATGGCTGTCATGGCTTAGGTTCTTCAGATGATTAACCTGGTATAATTAATTATATTTATTATTTGTATCTATAAAACAGAAAATGTCTGTCTGCTTGCCTGTATCTATGTGTGTGTATGCTATTTCGATAAAATGGTACACACATGTTGCAAATTTACTAACATAGGTCAAGGTCAACTTTTCAATCTCCAGCCCCAACACTGTCTTTGGCAGAAAAATCGATAAAACTGACGGTGGTTACGAATTTTTACCAAAACCAAGGCAAAGTTACATACGAACAATTTTTTTTTTACTGAAGGTGCTGATGTTCTTTTCACTTAATGAAAAACATAGCCCACGTTACGAGATTCATGTAGAGTGCTTGAAAGTTTTCCTGTGAGTGTGGCTTCAGACAAAAAGCTGTAAAAAAATTGTGAAAAAGCTAGGTTTTTCGTACTAACAAAAGTACTTTAATAACTTCCTCATTTTCTATCGGATTTTCTTCATACATGTCGCAAAAAATTTGCAAACATGCAAGAAATAAGATAATATGGTTATAGTCCTGCTTGCTCCTCTGCATATAATGAAAAACCGCGAAAAATGTCCGAAAAAAAACTGTTTTTCAGCCACAACCCCCTGGTTTTTTTTATTCAAATTTAGCATCGGATTTTGTTATTTAGCCAATAGTTTCTTCATATGATTCCATCCTAAATTGGGAATACCAGTTTCTGTAAGATTGAATATACGGCTGGTGTAATAGATAATGTCTTGAAATTACTAATCTGAGAGCCGAGCTCTAATTCCGGTTGGGTTCGTTATACTCACTTACGAGCAAATACTCTTGGGGAAGGCATGAATCCATCATTTCTTCACTCAGTTATAGGTCAATTATTAAGACTTGTATCACTAAAGCATTATTATCCTTAAAAAAATTGTCTGTCTTTAAATAACTGCAACTAAACCCCGCTCAGCATTTGGCTCTGTGGGTGCTGAAGAATAATAAATGCGTCCGAGCAAGCTCCTACAGCAAGGATTAGCTAGCCACCCTAGCAGATAGGCATACTCGAAGTGATTAGTAAGATATTATATATCTAAAGTCTTAGAACCTCCATAAAAAAAAACAAAAACAAAAAAACAAAAAAACGCGATCAATAAGGTTAAAATGAATTTTTAAAAATGAAAAATCTTTCTTGGCGCATTTATTTTAATTTTAAATTAAATCGAAAATAAAGGCGCCCAGAAAATTTTTTTATTTTTTAATATTTCTAATAAGCAAAATACTTTACGACATTTTAATAACTGATTTGACTACAAAGAATTTCTCTTTTTATTTTGCTAAAATAGCTGATTAGCGCCCCTTTTAAATAAAATTTGGGATGTACTATAAAAGATTTAAAAAATCATTAAAATAATCAAAAAAAGGCTTTAGTCTTTTTGTTTTAATAAGACAAATATTTTTGGGAATAAACCTTTGTTTTAATCAAACAGGAGCCAAGAAAAGAGTACAGAACGTTTACGTGATATCGACCCCCCCTGTATGGCAGCGAATGCTGGGTAATCTCAAAGATGAAGAAGAGACACTGAGACTAGAGAAATGTGGTTTTTAGAAAGACTCTAGGGATAGCATGGACCGAACATATGGGCAACAACGAGATTTTGGAGAGAATGGAAACAAAAAAGAAAGCTTGTACTTAAGATCAGGAAAAGGCAGTTGAAATTTCTGGGGCAACGTAATGAGGAAGGAGGGTTTAGGAAATCTGATACTCACAGGGCAAATTGAGGGAAAGAGGGAAAAGCAGCGTGTAACATACTTGGCAAGCTTGAGCGAATGGATGGCGAAACAAGGTTTGAGAAAAAATGACAAAAAGACAAAACTTATTAAGAGCTACAAGGGAGAGGAAGATGTGGATGGCCATGATCGCCTACGTCCTGAAGGGATACGACACATAAAAGAAGAAAAATGCTCTTTTTTTTAAAAATAAAATTCTTGTATGTACCGATGAAAGTTTCATGTTTAAAATTCTGTTAGTCAGTTATGTGACATGCGTAATACACGCTTGTACGATTATGTATCTTTTGAGACATGACTGACGAGGCAAATTTTTCCCGCAGTATGTTACCATTTCTTTCTGCGATCCAAGGGTATAGAACTCGGTCTCTCCTGCTATTTACCAATAGCTGGGGAGGGGAGAAGAGGAGGATTCATACCTTTTCCAAAGGTATTAGCACGTAAGTGAATGTAATGGATTTGACTGGGATTCGAACTCGGCTCTCTGATTTTTCAATCCGAGCCGCTATAAAGAGTTAACAAAAAAATATGCTGTTGTTTTTGACGGCGACGGTTATGTAGATTGTATCAAAATGAAGATAGAAAATATTTTCCAAATGAGTCAGCGAAGTACAATTATCTGATTCACTCTTAAGACCAATGTCCATGAATGAGGATATAAACTTCATTAAAACTATTCATGGCAATATTTTATTTCCCAGCTGGAAAATTTCGTCTCCTAACTCCCACCAAGTTATGGGTGGGAGGCGAAGCGAATTATGCTAAAAAAGCAATATTTCCGATGTTTGAGGCAATCTTAGAAAGTCTTGAACTTTTCAATCAACCTACGAAGATAAAGACAGTCATAGCGTAGGCTTTTAATTTTTTTTTTTTGCAATTATGTTCATAGGTTAATTTTTTTTTTCAAATAAAAACTTTATAAGGAAGTTGGCATAACAACAGAGATCGTAGCGACAAAGCGTGGCAAGAATTTTTTTAATAGCGATTTTTGGATATCTTGATGTCTTTCTGCCTTTTAGCAACCAGTTAACAGTGACATCTGGTGGAAAGATCTTCATGGTTTTCTTTTGTCGAGAAGACGAAAACGGAAACCAATTCGAGAAGCTTATGTAAATCGTAGATTTTTTTTTCTGGCAACATTTCTGGGATGAAGAGAGATATACACTATTTACATACGGACTCTTGTCCTCATCTTTGTTATTGTTATCACAAATTTCCGGCCGTTGTACTATCCGGCCTTTAAACGGTGCTTTTTTATTTGGGTAAGTTTCAAGAAATTTCGAACTGAGCTCTTTATTTAATCGACAACGTTAATTTATTCTCGGGTCTGCTGTCCATGTTTTGTCTAGTTCTTATTCAGTATTTAAAAAAAAATGATATTAATTCTGTATAAGGCTCAGGAGTCACTCACAAAGGAACCGGAAACAGGAAACAAAGGGAAAAAAACCTCTACACCTGTTCAAAAGACCGGGGAGGACTTTGAACCGGGCGAGAGGCGATCCTATCGATTCCTTTTGAGAAAAAAAAAAAATCCAATAGTAAATAAAAGAGTTTTATACGGAGACGTTAGAAGTATAGAGTTGAAGTAGACTTTAGAAAGAATCGAAAACAAAATTCTAAATAGAAAAGAAAGGATTCAAGGAAACAAATTCAAACGACTTGGGGGGTGAACTTGACGATAGTCGAGACTGTCTATTAATTGCTATTATTTCTGCTAAGTCCGGGGCATGGAATTGAGTAAATTCAATTGATTTATCAGACAGTGACGAATAGTGGATCTGAGAAACTTGAATTTTTGAAGTTTTTTTTAGTCTATTATTTATAGAAAAGACACAGAGAGGCAACCTTGCGGCTGTGAGAAAGTGACTGAAGCCGAACTGCCATATAAGGACCAATAATATTGCTGATTCTTCTCTGAAACTTACCAAGAAACTCAAGGTAAATAGCAGGGGCACCGGACCATACGTGGCAGCAATATTACAAGTATGGACGGATGGTAGACTTATAGATATGTTTGAGAGATTCTGGAGGGAAAAATTGTTTCGCCTGATCCAGTGAATCATGTTTCTTAACAGCTGACAAGCAATGGATTCCATATAATCTTTCCACATCATGTCAGCTGAGAACGTTAACACGAGAAGGCGTAACGTGTCATTTTCCTGGAGCATTAAAATCTGAGGAGTAAATCGAAGTGCCGTCTGGAATAGTTTTACGAGTAAGAATTATAAAATAAGTCTGCAGTTAAAAATAATCATTCCACCGAGAATTCTTATACCATTTTAATAAATTGGGACAAAATAATCGTGCCGGGGAGGAAAAACTGAAGTAAATAATTAATCATACCAGAACTTTTATTTAGGCCTGCAGCTAAGAACGTTCGTTTACTATGTCGGTCTAGACAAATTTTCACTTCAGAACTCATCGTACATATTTATGAGTCTAGTATTCGTCTATTGCTGCTACATATGGTCCAGTGGTCCTGTTTTTTTTTTCAAATCATTTCACCTCAAGCAAGGTGTGAATGCCACAAGTACGCAGGAGGTTTCAAGAAATGAAAATGAGAATTACTTTTTAAAAATCTATTTACCATATTTTTTTGTTCTTGTTTTGCCATCCATTAGCAAAAACTCAAGTAGTTTACTTGCTGTTTCCCCCTGCTTGTATTGCCTTCCGTATGCCTCGTGAGAGTTATATTCTCCAAGCCTTCACTTCTAATTCCTCTTCTTCTATTTACCATATCCATTTAGAATTTGGGCTATCATGGCTCTATACAAACATTCCTCTCTTTTATTACTCTTAATAACTTTTGACTATTTACAATGTTTCTTTGCCCTTACTTTGGTGTACATTAGCACAAATCAATTAAGAAGGTTACTTGACCTCAATATATCCTGCCAATGTTAAATTCTCCAAGACCGCAGATACCAATGAGAGATACTTAATTATCCCAGCCGTGCCAAATACCGCAATCCTTTTCTACTGTTCTGGGGATAATCCAATTTACTTTCTCTAATACCTTCTCGATTTCATACTTTCATCCGTCCTGGGTATGACGATAAACTACATCCGCGTCCTGGATATGACGATAAACTACATCCACATCCTGGGTAAGATGATAAACTACATCCGCGTCCTGGGTATGAAGATAAACTGCATCCGTGTCTTGGGTAAGATGATAAACTACATCCGCGTCCTGGGTATGACGATAAACTACATCCGCGTCCTGGGTAAGATGATAAACTACATCCGCGTCCTGGGTATGACAATAAACTACATCCGCCTTCTGGGTATGACGATAAACTACATCTGCGTCCTGGGCAAGATGATAAACTACATCCGCGTCCTGGTTAAGATGATAAACTACATCAAAATCCTGGGTAAGATGATAAACTACATCCGCGTTCTGGGTATGAAGATAAACTGCATCCGTGTCTTGGGTAATATGATAAACTACATCCGCGTCCTGGGTAAGATGATAAACTACATCCGTGTCCTGGGTATGATGATAGACTACATCCGCGTCCTGGGTAAGATGATAAACTACATCCGCGTCCTGGGTATGAAGATAAACTGCATCCGTGTCTTGGGTAAGATGATAAACTACATCCGCGTCCTGAGTATGACGATAAACTACACCCGTATCCTGGGTAATGATAAACTATGTCTAACAGCGAGGCCTCTGATCAGTAGGTTTTGAGGAGCGTGGAACCACCTCTTTTTGCTGGTGTTCCCAGGTCCACCCTAACTCTGGGTGGTAGCACCTGTTAGGGTCCCAGCTATAGGCAAATAGTTAACCCACAAACTGGGCTCAAAACACCATGAAAGTGTAAAAATAGGTTTTAATACCAGAAAAAATTTGTAAAAATTAATATTACCAGCAGTACATTACCAGCAATACATTCTTGGAAAAAAAAATTACCAGAAATAGATTTTTGAAAGAAAAAAACCGCGTCCTGGGTAAGACGATAAACTACGTTCAACAGCAAGGAACCACCTCTTAATTGCTGGTGTTCACAGATCCACTCTGGCCCCAGGTGGTAGCACCTGTTAGGGTCCCAGCTATTGATCAAATTGGGATCAAAACAGTATGGAAGTGTAAAAATTGGTTTTAATATCAGAAATACCTTTTAAAAAAAAATAAAAAATATTACTGATTAGTGAATGTTAGATTTTCCAAGTCTTCTTTCCTTATTGTCCTTCACTAAACGTTCTATTCTATTTTATTTCTACCAACAATTTATTTTTAGTTTCTGTTGCTATTATAACCGTTGATGCTCTATATATAGTATCAGTAAACGCTTTGGAATATCACACGCTGTAAGCTTGGATGTGGGGGTGGTGTAGTGGATAATGACTCGGAATTGTTAATTGGAGATCTGAGTTCCAATTCCAGTTCGTTATATTCACTTACACGCCAATATTCTTGGGAATAGCATGAATCCGACTATTCTTCAACCAGCTATGGATTAAAGAGTATACCGTTAAATAAATACAAACAATCAATCTATATTATCATTTACCAGTAAAATACTAAGGAATCAGAAAAAAACCCACTTAAAAACATAATAATCTGATAATCGGATTAGATCAACAACGGATTATTGCTGCTCAATCCGCCTTTCTACCGTCTTGTAAGGATCTTTTATTTCCCGTTCTACAACCTCTTCCTCACAGACGAAAAGTAGAAAGCATTGTCATTTTCATCGCAAATATTTGAATAAACTCCACCCTTTAATTCAACCAGTTCAGATATTTACAGCTGGGTGACATCATGCTACTTCCGCGGTATCAAATCATCCTCATTGCCTCCGTATTCTGATTGTAAGGAGAAAGTTCCACTCAGAAAACTCTTTCCCGAGAACTACCACTTTCTGAAGCAAACCCCCGCATAGACACCTCCCCGAACACTACAGTCTTAAACATTTCAAGTCAAGAGTCAGCAGCTGTCTAACCCCCCTTATCCTCGTAGTCTACGTATACTTCTACTTCCTGTTACTTTCATATCAGCCACTTCATCCGGTACTCCTCTACCATAAGTAGCTCTTGAGCCTTGCATTGGATGAACTTTAATTAGAAAAAAAAATGAGGATAACAGCATCTCCGTAGCTTGAAGTTTTCTTTTTCATATGAGAGAACAAAAGTGACATCACTTTGTTTTTCCGATTCTAATATTTTTTTTTTCAAATATGGACATTTCTTTTATGTTCCATGTCTCCTCAGGATATTAATGATCATGCCTCTGAACAAATCCCTGTCTCTTGTAGCTCAGAACAATGTTTTATTCTGTAGTTGCTAAGGGTCAATCTTCCGGGATCAAGCAATCAACGCAGGCGTCCTCCAGGGTTCTGTTCTCAGACCAAATTTATTTTTATTTACATAATTCATCTGGCAAAGAGTATACTCATTTGTGAATATCTATGCTGATAATACAACGGTATAAGGGTGCACCCCTCCAAACGCTAGATAAACAAAGATTAGAGACTAATCACTGCTCCGATTTAGTTCTAACGTCTCAGCAGGGTAAAAACTGGCTGGTTATATTCAATACCTCGAAAACCAAACTAATAACATTACATCATCGCTGAACCTGGACCATGAACTATCACCAATCACTATGATTAGATGTTCCTTTAGGGTGGACCCGTTCCTTTAGCGATTATTACGCTTTAAATCTCGACCCAGACCTCAAGTTTAGCTTGTACATGTTACAGTTTTTTGGATATATCTATGTACTAATGAGCCAGCCAAAATGAGCTGACTCATTTTATAGTCCACCAAGAGAAGGGATAACCAATCAGAAAGCTCAAAATATTCAATCCGACGTGTATAAAGTCAGCCATTTTGTTTTTTTCTCCGAATATTCACTGCCAACCTAAAGAATTATTGAACAGCTGCTACTAGTGATATGGGCGTAGTTACAATGAACACATTACGTACTGCACTGGATTCTATATTCAAAGACTACGGCAATCATGGTAAACAGTATATATGATCCGTTATCGCTCTAGTAAGTACCTCACTCTTTGTAACATCCTCTAAGGGCTATGTCAGGCCTAAAATGGAGTACTGCTGTCATATATTGACAGAAGCTGCCCATGCGTAACTTTCAAGTCTCGACATGGTCAAAAAGCGTCTTCACCTCCTTGTAGGTGATAAATTATTTTCCACCTTACAATATCGCTCTCACAGCAGCCTCTCCCTGCTCTGTCGCTACTTCCATGGAAAGTGCTCAAACTAACGACATTCCTTAGTTCAAACAGGTTTAAAATTCACGGCTAGGACTCGCCCAGCTACGCGCATTGTTACGGACAACTATCATTTCCTCCGTCTTCCATTAGTGAGATCGAGCAGCTTCTTTCTACAAACCGTTGCTCTGTAAAACCGACTCTCAAGAGGACATTTTCCCGATCACTACAATTATAACATGTTCAAGCATAGGGTTAGCTGTTATCTTATCCGCATCAACGATGCCCCTTACTCTCTAAACCATTATCTCGAGTGACTTCCGGGACTTGTACCGTGTGAACCCCGCTGCAACAAACAAACAAGAATCTTACATCGTCCCAGCACTTTCATCAATTCACCCATTAGATATGTTGTTCAAAGTCTCCCTCAACCTCGCCTTCCTTCAGTATGCCCTGTGAGTGTTACATTTCCCAAGCCCTCTTTCCTACTATTTTTTCCTTAGGCATTTCAATTGACTCTTCCTGAATTTAGGTATAAATGTTCTTGGGTTTCTATTTTCTTTCAATTGACCTTCCCTGGCTAGCCTATCATTATTTTTATGGTAGATGTTTGGGCGGACTACATTGTTTCGTTACACCAGTTCAGACCTTTACAGCTAGATCCCGCCAGGTCTTGTGGAACCCCGTTAAAAAAAAATAGTAGAGGAATACAATACATGTAAATAATATCATTAAAGATTTCAATTCTCTCCAAAAAACGGGTCACACAGAAGTCGATTCATTTTTGTGCGAAATGTAGGTTCCGAATTGAATTTCCACATTTGCATTTAATAACCAGTCAGCGACGTATTCCAAACGCGCTGAAAATTTAAAAAAAATCAAACAACCGTGTTTGCTATCTGCTACGAAATTTCAAACATCACTCAATGTTCAACAATATTTTCCTTCCTAGATATTTAATACTATATATACTGTTTTTCCATAATCAGTGACCAGAGTTCGTTGTTGTGTACAAGATGAATACTCAAACCTTTCGTATAATTAATTACTTAACCTTTTCACATATTTTATTCGAGTAACTTCATACAAATCCTAGGGATTTTAATGCAAATTAAGTACACTTGGATCATACGAAGTTTTGTTAACAGAAAGTTAGTAGTAGTCATAATACAGCTTTTCCGTCTGCTGACCGCTACTGCAAGAAAATTACACGGTACATAAAATAACGTAAATACGTGGTACTTCCATTATGTAGACACATTCTGTTTCCGCTATGTTACTAAAGCAATTTATCCTGTGTGTTTTAAAGGATAAAAACAAAAATATTTTCAATTCGTTACTTTCGACTTGAAAGAAAACACATACTCAGTAATAAAATTTATTTAAATTTGTGGAGCCGTGTTTGAAGTGTGCTTAATTGTATGTTGTTCGTACGCTAATTGCCCTACATACTAAGTTGACTCATCATCATTCGATTCATATTCCATTGTTTCACTCAGAAAGTTTCTTATCATATAAATGTTGCAGATGTGCTCCCTAAAGGATACTCCTCTGATCACTACAATCTTAACCACGTGAAGTCGAGGCTCAACCTTTATTTATCCCACATATCGTCATAATATGCAACCCTTTCAGGGTAAATTTTGAATGAATCACAACTCAAACATGTGCAGCCACTAAAAAATAACGTTTTAAATAATTAGAAATAATAACGGATTACAACTTCCCTTAAAATGAAAGAAAGAAATCAAATTATAAAGCGGTTTCTTTATTATCTGTTTAAAGTATAATAATCGCTTTCGCAACAGATGATCGAAAACTGTTTGTATATTTTGATTAGGAAATAATTAGTCAATCAATATATTTAGATCGTCACCCTTGAGTGAGATTAAATTCGAAAAACCACCGAAGCAAATAATTTAATCAGCCTAAAAGAATTCATCTCTATCTTGAGATTTACATATCTACGCAGTTTCGTATTTTTAAAAATTTTTTATCAGTGTCTCTTTTTATTCTTGTAACACATTTTGAAAACCTTTTTTGTTTAATTTTAGACGCCATGTTTTCAATGAAGCAAACATAAAATTGATATAAATTTCGATATTAAATAACTAATACTAATTTATTTTACGCTGAATCTGTATGATCACCATATTTGTTATTAGTTTGGAAAGAAAGCTTTGTCATATTTTTTACATGATCATTTTAGGATACTTTCTCAATGTTTACGGTAGTTTAAGAATTGATTTTTACGTTCTAATATTTTTTCTGTATAGATTACTTTATACCAGCGTGGGCACATCTTATATCGATTTTACGATTTTAAAATTAATATATATATATATACATATATATATGGGGTATCAGAAATACTTTTACAACCTTTTGGGGCGGGTTTTTCACACCTAAACAAGAACAAACGTCTATATAAGCATATGTCTGTAAATCTTTTCCTTTTGAGTTAATTTTAAAGAAAATTTACGTTAGATGGCGCTGTGTTGCCATGTAGACAAGGTTACATTCGTTTGTGGTTAGTCTGTCTTCAACGTTTAACGCGTGTAGTAGTGAGAAGTGTTCCGTTTAACAATGGCAGGACATTCATATCGTGAGCAGGCAGATATGATTTTTACATACGGCCGCTCGAATGGTAATGGACGCGAGCTTGCAGGGCTGTATCAGATGGCGTTTCCAGATCAAAGGCAGGCGAGGCATACAACCTTTGCTGCTGTTTATCGTCGCGTTGCTGAGACAGGACCCATGGCACCACAAACTATGGATCGAGGAAGACGGAGATCCGCTCGTACAACTGACCACGAAGGACACATTGTATAGTCAGTCGGGGATGATCCAGCATGTCGTACCTCTCGTAGTACCGCATGGAGAGTAATTCAAGAGCAGCTCCTGTATCCGTATCATGTGCAGGGTCTTTCGCCCTCTGATCACTCATCATGGCAGAACTTTTGCCTATGGTTTATTGCACAAACTGCAGACCCGTTGTTTGTCTCTTCAGTCTTTGTTATGGCGAAACACACCTATTCTATAGTTAATAGTCTCTCCCACCTAATATAAGTAGGAGTAGTAAGAGAAACGAGGGTCAGTTGATGTCGGACGACAGTCGTCGACAGTTAGTCGAATACGAAAGTAGTCAGCGACCACAACAAGATTACTCTGCGTAATACCTATTATATCAAGTTCCTAACGTTTTGTACGTCGAACTTATTTTAGGACCGATTTAGTACAAATACAAGCCTCCACTGCGAAATCACTCCACAACAGTCTTGTTTTCGGATGAGACAACATTTGGAAGACATGGAATAAAAAAATTATACAACCAACATTTGTGGGCGGATCAGAATATTGCTGCCACACCATGGCTGGTATTCCTGCTGTATCTCTATGGTACAATTCAGACTACACACAAGCATCTGTTTATTATTAATGTAAATGGAATCGTAGGTGACTGTCTGGTAGGTCCAGCACGACGTACAGTAGATGTCTACAGGGACATTATTTCGAACACACTTCCAGATCTGCTAGAGGATGCACGCTTGCTAATACGAAGACGCAATTGATTCAAGCATGATGGGGTTCTAGCACATTTTAGTTACATTGTTCGCAATGCACTGGCTGACATCTTCCATGGCCCCTACCTCAATCCTTTGGATTTTCACCTGTGGGACCAAATAAAAAAAACTGATTAATGCAACCGACATAATAATGCAGAGACGCTTCATCAATGCGTCATGGGGGCCTGCGGAACCATTCGACAACGTTAGAGTATTTGAAGGGTTCGCAGGTCAATCCGACGGGTGCATACGTGTGTAGAAGGAAGCGGAGGACAAGTTTAATATTTGTTATGAGTTGGTGTGTTGAGATACAACGATGGCCCTTAGGAAAATATGTTTATATGGACATTTTACCTTGTTTTGGTGTCAGGAACCTGCCCATAAATTTTGTAAAATATTTTTGGATTGTATCTTAGATTGTACATTTAACAGCGCCCACAATAAAATTAATAGCTAAAAAAAAAGGAAGGTTTTGCAGACGTATGTGTATATAGACTTTTGTCCTTGTTTTGGTATATGGAACCCACCCCCAAACTTGTAAAAGTATATATATATATATATATATATATATATATATATATATATATATATGTATAGTTAGTTAGATTGCGAGTTCAATCCCCGGTTAAGGCTGTAGAGAACTTGGAGAGGGGGATTAACAGGAGATAATTGACAACTGACACCCATTAAAAACATGGCACGTGGAACTAGAACAGTCTAACCCTGTGAGCGAAATAAAGGGTTCAGTTCGACGTTTCAACCACCTGAAGCATTGTAATAAATATGGCGACAAAGATGAGGACAATAGTCCGAATAATGGAAATAGTGTACGGTAAATTGAAGTTGATATTTATTTTTATTTTATATTATTTTTCCCGAGTACTTTGGAACGTTTAAATGACATAATCTTGAGTAAGTTGAAATTGGTTCCCGTAAACGTGATAATGCTGGAATTAATCAAAAACAGTTGTGTAAATATTCACATACCCCAATCCTTGAAAACTAATCTAGCAGCATTTGAAAGTACCCGTGAAAAAATAATATAAAATAAAAATAAATATTACCTTTGGTAAATTAATAAAAAATTGACAGTCAAAACTTATCAATATATATATATATATATATATATATATATATATATATATATATATATATATATATAAGCATTCATTTATCTCACGAGATAATGGTAGCGCCCTCTTTGATCAAACTTTCAGTCCTTTTGCAACTATCGTTTAGAGAGGCATAACAGACATCTTTGCATAGTAATCTCTTGACGCCGTAATGTGGAATAAATGCAATGTACATGTACAATATGGAATAAATGTTTAACATTCTTCTCTCTGCTTCTTTCTTCCTTGAAGCGTAGTGTAGCACGGCCTCTCGAACGACGTCCTGTTACCAGCTGACCGTATAGGATGTCTTTTGCTATACGGACGTCATTCATTCGATGTACATGACCCAGTCATCGAAGATGACGTTTACAAGGGGTACGAAACAGCCCAGGAATTTGCTTTGCTCCAGCACAACGGTATTGATAAATGTATCTCTCCATGGGATGCAAATATAGGACATAAAGAGTTACTGAGTTTTAGAGAATATGAGAAAAATACTATTAAGGAAAAAAGACAATAAAAAACAAGAATTAAAAAGACAGAAGTTAACGATTTGCATTGCATTTAAATTTGTGAAAATAAAGTTGACAGGGAACCAAAAGCCAGAAGAGACCAGCAAGACGGGAAGAGAGAAGGAACTGTTAGCACAAAGCTTACGGTTACTTCAAGTCATTTTAACTGTAAAATGATGAGACCTTGCCGCCAATATAGTACTGCGCTTAAATTCATAAACTCTAGATACCATAGAGGAAAGTTGATCCGAACAATTACTCTTAAAGTAGATACAGAAAAGACACAGGTTGGTCACGTTACGGCGGCAGGAAAATGACCGAAGCCCAGATGCCTGGTCAGGGACAATAATATTGCAGATTCTGTGGACGTTATCAAGAATCTCTGAGAATACAGCATGAGTACCAGACATGATGTGGCAGCAATATTCAAAGCAAGGACGAAGATCAGTTTCTGGCGAGAAGAGAAAAATGTCTAGCTCAACACAGGGAACCAATTTTGCAGACTTATTAATTGATTCAAAATACTTTTTCCACCTCGTATCAACGGAAAACGTCAGTCCGAGAAGGCACAATGAGTCATTCTCTTGGAGGTTAGCATCAGCCATGCTGATGGAAGATAAAAAGGTTATCTCAGACGAGTAAAAGAGAGCCGTTTTCGTTATTACTATTAACATGATATTTAGTGAATACAGTTTTTTTCCCACCAGAGATACTGCTTCTGTCCCCGAAACTTGACGGAGACAGGGAAAAGTTTGAATTACCCTTGATGAGACTTCGATGAATCAGTATTTGATAGTTTTAGTTTCGTAGGTGAAAGGTTTTCAAAATGTGTTACAAGAATAAAAAGAGATACTGACAAAAAATTGAAAAAATACGAAACTGCGTAGATGTGTAAATCTCAAGATAGAGATGAATTCTTTTAGGCTGATTAAATTATTTGCTTCGGTGGTTTTTCGAATTTAATCCCACTCGAGGGTGACGATCTAAATATATTGATTGACACTCTTTCCTAATCAAAATATATAAACAGTTTTCGATCATCTGTTGCGAAAGCGATTAGTATACTTTAAACAGATAATAAAAGAAACCGCTTTATAATTTGATTTCTTTCTTTTATTTTCTAAAGCTTAAATTTTGTTTGTATTTTGCTTGCCTAGAAGACATTCGTTTTGCGTATTTGCTTTAACGAGTTATTCAATTATTGCAGAATATTACAATGAAAAAGATTACGTTTTGATCCTAATGAATACTTCTGAGCACGTAAATAACACAGTCACATTTCAAAACTCTTTCCCAAGCCAAGTGAATTTGCCTCAGCTATTTGAACTCACTATGCTAATCGTCTATGAGCGTTAGTGATTCAGAGATATACAAGAATCAAACCTGTATCCTACACGGAACTGTCATATAGCCTGACGTGCTATACCAATTTAGCTACAGCGGATCGTCTTGGTTAGCAAGGTCGATTTTAGTGTTTTTAAACTACAATTTTCTATGATTTCCCTCGACCATTATATATTTGAGTTGTTTAACTCCTTCATTACGTTAGGGTAGTGAAGTCTGTATTTGCTTTTGATCGTGTATAAAATCAATATCCCCATTGAATAAATCGTCGTCTGTTACTGGCGCTTCTTTTCACCATTCTACATGGAATAACGTAACAATTTATGAAATGGTCCGACAATTATTTTAAGACATTTTTACATTTATACATTTGTATCTATAAAAAGAACATCCAAACATAAAAAAATATCTTAAAATAATTGTCGGACTTTGTCCCTTTCATAATGTGTGACGTCATTTGTTTACATTTGGATACGCATCGAGCAGATATGAATGTATGAGAGAAAATCATGGAGAATTGTAGTTTAAAAACAGTAAAATCGACCTTGCTAACCAAGACGCTCCTCTGTAGCTAAATCGGTAAAGCACGTCAGGCTATATGACGGTTCCTTATAGGATACGGGTTCGATTCCTGTCGGAGGACGCATATTTTCTATGAAAATTTCTCGGACATTCAGGCCATTTGATGTTGCTTAATACTGTTTATTCTAAACAGAGCATTTACTTAAATATTTGTCTCTATAAAAATAATGTAGAAAGAGAAAATATCTTAAAGTAATTATCGGACTTTGTCCATTTTGTAACGTATGACATCTTTGTTTACGTTTGGATACGCTTCGAGCAGAAATTAATGTTCGAGGGAAATCATAGAAAATTGTCGTTTAAAAACAGTAAAATCGACCTTGCTAACCAAGACGATCGTCTGTAATTAAATGGTATAGCACGTCAGACTATATGACTGTTCCGCGTAGGATACCAGTCCGATTCCTCAGTATATTATTCAGTTAAACTATTTAAAATCAGATCAACTTAAAAATATTTATTAAATATTTGTAATATTGTTTATTTAAAGAAAGCTGAAATGTAAATAATTACTCTACAAACAATTAGACGAAACGGCAAAGTGGGATCTCTTTGTGTTTGTCTTTAATTTTAAAATATTTTAATTAAAAAAATTGTCTGTTTGAACAAAGTTAAAATAAAAACACTTACTGGATAAACAACACGTATTTTTAAATTTTATTCACTTAAATCATATTAAATCATTATGCGTCGGACGGTCGTAGCACGCGAGCACCCACGCAATCACAGACTTTTAGTATTATATAGATAGACAGTCACCAGCGTTTGATAATAGCTTACAGGCAAGATTTTACTCAGTAGAACATAACAGAATGGCAGTTAGGTCTCATAATCTTATTGTTAAATCTGTTTGATGTAACCGTTCTATTTTGATAGTTTTCGCGCTTCTCGTCTGTGGAACTCTGTTCTGGCTACTTGCTTTCCTGTCAACCATGATTCTCACTAATTTAAATGCAATTTCAACAGTCATCATCCAACTCCTTCAAAACCGTTTTTTTTTCTCAGTCTCTCTCCTCAATAACGTTTTCTCAGTTCCTTACATTCTCATTAACACCTTGCGATTTAGAGGTGTTATCACCTTGCTTGAGGTGAAATTATTAAAAATGAAAAGATAAATATTTGAAATTAGGACATGAATTAATTAAATTGATTTTTTTTCCTCCTGTGAGAAAATCTTGTCGGCCAATCTTTCTTTTCCGGGCAGGGTTTGAGTGAAATTTGATTTTCCAAGTCATGAGTCTTTTTCAAGCTGCGTTTTATTTAATGAAGAAATTATTGAATTATGGTGTTTTTACTATTCTTTCAAGAAAGAAGGCACAAATAGACTGCGACATATTTTCAATGTTTGGTTAATTATCTCTGACGTGACGTGTGTCGTCTGACATTCATTTTGCCTTCATAAATTACAAGTTTTTAACTCGTTCTTATTACTGGAAATTACTGTGGAAATTGCTATTTTAATAACAATAGCTTTCTTTTTAGGCCAAACACCTCAAATTTCTTCTTTTTTTATCTAAGCCATTTCAGATTTTTTAATATAGCTCTGTGTTGGTTCTGAGGAGGCAGGGTGGAGTAATGGATAGAGGCTCGCAATGAGGAAGCGGGGAGCAGAGTTCGAATTCCAGTCAAATCCATTACATTCACTTCCATGCTAATACCTTTGGGAAAGGTATATGAATCCTCTTCTACTCACCCTCATCCAGCTTTGGGTAAATAGCAGGACAGACCGGGTTCTATAGCCTTGGCAACTGGTCTACTACAGAAAGAAATGACGGCCTACTGCGGGGAAAAAAAACTGCCTCGTCAGTCATGTATCGAAAGGTACATGCTACATAACTGACTGACTATAACACTTTGTCATTTCTTCATTTCTTACGGCCACATCGCTTTGAAATACCGTTTCCCGTACCATGAAGCAACGTTGATCCTGGTCAGTACGCTGATGGGTGACCGCCGGGGAATAACAGCTGCTGCAAGATTAGATGTACGTGTAATGAATAATGGTTCGGGATTCATAATCAGAGGGCTGATTTCCAATTCTAGTTGAGTTACTAAGGCTGAGGAACGATATGAGCCTACCTCTTCTCCCCAACTATGGGTTAATTATATCACTAACCTTATTATTATTCCCAGCACAAAAAATAAAAAAAATAAAAAATAAATAAATAAAATAAAATTAAAATCCTTACAATCTAATTGTTATATAGGAATAAAGTGTCGCTGCCGACACTTGAATTTGAACATAGATCGCCAGTGAGCAAACATAGGCGATCCCATTATTGAATTAAGTAGATCATAGGTAGAAAGTATCGTGACGACTAATGATCGCCATTTCTATTCTATCCTCTATTACTATACGAACCGCTAACTTTGTATTTATTATTATTATATTTAGTGTAACTGTAAGAAATTTCACTAATGACACCTCTGTGGTCGTTGCTTTTATTATTTTGATTGTTTTTGTCATTGGTTTCATCGTTCGGCATTATTATTATTATTAACACGTCAAAACCTCGCAAAAATTAAGATCAGAAGCTATTAGATCTATGCCTAGTGCCGCATCAAATCCCTTATTGTTTGTTTTCTTATTTTCATTATTATTAACTTTTTAAAATAATTTATATATTTTATTAATATTATTTTCCAAATATTATATATATATATATATATATATATATATATATATATATATATATTATTTTGAAATATTTTTATGTTATTATTACTATTTTAAAAGATTTTATGGGATTGTTTCTATCAGGTGCTATTGCTATGTCAATAAGCATACACTTTCTGAATTTATTGTCTTTTATGATAATATCAGGTCTGTTGGCTTTTATTTCCGGTTTGAATGGACATGTCCAAGACAACAGTTACATAGTTATTTGCGGTAATTGTGTCTGGTTGGGGGTTATATCATCTCTCAGTGGTTTTGATTTTGTGCTTCCTGCATATCTTTTTGCTAGTTCTGGACATTTTCAGATAATATAGTCAATCGTTTCATCATATTTTCCGAAGATCCTGCATTTCAGGTTAGTTCCATCTTTGATTATGTGAAAGTGATAGGATCTGGTTGCGAGGCTTTTGTTCTGAGCTGCAATAATCAGACCTTCTGTCTCACCTTTCAACCCGATGCTCCTCGGCCACTGATGTGTTTTCTGTTGGTCCACATCTACTTTCGTTCTTTTAGGTATTTGCCATGCAACGCCTTGTCCTCCCAGTTTTTTTTTTTTATTTAATTTGTTCAAGTTGTTTTGCTTTCTGTTTTACTCGTTTGGCATTGATGGTATTCACTTCGTTTTTTGTTGTTGTTGTTGTTATTATTATTATTATTTTCTTGATTTCTGGCGTTTACACATTTCTTTCCGGGTCCCGCCCAGGGAACTAAGGTTAGAAATGGCATCATGACACTTTCCACTGACAAAAAAAAAATTACATAGATAAAGCCCTTCGTAAAGTGTGGGCTGTACTTGTCAGAGCAATTTTTGTATCTCTTTGAGGCATGGTCTTCCAGGAATCCCTTCAATTAGTCTACTGGAATCTTTTCAAACCAATCCTAGGGCTCCAAATACAACAGGGATTGTTGATGTTCCCATATGCCACATTTTCGAGATTTCTATTTCAAGGTCCTTGTATTTTGACAACTTTTTGAATATCTTCAAAGATACATTGCAGTCAGCAGGGACTGCCATATCAATAAGGAGGCACCGTTTTTGTTTGTGGTCTTTAACAACAATATCTGGGCGGTTGGCTTTGATTGTTCTGTCAGTGTGTATTGTGTAATCCCATAGATTTGTAACAGGTCGTATCTCCTTAACTGGGTCTGGATGGTGTTCATACCATTTTCTTTCAGTTTCCTTCCGGTAGAAGTTGCAGATTTTCCAGTGCAGATATTGGCCCACTCTGTCATGCCGGGTTTTATATTCAGTGGGTGCCAATATCGTGCAACCTGATACAAGATGATCAATCGTTTCTGGATATTTATCACAGAATCTGCATTTTGGGCTAACACAATATTTTAGAATATGTGCTTGATAATTCCTACTTAGCAAGCATTGGTCCTGTGCAGCAAGGATAAAACCTTCAGTTTCAGCTTTCATTCCTGCACTACGTAGCCACTGATAGGTACGGGTTTTGTCTACGTCAGCTTGTTTGGTACGGTGAGAGTATTGGCCATGAAGCGGTTTATTATTATTATTATTATTATTATTATTATTATTATTATTATTATTATTCAGATAATTCAAGCGTTGAATATTAGAAATAGCAAACTTTTCTTTTGATTATTGCTTTTCTGCGTATGAATCTTACTTATTATAAAACGCAGATTGTGTGTGTGTGTGTGTGTGTGTGTATGTGTGTCTGTACGTTTATATATTGGATCGGATTTCTTACATTTTTCAACCGATTTCAACAAAACTTCACAGGACTACGTAAAATTACCTTGCGGTGGTTCTGATAGCGCCAAAAAAAAAAAAAAGGAAAAACACAATTGTTTTTGCACGAAATCATTTTGAAAACACGATTAAGAGGCATTAATGAAAGGGGGACAACTCATATCGAGTTATACTTATTAATATCGAGTTATCGAGTTATACTTATTATAAAACCCAGGTTGTTTGTTTGTGTGTGTGTGTGTGTGTGTGTTGGGATCGGATTTCCTACATTTTTCAACCGATTTCAACAAAACTTCACTTTTTTTGGCAGGTAGTCTTTCTTATTGTCTTGCACACTTTTTTCGTTATTTTTACATTCAGAATGCTTCCAAAATTCCATTTACAAGACAATTGTTTATAATAAAATTCTATTCAATCGGTAGATACTCATAACGATTGAAAACAATGTTTTTGTTTGAGTTTGGGTTTGACCAATTCGTAAAAAAAACCCCCAAAAAACAAAAAAATAAAACTAATTAAGACATGCGTGTCCGTCAACCTTAAACAATAATCTTTGTCAATTTTATTTTTCAGTCTTTATGATGGTCGATACTTGATCTATCTCTTACTGTTACTATAAAATTTTTTTTGTTTTTTTTTCTTTTCACTCTCCTACCAACTCCTTGTGCCAGACACAAAATTTAGTTGGCAGAATAAACGATAACTGTCGTTAGTAGGCGCGAGTTAAAAATACAAGACAAATCACTGCGTAAAATTTCAAAACAGGAAAAAACATTTATTGTACAATTACTTTACAATAATCACAAAGGTACAAACAAGGACAAGAAAGGTTGCACAAAAATTTCCTTCTGTGCGCCTAACATGGCAGGATAACTGGGGTTTCTAAAAAGGAAATAAATACCCATAGAAACAAGCTATGAAATTAATAATTGTTTACTTTAACTCCGGTTTTTGAAAATTCAGACCCTTCAAAAATACAAAAAACACCAAAAGAAGGGATAAAGTTTTCAGACCCTTTACAACAATACCAAAAAAAGTGATAAAGTTTTAGAGCTTTTACAAAAGTACATAAAAAAGGGACAGAGTTTTTAGAGAGACCAACACATAGCAGAACGCAAGGCACCCACCTCCTTCCTTAGAAGAATTTTCGTTGACTACAGGCCGGATTGGTTTGGAGAAGGTTGGTTCTACTTTCTTTGAAGAATTTTCATTGACAGCAGGCCGGATTGGTTTGGTTAGGTAGTTGGAGAAAGGCTGATTTATGGCCCACTTGCCGGTCAATGTAGAGTGTTGGTGTTAAGTGGTCTGCGAACTGCGTGTCGTCTCTGCCTCTGTTCCCCTTTCGTTATTTTTTTGCTTCCACTGATCGTTTCTTAATGTCCTCTCTTTTATTTGGAAAAGTCGGCTCCACTTGGGGCCATCCGGAATCTCTACGGGCCTCGAAAACTCAATTTTCATTGGCCAATATATGAAAAAAGGCCCTTCTAAAAATTTCACTTTTGGCGGCTATTCCTGATCCGAAAGGGTCATAAATTTTACACAAGAAAATCAGAGTTTGGCAAACAATTTTGGCGGCAAATCTTGATCCGAAATGGTCATAAAAATTGCACAGTTTTTTTCTTTTTACACACACCGTCCGGCTTACAAAAAAAATACACCTTCCTCAAAAGACGTGTAAATAAACAAAGAAAAAAAAAACAAAAAAACAACACCTAGACGGTCATATATTTAAATTGACATTTTTTTAACTCTTTCTTTAAATAAAAATAAAATTTTTATATTACATCCCCGGGCAACGCCGGGCTCTCCTGCTAGTCATGAATAAATATGAAACATATTTGTAAATTATACATGTTACTTAATTTCTTTAGATTCACTGAAAATTCTTGCAAGCGAAATAATGCAGAATTAATTTTTTATTTTTTAAATTATGTCTTTCTTTGCTCTGATTACTTGTGGCCCTTGTGGTGTTTATGTTATAATAACGAGATGCATACGTAATACTTTCATTAAAAGTCAACAGAAATTTAAAGATTTTAATCGAAAAAAGAACAATTTCTATGTTTTGGAAAAGAGGAATCAATGCTTTTAGTATTTTATAGAGCCAATTCTTTGTGATTAACCAAAATTATAAATTCCTTGAAATCTAGATCGAAAACTGTGGCAGACATAATGAACCAGAGCCAGAGTCGAATGGTAGAAATGGTAAACAGGATTTGCCTTATCCTTGATGAAAGAGAGTTAGTCTTTATCTGCCATGTAGGAGTTCGATTTGAGAGAAGGCGAGTACGTCGTCCCATCAAAAGAGACCCTTCTTTGTTGTTCCACAAGCAATTAGTTCATTAGCAACTGTGTATAATATTAGTGTGGTTGGACGGAATCGAGGAGGGACATCCGGGTGTGTTAGTGCTCCATTTTGAGTATGCCTATCATCTGTGCGAATAAGTAGACCATCGCGGAGATGAGAGAGGACTTCTGTCGAGGTACACCGTACTTTACTTACAGTTATGACAACAGGAACAAACGATGAAGCAGGTACAAGGAAGAGAACAATGAAAAATACCAAGAAATCGGTGTAGAGGGAAGAAACGCCCAATCTGAAATTGTGTCCTAAAACAGAATTGCTAATTTTTTTTTTAATCATAAAAAACCTATAACGATAAAATATTGATGGAGATTTGTGTGCTTGGAGAAGGAGCCTCGCTCTTGTTATTTTGTAGGTGTTTCGAATACTTAACTAGACCGAACAAACAACTTTCGTTCTAACACAGACACGGAAAGAAATTAAGGAGTACCATTCGACGAATTTAAACGTTGGACGAGTTTTATTTTTCTGACCTATATCTTGTTTCTTGAGATATTTTTTCCCCTAATGTTGCCTGAAGTCTCTTGGTTTTATGATACATGAATTGTTGGTTGTTGTTAGAATGGAGGCTCATTCTTTCTTTTCACTGTGATTAAATGGCGGCGATTTTGTTACCGTCTGGAAGCTCGTGTCCCATCGCGACTGAACGTTAGCAGAGATAAAAGTAAGTTCGGGTATAATTCAGGGATTTGATCGAAGATGGTTGACTAAATATAGAAGGCAAAGAGATAAGCGGGTTGATCGGAAGCAAGGAAAAAAGAAAATGAATTGGGAAATGAAAGAAGAATTAAAGGATAGAAAGTAGGATAATATGGGGGAGGGGTATCAAAAGGAAGAAAAAAAGAAAGCGAAAGAAAGAAAGTGGGAAGTAATGAATGAAGCTAAGAAGAAAGGGCTAATGGAAGGGAGAGAAAATACAAGGCGAAAAAAGAAAAGAAGGAGAGAAAGAAAGAAGTAGAATAAAGTAGAAGGTAAGAAGGTGTGAAGCAAGAAAAGAATTCAAAGCGAAAAAAAGAAAAAAGTGGGAAGTAAATATTTTAAGAAGTGGGAAGGAAAGAAAGTGGGAGGGAAAGTAAGAGGGAAAAAGGAACGAAAAAAAGAAAATTTAATAATGGAATGACAAAAACAAGAAAGAACAGAAGGAATGAAAGAGAGAAGTGGTAGGGAAAGAAAGTGTGGAGGAATGTGAGAGGGAAGAAGGAGCGAAAAAAAAGAAAAATAAAGAATTGAATGAAGAAAATAAGGGCGAAAGGAAGGAAGGAAGGAAGGAGAGAAGTACAGAAGTGGGAGGAAAAGAAAGTAGGAGGGAAGTAAAGTGGGAAAAGGAAGATAGAAAAGTCGGAAGGAAGGAGGGAAGGAAGGCTGTACAGAAGTGAGAGGGAAAGAAAGTAGAAGGGAAGGAAAGTGAGAAAAGGAAGATACGAAAGTCGGAAGAAGGGAAGGAAAGAAGGAGGGAAGGAAGGAAGGAGGGAAGGAAGGAAGTACAGAAGTGGGAGGGAAGGAAAGTGGGAAAACGAAGTTAGGAAAGTCGGTCGGAAGGAAGGAAGGAAGGAAGGAAGGAAGGAAGGAAGGAAGGAAGGAAGGAAGGAAGGAAAAGTACAGAAGTGGGAGGGAAAGAAAGTAGGAGGGAAGGAAATTGGGAAAAGAAAATAGGAAAGTCGGAAGGAAGGAAGGAAGGAAGGAAGTACAGAAGTGGGAGGGAAAGAAAGTAGGAGGGAAGGAAATTGGGAAAAGAAATATAGGAAAGTCGGAAGGAAGGAAGGAAGGAAGTACAGAAGTGGGAGGGAAAGAAAGTAGGAGGGAAGGAAAGTGGGAAAAGAAATATAGGAAAGTCGGAAGGAAGGAAGGAAGGAAGTAAGTACAGAAATGGGAGGAAAGAAAGTAGGAGGAAGGAAAAGGGGGAAAAGAAATATAGGAAAGTCGGAAGGAAGGAAAGAAGGAAGTACAGAAGTGGGAGGGAAAGAAAGTAGGAGGGAAGGAAATTGGGAAAAGAAATATAGGAAAGTCGGAAGGAAGGAAGGAAGGAAGGAAGGAAGTAAGTACAGAAATGGGAGGGAAAGAAAGTAGGAGGGAAGGAAAGTGGGAAAAGAAATATAGGAAAGTCGGAAGGAAGGAAGGAAGGAAGTACAGAAGTGAGAGGGAAAGAAAGTAGGAGGGAAGGAAATTGGGAAAAGAAATATAGGAAAGTCGGAAGGAAGGAAGGAAGGAAGTAAGTACAGAAATGGGAGGGAAAGAAAGTAGGAGGGAAGGAAAGTGGGAAAAGAAATATATGAAAGTCGGAAGGAAGGAAGGAAGTACAGAAGTGGGAGGGAAAGAAAGTAGGAGGGAAGGAAATTGGGAAAAGGAAGATAGGAAAGTCGGAAGGAAGGAAGGAAGGAAGTACAGAAGTGGGAGGGAAAGAAAGTAGGAGGGAAGGAAATTGGGAAAAGAAATATAGGAAAGTCGGAAGGAAGGAAGGAAGGAAGGAAGGAAGGAAGTAAGTACAGAAATGGGAGGGAAAGAAAGTAGGAGGGAAGGAAAGTGGGAAAAGGAAGATAGGAAAGTCGGAAGGAAGGAAGGAAGTACAGAAGTGGGAGGGAAAGAAAGTAGGAGGGAAGGAAATTGGGAAAAGAAATATAGGAAAGTCGGAAGGAAGGAAGGAAGGAAGGAAGGAAGTACAGAAATGGGAGGGAAAGAAAGAAGGAGGAGGGAAGGAAAGTGGGAAAAGGAAGATAGGAAAGTCGGAAGGAAGGAAGGAAGTACAGAAGTGGGAGGGAAAGAAAGTAGGAGGGAAGGAAATTGGGAAAAGAAATATAGGAAAGTCGGAAGGAAGGAAGGAAGGAAGGAAGTAAGTACAGAAATGGGAGGGAAAGAAAGTAGGAGGGAAGAAAAGGGAAAAGGAAGATAGGAAAGTCGGAAGGAAGGAAGGAAGTACAGAAGTGGGAGGGAAAGAAAGTAGGAGGGAAGGAAATTGGGAAAAGAAATATAGGAAAGTCGGAAGGAAGGAAGGAAGGAAGTAAGTACAGAAATGGGAGGGAAAGAAAGTAGGAGGGAAGGAAAGTGGGAAAAGGAAGATAGGAAAGTCGGAAGGAAGGAAGGAAGTACAGAAGTGGGAGGGAAAGAAAGTAGGAGGGAAGGAAATTGGGAAAAGAAATATAGGAAAGAAGGAAGGAAGGAAGTAAGTACAGAAATGGGAGGGAAAGAAAGTAGGAGGAAGGAAAGTGGGAAAAGGAAGATAGGAAAGTCGGAAGGAAGGAAGGAAGTACAGAAGTGGGAGGGAAAGAAAGTAGGAGGGAAGGAAATTGGGAAAAGAAATATAGGAAAGTCGGAAGGAAGGAAGGAAGGAAGGAAGTAAGTACAGAAATGGGAGGGAAAGAAAGTAGGAGGGAAGGAAAGTGGGAAAAGGAAGATAGGAAAGTCGGAAGGAAGGAAGTGCTGAATTGTGAGGAAAAGAAATATAGGATGGAAGGAAAGTGTGAAAAGGAGGATTGGGAAGTCGGAAGGAGGGAAGGAAGGAAGGAAGTAAAGAATTGGGAGGGAAAGTGAGAAGCAAAGAAGGAAATAAAATGTAAGAATGGTAGGAGAAAAAGAAGAAAGGTAAGAAGACGAGAAGGAAAGGAAGGATTTGCTGAGAAGGAAATTGGCAAGAAGGAAGGGAAAGGAAATTAAATCAAAGGGGATCTAAATAATAGATAAACGAGTCGATTGGAAGGAACAAGTAAAATAATGAAAGGAGTGAGAAGGAAAAAAAGAAGAATGGAAGGAGAGAAAGAAGGCGGGAAAAGGAATGCTAGGAAAAGAAGAATTAGGAAATGAAGACAGCAAAAAGAAGGTTTTAAGATAGCTGAAATTTCTAGAGCACATAATGAGGAAAGATGGCTTGGAAAATTTGATACTCACAGGACATATTAAAGGCAAGAGGGATAGAGGAAAACAGCGCAGGACCTGACTAACGAGCTTGAGTAAATGGATTTACGACTTTAGAAAGGATAATAAAAAGACAAAATTTATTGGAAGTTGCAAAGGACAAGCAATTACGGAGAGCCAAAATATCCAACGTCAAGGGACATAACTTATAGAAGAAGAAGAAGAAGAAGGAGGAGGAGGAGGAGGAGGAGAGGAAGAAGAAGAAGAAAAAGAAGAAAAATAAGAAGAAGAAAAAGAAGAAGAAGAAGAAGAAGAAGAAGAAAGAAAGAAAGTAAGAAAGAAAAAGAAATATTTGAAAAGAATTTATAATGATAAATATTTAAAATTTGAAAAAAAACGAATCGTAGAAGAAAAAGATAAAGCGAGGGAGGTAGAAAAGTGTGTAAAAGAAGAAAAGGAGAAATGTGGAAGGAAAAAAAGAAACGGCTAAAGGAGAGAAAGAAAGAAACGAACAAGAAGTGAATAGAATAAATATAAAAAGAAAAAAGAATACAAAAAAAGGACAAAAAAAAACGAGGGAAAAGAATGAAAAAAAGAAACAGATGTAGAAAAGGTGAAAATCAAGAAAGTTCATGAAAAAAGGAAAGAAAAGTAGAATAGAAATGAAAAAAACAAAAAAAGAAGAGAAGAAAAAAAGAAGAGAAATGATAAAAAAATAATGACGAAAATCAATGAAATCTTTTTAAAAAAATCAACGAAACAGTAAAGAAGTGAAGGAATTAATCGAAGACAAATGATTCCGTAAGTGTTCGATTAACGTTTATATTGATCCAACCAATCAGTTTTTTTTTCATCGAACGATTTCTTCTTGCTTGTTCTTTTGCTCTTTCAGGGCGCCATTTTCAATCATTTTGAGATTATTCAACTCAAACGTATTGATAGAAAATCAATGAAACCGGAATCTCTTCTTTAATATTTGATATCACCCACTATTTTTAACTCTATCGAGCTTCAACATTATTACGGGTTTCCAGTAAAAAAAAAAGTGTCACATTTATCACTGTTTCATCTTTCAGAAATAATTGACCTTGAATAACCTTGAATAAATTTCTTGAATATTCATGACCTTGAATAATCATTCGACTCTTGCGTAATTACTTAACTCTGATTGGTCCTTTTATGATTGATTAATTGCTGCTCCATTTTGTGACTCGTCATTTAAATGTTATTTGTCGGCAACTTTCGTCTTTCGTTATGCCTTTCTCGTATGGCTAAATGTTGTGTAGGAACACCCCTCTTGAAGATGAACTCGTCTACAAACAAGGACGTTAAATAGTGGCATGTCAAAAGACAGTGTAGAGAAGTTCTGAGCTGAGTTAGTTATAGACTACTCAGGCGATATCTGTACCAACTTACCAACCGAATAAACCCCATTTTATTGTTACATGTTATTTGGCGTTTGTCTTTATTAACCCCAAATTAACATCATAACACTAAACAATTCTGATTTTGAGCGTCGAGTTATCGTACTTTTCAAAGAACATCCAATGTGGGGATTGACGAAATGTGAAGAAATTCTTAGCGAATTTTTCAGTCACATCTGTCGTCACCAGTTTTCAACGGTTGTCAGAAATCTTTCTGAATTTACCGCTTTTTTTTTACTGGGCACCCTGTAAATCGTTTTTTTTTTTTTTCCTCTCTTTCTCTCACACTACCGCACTATGTACGTATGTTCAATTTTAAGACAGGCCTTTGCATAACTGGCAACAAATATTCTTTTTTCTCATAGATTTGTCTTAAAATGAACCAAGCGTCTTCTAATTCTATGCACCGTGTACCTTCAGGAATTTGACGATCATGGCTCTTCACAATTACCTATGCTCTGTAGCTGTTAATAAATTTTATCTTTTTGTTATCTCTCTTAAACCTTGTCCCGCCATTTATTAGCACATGTAGGTTATACATTGTTCGTGTCTTTGTAGCCTTCAATCTGTGAGTATCAACTTTTTCTAGCAAGCTTTCTTCATTATTTTCTTGATGTTAAGTATTAGTGTTTTTTAGTTGCATTTTCTCTAAAAAAAATTGTCGCTGCCCACATGTTCGGTCCATGGTATCCTCAGTATCCTTCTGTAGAACCATATTTCTGCTGTTTTCGGTTTCTTCTTCATCTGTGAGGAGATTGTCCGGCATTCGCTGCCACATAGGAGGACTGATATCATATAATATTTCAATATTTTTCTTTGTTTCTAAAGTGATATGTATACAGATTGTATTCAAAATACTTTTACAAACTCTGGCGGAGGGTTCCTTCAACCAAAACAAGGAAAAAAATCCATATAAACATATATCCGCAAATACTTCCTTTTTGAGTTATTAATTTGAAAGGAAGTTTATGGTAGATGGCACTGTTGCTATGTAGATTAAGTACAAATCACCAATTGCAGCTATATATATATATATATATATATATATATATAAAGAAATATAGTATTAAGGTGTACTATATTTATGGGATAAAGTGATCAATATCAGAGATAGAGCCTGTGTAAATATAAAAGTGAACACAGAAGTCAACACTTAGAGGCGACAGTCTATTTCATGCTATATGCAATCGTCAAGCCACGTGTGCTGTTATTTTTCTCGGCTATTTATATATATACGGGTCAGTGGTGCATTGTGGGTAGTCTATTATGGTGGTTATTTTACCGGAAGTCGTTTCGTTATTTATTTGGATTAAATTATTTTGCTTGTTTTTATTTAAATTTATTTTTGTTTCTTATTTTATTTATTTATTTATTTTTTGATCGGTGTTTTTATTAACGTAGTAAAAATTTGTTTATATCACTTATTTAATAGTTTTGTTTGGGCTTAAGAATTTAATTAAAGCTATTTATTAGATTTTGGGGCTGATTGTTGTAGTTTATTCTAACTATTATTTTGGCAGGAACAGTTTTTAATTTGTGTTTATTTGGGTTGATTATCTTTATTTGTTTTTTTTTCTAACGGTAACTTTATCGGGATTGGTTTGTTTATTTATTTACTTGGATGAATTTAGGTCAATTTATTTTACTTGTATATTTTCTCTTTTCGGTTTACGATTTTTAAGTAACGTAGTATTTATTTCTTTATTTTTATTTTTTTTATCGTTATATAACAGTTATAGCTATTTTTTCGTCCGATTTTTTGGTTTGATTTTTTAGTCTAACTAATATTTTGGTCATAATGGTTTGCTAATTTGCTTATTATTTACTTTATTTATTTGGGTTCGTTGTTATTTTTTTTTTTTTTTTATATATATCGGGTGTATCAAAAATACTTTTACAAACTTTGGGGGTGGCTTCCTCACACCAAAACAAGGACAAAAGTCCATATAAGCATAAGTCCGCAAATCCTTCATTTTTAAGTTATTGAGTTTAAAGAAAGTTTACGGTAGATGGTGCTGTGTTGCATTGTAGTCTAAGTTACATTTGCCATTGTCGCTAGTGTGTCTTCAACGTTTAATGTGTGTTGTAGTTAAATGAGAAGTTTTCCGTTTAATAATGACAGGATATTCATATCGTGAGCAGGCAGATAAGTGTTTTTTTACATACGGCCGAGCGAATGGTAATGGACGGAAGGTTGCGCGGCTGTAAAATATCACGTTTCCAGGCCGAAGTCAGGCGAACCATCCAACCATTGCTGCTGTCTATCGTCGCGTTGCTGAGACACGATTGGCTCGTACGCCTGACCATAAAGAACACATTCTACAAGCTGTCGGGGATAATCCAAGCATCAACACACGTCAAGGGACCCCAGCATGTCGTACATTTCATAGAACTGCATGGAGGATACTTTAAGAGCATCTCATGTATCCTTATCCTATGCAACGTATGAAGGGGCTTTAGCCCTTTTATCACTCACCACTGGTGAACTTTTGCCTATGGTTTATTACGCAAACTAGCGATTTGTTGTTTGTCCACTCAGTCTTGTTTACGGATGAGGCAACAATTGTACGAGATGGAATAACAAATTTACGTAACAACATTTGTGGTCGAACCGGAATGTCCATGGTAGAGGTTAGACATCAACATCAGCTTACAGTTAATGTGAGGGCTGGTATTGTAGTTAACTGTCTGGTAGGTCCATATGTTCTCCCAGCACGTCTTACATGCACTTTCTGCAGGGATGTTATTTCGAATATACTTCCAGACATGCTAGAGGATCTACCCCTGCTAATAAAAAGACGATTGTGTTTTATGCATGATGTGGCTACAGCACATTTTAATCACATTGTTCGCGATGAACGGGCTAACATCTACCATGACAGATGGATAGATAGAGGAATACTGGTTCCATGGTTTGCACGTACCCCGATCTCAATCTTAAAAAAAAATTGGTTTATGCAGTAGACATTGATAATGCAGAATGTTTTGTGATCGATTCGCTAAAACAGAGTGAATATCAATGCAAGAGATTTTTGTTTTCATGCAGAGTATAAGCCATCTTGTTTCTTTGCAATTTCGTCCGGTTTTCCCACCTGATAGTATTTTTATTATTTAATAGAATACCCTTCCTTTAACTAGTAATGGTATTTAACAGTCAGTTAGTACGTTATACACTTATGTAAGGATATCTTTAATCTACTTCCGGTAAACTCGGAAGTATTCGGCAAAATCCGACGTCAAGTTAAAAAGTATTTTTTTTTATCTCAGCAAGCGATTCGACTCAGTGGAGAAACTGTTGTAATCTTTAAGCTTTACGCGCAAGTATGAAAGTGGAGTAACTAAAAAAGAAGTCTTTTGGCTTTCGACCAACTTTTTTTTGTGTTCTGAGAGAATACTACCAAAAACATTATTTCCTAATATGGTAAGCGTTGGACAGAGACATGTCGTTTTGTTTATATATATATATATATATATATATATATATTTTACATCTTTATTAATTTTCTTTTTGCCTCCCAGCAGCGTCATGCTTTGGTGGAGAGATGACCTGACATTTTTTGTAACTGACAGATATTTGGCAAGCTTCGATCATTCCAATATATTGAATGTCAAAAATAATTATCTATATCCGAACGTAACTGCCAACACATATCCCTAAAGATGGCGTTGCTTACGATAAGAAACAAAATATGGCCTAGCGTTCGAATCGAAGGAACAGATTCAAGAAGAAAGTTCAGAAGAAGCCAAATAGGAAAATCAAGAAAGAATATAGATTGACGAAAACTTAAAGAAATTAAGAAAAGATGAAAACAGAAGGGAATATAAAATATAGTATTTAAAAAATAAAAAAAGACGATAGAGCGAAAAAATACGGTGAAAAGCATATAGAGGGAATAATGGCGGAAAAAAGAAAAGAAGTAATATTGCCTGAAGAAAAGTGAAGTAAGATTTGCAAAAAAGAATAAAGACTGAAAAAATACGGTGGAAAGCAAATAGAAAGTGTAAAATCGGAGAGAGAAAAGAGGGAATATAGGCTGAAGAGAAGCGAAAGAAAATAACGTAAAAGGATATAGACTGAAAAAATACGATTGAAAGCAAACAGAGGAAAGTAAAAAAAAAAAAAGAGGGAATATAGACTGAAGAAAAACGAAAGAAAATGAAAAAAGAATATAAGCTGAAAAAAGTACGATGGAAATCATATTGACTGAATAAAAGTGAAGAAATGAAAGAAAGAAATGTTATTTGAAGAATACGATGGAAAGCATATCGAGAGAATAAAAGAAAACAGAGTAACATAAAAAAAAGGAATATAAAATGAAGAAAGGCAAAGAAATATTGCTAAATGTGTGGACGACAACTTTAGAAACACTATGAAATATAGTCGAAATACACAAAGTAAATAAGATGACGTGCCTTAGAAAAAAATGCCAGTCGATATAGAACTATTTGTTAGTTAAAAAAATCTTTTGCTAAAACGGAAAGTAAAAAAAAATACGATGCATTTTTATTGACTCAATATTTTCGTTCTCGGAAAGGTGATCATCTTTGTCTCGTTTCAGTTAGAATCACCTTTTCTGGATGAAGACCAAACTTTCGTACGGTTCGTCAGAGTTCATTTGCTTTTCTCTATAGTTTATTAAATTGTGCATTGTTGGAAATTATCCATTCTTCCACGGCCATTAAAATCTGTTTCAAAACAAACGAATTTCTTGAAGTTTCATTGGTTAAAAAAAAAAAAATAAATAAATAAACGGAAAGAAAAAAACAGACCAGTCACTTTTAGGCTTAATGTCCAAACAACTAAGATAGCGAAGCTAGTTCAAATGGTTTTTATACTCGGAGCACCTCTCTATCGACACAGGACTAACTCACCTAACTTTGATAGGTTAAAGGCTATTTTTCTGACATCCGCCCAATTAGATGACATCAAAAGCGCCGCACCTCCACGGAAACGGAGATTAGTGGCTTTGATCTGAACGACGGCCATGTTGGCATGCCGGTCAAAGCTCTTCCGATAGGCGGGAAGGTAGTATTATGTTAACATAAGATGAATATTTTGAGCATATTGGACACTTGTCGACTTCTATAAGATTGGTTATTCACAAATAGCAATGCGATATTTAGGTTCAGAATGATATCAGAAAGGCCAATACAAATGCAACGCGAATATATGTAGGTTTTATAGTTTGTGCAAAAAGCATTTGATAAGGTACTTCCAAAATAACCGTTTGAACTGCTGGGTAAGCTTAATTTATTTGGGAAGGATATTTGAACATTCCAGAACTTATTTTGGAAGCAGACCACCAGCATATGAATAGAAAATGAATTCTGTAAATACACAAAAATAGAACGTATAGTCGTAAGACAATAATGTGTCTTCTCACCGGACCAATACAACCTAAACAGTGAGGCGATTGTGAAAGAATTAGAAGTCCTACCTGTTAACCATGTTTGCCGTAGTCTTTGAATATAGAATCCAGTGAAGTACGTAATGTGTTCAATATCAGAGGATTGGCAATGAAGATATTTTGGAGAAAGTAGCAGCTGTTAAGTAATTCTTGAAGTCTTCGATATCAGAGGTTGGCAGTGAAGATATTTTGGGAGAAAAAACAAAATGGCTGCCTTTATACACATCGGATTGAATATTTTGAGCTTTCTGATTGGTTAACCCTTCTCTTGGTGGACTATAAAACGAGTCAGCTCATTTTGGTTGGCTCACTAGTACATGTATCCAAAAAACGGTAACACTACCAGGATTCATTATTAACGACCATAATCTTAACATAAGATCTGAAGATGTCAAAATATTGATAACCGACACAGGAAGGAAACTACAACCTATGGAAGGTAATAAAGGAAAGTGAATAGAAAGGAATAGCAATCAATTCCAAGAATACGGAATGTATGATTGCCAGCAAAAGAAACAACCGAAGATGCCAATTACCAATCAGAGGAAACAAAATCAAAGAATTACAAAATTTTCAATATCTAGGAAGTGTTTTAACAGCGCACAAAAAAGCTGATTAGCAAAATCCGAAGGATCATTCGGATAGCGAAAGTTGCCTTCCTAAGAAAAGGATTAAGAAACAGGAAATGTTTGTTAGAAACAAAGAAAAGAGTACTAGACTATTACTTTTGACAATGTTGGAGAATCTTTTCGCAGATGAAGAAGTGACTTGAGGCAACAGAAGTGTTGTTCTACAGAAGGATGCTGTGAATACCATTAAGGGACACATAGAATCAGAAAAATAAAGTTTAGTGCGTGTATTATTCGAAGGCGTCGGACACCAACGTTACTAGAGTTGTATCTGCGATTACAAAGTCTCTACTACAAACGAGTTTAAGGAAAGTGACAACGAGTATTCATTGACATTACAAAAGTGGCAACGAGTGTTCGTTGACATCAAAAATTAAACAAGGAATAACGAAAAAAGTGCTGAACTGATGTACTTTCTGTCTTCCTATATTGCAATGAATGATGGACCATCTTTGCACAAATGAAGAACAGACTCCAAGCAACCGAAACGTGACTCAACAGAATGAGGCTGAGTATAAAATGCACTGAATATGGGATTAATGACGAAGTTTAACGGAAAATAGTAAAAAAAAAAAAAAAACGGATACTTATACTTGGAATCAGATAGAGACAATTGGAATGTCTAGGGTACATAATGCGGAAAGAGGGTTTGGAGAATTTGGCACTCAAAGGACCTGTTGAAAGCAAGAGGCATAGAGGAGTGCAGCAACTAACGTACCAAACAAGTTTTTGCAAATGGTTGGAAGAACGGGGATTAGGAGAGACAGCAAAAAGACAAAAATTGCTAAGAGCTTCCAGAGAACGGAAGTTGTGTTAAATATGATGGCCCACGTTCTGAATAGATACAACATAAAGAAGAAGAAGAAGAAGAAGAAGAAGAATAGGAAGAGGAGGAAGACGAAGAAGACGAAGAAGAAGGTGAAAATGAATGTCTATATTTGACCGATATTAAAATGTTTACTTAGCTGCAAAGTGCCTTTCAGCGTGAAATCTCCGGCTGAATACAGAAAAATACGACATTGACAATTTAAAAGAAATACACACTATAACTGTTGTCACAATAGAATCAATAGAATTTTTAATAAATTTCGCTAACATCCTTTACATTTTATATAGAATGAAAGATTCAAAAAGTCAAAATTATCCTTCTTTTGCTTCCTATTGCCATTGATTTATATCGTGTTTAATATTACTGTTTCTTTGTATTAAATTGAAATTACAGTTTCTTGATTGAAACCATAAATATTTCCAGAGACGTTCATTTTAAATATAAGGCAAATTTTAATGCGAGGGAAGAATATATATATTGAAAGGAAAAAGTATTTGATGACGTATTGGGGGCACGGTGGAGTAAATTGCAGGCACGGTGTCGTAATGGATAGCGGCTCGGATTGAGGAATCGGAGAAACGAGTTCGAATTCCAGCCGAGTTCAATTCTTTCCCTTGCGCGCCAATACCCATGGGGAACCTGCTGCGTTGTAGGACTGCATCTGAAACGTTTGACGGGGGTAACTTTAATATTTCCGGTGCAAAAGGAATCGGCAACACATTGAATTATTCGCCCTTGAACCACAGTTGTGAGATGGATGGGAACGGTGACCACAGCTGCAAAAAAAGCGCTAACAGAATAAATGATGATGAAGTCTGTGATCATTCAAGACTATTCACACAGTATTAGGGGTATAACAGATAAAGTTAACATTCCCCCTTGGTAATCTTTTCTGAAAATTAAGATACTCATAAGAAATTTCTCATGTTAAATCAGCCAGATTAAAGCCAAATATTAAAGCCTACAAAATGTCTGCGGAGTTTTGATTTAAATTTCATAATTCTCCCATTCCCCAGCTATGGGTTAAATATTAGGACAGACTGGGTTGGTAACCAGTCTACCGTGGGAATTATTCTACCAAGTCTCGGATGAATCGAAAAGAGACGTGGTCGCCGAAGCGTGCATCACGCATGACATCTAAGGAGGAAATGCGAAGAATGAATCGGGAGAATAGGGTGATCCTTGGCACAATCATCATCATCATCATCATCACCTGTCCCAAAACTGGGTGTGGTCGTATTTTCGCTGCACATTTGAATAACCGTCCAGTTCCTTTCTTATAAATTAGAATGTATGAATTGATTGATTTCCTACGGCTTATTCAATTATTTAACGCCAAAACATTTTTTTTTATTCTTACGGCTTATTCATTTATTTAAAACCAAAACATATTTTTAGATTGTAGGAATTTTTTTTTTTAGAGTGAATTGACCCTTTTTGGAGATTTTTTTACGGTAACCCTAACCCTAACCCTAACCCTGCTTTTCAGCTATAAGTCATAACCCAGAAAGAGTATTGTATTAGCAATTATTTTTTATATAATCATGAAAGTCCTACTATTTAATCCATATATGGGATAAGAAAAATCCGATCCGTATCATTCCCAAGGATATTTGCCCGTAAGTGTCTCTAACGATCCCAACTGGAATTTAAACTCAGTCATTAGCCATTCCCAACCACAGTCGCAATCACAGTGTCATTGTAAACTTTACGATCCTTTGATTAGCTGTATAGTATGTGTTTCGCTATAGCTACACATGGTTTCTCTTAGACTGTTTGCCATCGAAGACAAAAGAGTCAGGTCGAGCCTGCTAGAGTCAAAAGAGATGAGTATAACGAACACAACTGGAATTCGAACACAGCTTCCCAATTCCTCAATCCGAGCCGCTCTCCATCACTCCAACGTAACCCCCGCTATTCATTACCCCAACCAAACACCCGACCTTGCAGCATCTGGTATTCCCAAGCGGTACACCATGTGAGTACTGACCTGGTTCGGCTTTGTTTAACTCTGGTTATCAGACGAGAACCAGTATTACATCGTGATATGGCCGCACACCAAGAATGTATGTAAAACGGAAAATCGACAAGGCGATTGAATTATGGAGGCGCCTTATTAAACAAAAGAATCAGGCTGATATTGAGAATGTTTGGGGTCAGAGTAAACGTGTAGACCTTTGAAATTAAGTAAAAGAGATCAAAGAAAGCTAGTTAGGTTATTATTATTATTATTATCCAAATTTGTACTAACGTGTTATCAAGCAATTGATGAAAGCAGCATTACTAGAGGAATGTCAGTTCAGACGATAAGAAGGATAATAGGATGAATGAATGCGTTGCCAGGAAATAAAATAACTATAAAGGAAAGATGAAAAAAAAAAAACGGGACAGAAGAACATTTGCTAATAGATAATGAAAAGTGAGCTGTGATATCCTTCAAGAAAGAAACTCAATTTGAATTACTTACTAATGCAAGAGATTACATTTTTTTAAAAATCGAATTAACCCCAAGCAAGGCATTAAATCCATTAAGACACAAAGCGTTAATGGTGTGAAAAGAATATAAAACAGAAAAATTACTAAGTAGTGAGAACAACAGAAGAGTAATTAGGAAGACTAGATAAAAATTGACACTGCATTTAAAGTTCAAAGTTAACTGGAAAGCATTGAACAGGAAGAGAGTTCCACAAGCGAGAAGTGTGAGAAAAGAAACTGTTAGCATAGAACTTACGGTTGCATCTACCAGATTATGAATTGATTAAACCTACTTGCTAATCTAATACTGAGCTTAGATTCATATAGTCTAGACACCATAGTGAAGAGCTCATGCAAAAAAAAAATATTTTTATTCGGTCAAGCTATGCCGGACAATCATGAGTGTGTCACGCCAATCATCACGACACTGCCCCAAGGTGGGAAGTTCATTAGGGTGACATAACATAACTGGTGCCATAATATAGCTGGTCAATATATGTTTTTGCGGGGCGACCAGCCCGTCTTGCGCCATCACTTGCAAAGCGCATTCTTCCCCTAAGTAAGATAGAAATATCAGGGATGAGTCTATAGAGATGTGATTTAGTTGGATATTGTCTCCAAGAGATATAAAGTCTAGCTCTGAGCGTTCAAATATAGGTTCTATCAAGGTTAGACTTTAGGGTTCTAGTTAATGTCCAAGCAGCGTCATCATACATTAACACGGCCAGAACAATAGCTCAAAAGAGTTTTCGTTTAAAGTTGTTCAGATTAAAAACCTTTTATTCAAAGCGGCCGGGCCTTTAGCCATACAAATTTTCAAATCCTTTTCAGTGGAATTTATCTCTCTTCCTATGTATGTCAAATATTCGACAGCTTTTATTGATTCGCCTGACACTGTTTATAAATATTCATAGAAAAGGCACAGGAGGAAACTTTACAGTGGTGGGAAAGTGATATTTAGAAGAACATTTGCCGGAAGAAAATATAGAAACTATATTCAAAACATACAATAAGAGTTAGAAAGTAGATGGCGCGAGCCTAATTGTTTTGGACAAAAAAAAAAATAGCACTTTTAACAGAAGGTGTCTAGCAGCATGGTCCGGCGTTGCCCGTGCTTGATTCAAAAATCGTACGACTCATACAGCAATCGTTATCACTTGACTTAAAATATTTTTGCCCTTCCTTGCCTTTAAAGAAGTGCCCCCTGCCGTGCTGATGTTGCTACATGCCTTACTTCTTGCTTATCTCACACTGCGAATTTTTTCTAAGCTCTATACTAAACATTAAATCTGTTACGAAAAAAGAACTAAACAAAATGAACACAAAACAATCAGCTTTAAAAAAGGACTCGTAACTGGAAAAACCGAATGAAAAAAGAATGTTAACAACAAATACTTTTTCACACCCAACCCAGTTCTGCAGAATCAGAATCAACGTTGAGTTTAAGCAAGCGAATGTGCCAATTGGAGTAAAGTGCCATGCAGATTTAAATTTTTTCCACTTGTGACGAATGCAGCTAGCATGCTAGTTAACATTCGTGTCAGTCAGCTGTTGGCTCTCACGCTGACCAATAGAAAATGGCCGCAAACTACATGAAAACTGCCGTAGAAGCATGAAAAAATCGATTATTTCCACTATCGATGGGAGTTGGGAAATGTAATATCGGTCTTGGCCTTCCCACTAACTTGGAGCATGTGCATGTAAATTGTGGTTCAAATCCGTCGAAAATTGTGGCCGTGCATTCGTTACACACACACACACACACACACACACACACACACTCACACATCCTGCGTTTTATAGATAGAGATTGTTCTACGATTTCGTTTATATATTTCGAACAATAAAAAAAATGTTTGTTAATACTGAAGTGAAATACCTTGATGAAACAATTTTTAATTTATTATCCGCATGCCCTTATCGAATTTAGGCTTTAACTTATACCAATGGAAGACCGACTAAGTACAGATTACAACTTTTTAATGCACCTGGAGACATAAAAGAAATTAATGCTCGTTTTCCTTTCGTCGTCCTTAAAATTTGCCTGCCTTATTTTCAGCATTACCATGTTGCAATAGGAATTCGAGAACTTGCACTGCAATCTGGAAAGACCACATATACTAATTTTGAAAGTACATTATTAAGCATTTAAACCTCTAATTAAAAAGTAAACAATTTCTTAATCTCAGTGGCTCAGATTGTTTTTACACGCCATTTTAGGAACTTATAGGTCGTATCGGCTTGGAGCAGTAGATTTTTTTTAAGCGTTTCACCCCAAAGATGGCGGAAGGTCACTAGCACGCAAAGGGTTACAGAGAGTTGGAGCGAGAGGAAATAGAGGAAAGGATGAAGAGAAGGATAGGGGATAGATCAAGGCATCTGGAAACGTCGATTGACATTACATTTGAATAGTTGAAGATTATAGCTATCAGAGAAACAGGAAAAGGAGAGGGAGTTTCACAGGCGAGAAGTGCGAGACATAAAGCTATTGGAGTAGAAGAGACGGCTATATTTGACAGTTTCGACAGTGAAAGGGTGAGAGGGAGATGCCAGCCTAGTTGAACGCTTAAATTCATGAAGTCTGGGAACCAGCGAAAGCAGTTCATCGGAGCAGATACCGTGAAAGTATTTGTAAAAAAAGACAGAGAGAGGCGACGGCACGTCTGTGAGCGAACGACCGCAGACGAGATGCTAGATCAGGGCCAATTACATTGCATATCCGTCTCTAGATTTTATCGTGGACCTTGAGACAAACAGAAGGGGCTCCAGACCATATATGGCAGCAATACTCTATGCAAGGGCGAATGGTTGATTTGTAGATTTGAAGGATCGACGCTGGCGAGAAAAATTTCCTGGCGCGGCACAGGCAGCCAACTTTTCCTTGCGGTGGACGAAGACACAATGTATTTGTTCCATCTCAGGTCAGCGGACAATGTGAGACCGAGCAGTCGCAAAGAGCAGCTCTCGTGGAGTTGAACGTCAGACATTCTAATTGGGGGCAGGGATGGTTCTCTCTGGTGAGTAATAGAGAGCAGTTTTGTTTTTGAGGCATTAAAGTTAACCAGCCAATTTCTGCCCCAGTCCACAACCGAATGGAGGTTCTTTTCGAGACAAACGGCCAGGTTAGTTTTGTCAGCGACACTAGATTTGTGAGAAACCTATTTTTGTAAGACATTAATGGGGGTTTAGATTCACACCTGATGTTCTTCACTTTTATCCGTGAGCAAGACCAGAGCTAAATATTTTTATTATTCACTAGCGTATCCCGGTATTGTCGCCTTATGAGAGATTAAGTAATGTTTAATATATTTTCTCCGAATGTTTTGGAATGAAGATTAGAATGTTAATGTATCATGCTCGAGTAATATGTATGATTTTCATTGTGTATCTCCGCATACTGGCCTTGTACCAGCCTGAATCAGCTTTATTACCTATCTGTTGACGGTAACAACAGTAGGGAGTAAGGAAAAAGAGAAGAGTAAGAGAAATATGAACAAGAAAAAAAGAAAGGTAAAAAAAGAAAAAACTAAGGAAAGACAGAAAGAAAGAGAGAGAGAGAGAGAGAGAGAGATAGTAAAAAAAAGAAATAATGGAGCAATAAGAAAAGAAAGAGAAAGATAAGAAGAAAGGAAAAAAGAAAATTAGAACGGAAGAAGGGAGGAAAAAGAAAATTCTGATAAAAGAGAAAGAAAGAAAGAAAGAAAGAAAAAAAAAAAAAAAAAAAGATACGAGAAAGAAATAAAGAACGAAAGAAAGGGGAAAAGAAAAAAAGAAAAAGAAAAATAGAACGAAAGAAAGAATAAAAAATAAAGAGAAAGAAAAGAAAGAAAGAAAAATAGAAATAAAGTTAATACAAAAGAAACGAATAGAAAATATAAGGAAGAAAGAATGATGGAAAGAAAGAAAGAAGAAGATAGAAAGAAAGAAAGAAAGAAAGAAAGAAAGAAAGAAGTGTCTGGAAAAGGTGGAAGAGCAGAGCATATTTTACAAAGCAAATAAAATACGGAAGGAAATTAATAAAGTCAAAAAGTGCGAAATCACAGACATACATAAATGTCAAAAGGTTAAAATTCGCTTCGTCAGCAAAAATAAAAATAAATTCAACTTTACTTTTACAAATAATTTTATTAAGATTTCGCAGATTTTCTTTTCTTTTTTTGGTGGGTGGTGATTTAATTTTTCAGAACTTTAATGTCTATATAGACATTTTTGTTTTAAATATTCAGCAGAGTTTTTCGGTTTTGAAGAAAAATGGTTGTAAACATAATGCATTCAAAATAATAAAAGTTAAAAGGGTGTGTCTAGATTTTATACAAAATTTCAATAACAATAAACTACAACAAATCAAAGATTTTTTTGATACATCTTCAATATGTAACAGTAAAAAGAACTATAAAAAAACGATTAAATGTATGAGGCACTTGAATATGACTTAGTAATTACAGAATTTGACTTATACCATGCGGTAACAAATAAAATCCATATTTTATTCAATTTAAATACTTTATTATTAAAAATGCACATGTTTCAGGTGAAAAACTTTGCATCTTCTTGTGATGAGGTTGAATCTCAAATGGAATTTTCTTCTCGGCTAGGAAAATGTCAGTGTAGAGTGCAACGCATTTATAAATTGCATTTTGAAAGAACGGTTTTTTTTTCAGATAGTCTACTTCCAAATGCAAATAAAGAAAAATCGTCAAAGAATCGAAAAAGTACCCAAGAAAATGGCCACTAAAATTCGAAATGACATGAATTTGACAAATATTGTGGGTGTAAATAATTTATTAGCTTGAATTGGGTACCTCAAGGCGGTGTAATGGTTAAGCAAGCTTGTCTTACTAGAACAATTACAACTGAGTAGTGAGTTCGACCCTCACGGGGTGTTACAATTTTTGGATACATTATGTAACTAGTGAGCTAGCCCAAATGACTTGACTCACTTTATAGTCCACCAATAGAAGGTTAACCAATCAGAAGGCGTAGAATATTCAATCCGTCGTGTATAAAGGCGGCCATTTTGTTTACTCTATCCGAATGTCCAGTGCCAGCTTGTCAGGGGAAGAGGAACAGAAGGAAGAACTACGCTCTGCTACTTTACCGGGATATCCACTGCTAACCTGAACTACGCTTCCCTACTGTCTTCGAAATATTCACTGCTAACCTCTGGATTCTATACTCGAAGACGACCGTCATCATTAACAACACGGGGTACCCCATACTTTCGGCCACATCTAAGCTACGTTTGGAAAATCATTATTGGCTTGAATTTCAACTAGGAGAATGAAGGTGCGGGCAAAACAGATAAAATGCAGAAAAAATATAGTGTCCTTCCTAAAGTGAATGGACTGGAAAAAAGGTTATTTTCTTAGACAAATGTCACATTAATTTTTTTTTCTAAGTGCGCGATAATGCGTGGAAAGATGAGTTTGTTATTGTGGTAACTGTAAAAGTCTCAATTAAAATAAGGAATCAATTCAAAGGGAAGGAAAAATGTATTCGTTCATATCAACAATTGGCCAAGCCAGTCTTCTGACTTGCATCGAAATAAATGTCCACAGACAATTGATCAGCTTGGCGGTATCGGGAAAACTAAATAAACAAATATTGATCATTCCTTTAATTTTAATTTATATTCTTCTCTTTATCTTCTTCTTCTTCTTCTTCTTCTTCTTCTTCTTCTTCACGTAGAAGATCACGTGATTGATCATGGCTCTCTACAAGTTCCGATCTTTGTAGCGCCAAGCGACTTTTGTTTTTTTTCTTTTCTTAGTTCATGTTCTTCCATCCATTTACGCAAATTCGTCAGACAGGTTTCACGACCCGTGTGCGTCAAATTCTTCAAGAGCTTTTCCCTCACCATAGGTCAGAGAAAATTCAATTGTCTATTTCTGATTCTAAATACACGTGTCCTTTCTATTACCATTTTCCTTAAAAATTCCTCCTTGGCCACATGGTCCGTCCACAGTAATCTCAACATCCTTTTGGAGAACTACATTTCTTCTGGCATCAAGTTTCCATTTCATCTGTGAGAGAATTATCCAGCCTTCATTGCCATATAGGAAAATTGTTATTACATCACTTTTCGGCATTTTTTCTTTGTTTTTAAGGAATATTTCTTGTTTCTTAATACTTTGTTTAGTTTTAGAATAGCATATTTTGATATTTCAATTCATCATCGGAATTCTATGTCTCGTTTTCCCTCTTCTGTTATATCACATCTATGATAGTTAAATTTCTGCATTTCCGCAAATAATTTTATGTTTTTAGTCAGGAAAGAATAATGAGTATTTTCGTTAATTATTTCACCTTAAACAAGGTGTTGAAGCCACTAAGACGTAAGAACTTACTAAATGGGAAAGAATATGATAAATAGAAAACCATTATTAAGAAGAGAAAAATAAAACAGGAATTAAGAAGACAGAAGTAAACGACTGATATTGCGTTGAAATTTTCGAAGATCAATGATAAATGAAAGGCAAGAAACCGGAAGTTCCACAAGTGAGAAGTGCGAAAGAAGAAACTATTAGGATAGAACTTGCATCTAGCAATTTCAACAATAAAAATACCGAGTTGTTTATCTGGTACTGTGCACTTAAATTCGTTAGGTCGAGATACAAAAGCTCAGACAAAACAATTACAATGAAAGTATTTATAGAAAAGATACGTTATGGCGATGAAAAAAAATGACTGAAGCCGAGATGCCTAGTCAAGACCAATAATATTGCAGCTTCTTCTTTGGATTTTATTAAGAAGGAAATGTTAGGTAAGATTTATATTTACAATTGGTATTTTATTAAAACTAATTTATTTTTTCAAGAGTTCTGGGATGAGGAGTTATCATTATTTACCCTATTTATATCCGATCAATTGTCCTCATCTTGGTTGTTTTTACCACAGCTTTTCGATCGTTGTGACCTCCGATGTTCCTCTGGAAAATTCCGATTTGGACACTTTTTTTTAATCTACAGGTGTAGATTCTACAGATATCGTCTTGTTATTTTATTTTATTTGGCACTGTCCAGTTATTGTTCAGTCTGAATGCAAGTACACACTGCCCGACCTAGGGATTAAAATCACAACGACTATGTCACCAAATTCACAAAGCAACGCTTTGACCAACTAGGACAAAATTTAATGGAGTAAACACAAAGCTTTAAACCTAGCTTTTACAACCACTGCTACTGCTGCTGCTGTTGCTGCTGCTGTTTCTGCCGGATGTCATATTCTGATTACTGCTGCTGATTACTGCTGTCCATATCTTTTGATTACTACTTTATTTATTAAAAACTCTCTATATTATTTGGTTGAAAGTAACTAAAACATTTCCTCACGGGAAGTTGTGTAGTTCGTGATAAATTCTTTATTAACTATTTTATTTTCATATTAGTATTACTTAGAATAATCTTTTAGATCAATAAGTTCTTTAAATCTGTGGTTCTTTTATTTATTTCTATTTAAATTCTTGTTCAAATCTCGAATTGCAACTTATATAATTTTTAATGGACTTCACGCCGTGTCTAAAACATTTGCCTCAGACTGTAAGTGCCCAATTAACAAAACTGGTTTCTTCATAGAAATCGTTTCTTGAAGTGACCGTCTCTCGTCCGGTTGGAAAGAGAATAAGAATAGTCTTGGGCTAATAGAAGATGGAGAGAGAGCTCCGTGTATTTAAGGTGTCTGGAGATGTGGATGAAAGAGAGGGCTTCGTAAAAATGAAAAAAAAAAAAATAGCAAACTATAAAGCTAATAGATTAAAAAAAAAATGTAGAAAATGTGTACCGTGCAGATAGAATAGAGGCAGAATTATTTCGATACGCAAGGAATTCTATTTAGGTGAATACGTATGGATTTGTGTGGATTCTGTTTGGGTGAAGACATCGATACGTAAAGAATTCTATTTGGGTGAATGCGTCTGGACTTGGGTGAATTCTATTTGGGTGAATGCGTCTGGACTTGGGTGAATTCTATTCGGGTGAAAACGTCAATACATAAAGAATTCTTTTTGGGTGAATACGTATGGATTTGGATGAATTCTATTTGCGTCAAGACGCCAATACGTAAAGAATTCTATTTGGGTGAATGCGTATGGATTTAGGTGAATTCTATTTGGGTGAAGACGTCGATATGTAAAGAAGCCTATTTGGATGAATCACGAAGAATCAATGCAGACGTATAATTATTCGAATTATGGATGCAGTTTTGTGAGTCTTCGTCTCTTCTGTTATCTAACAATGTCTTAGGGTGACGCCTTGATAAATTTCTTCTAATCAACATTAATTATGTGTCGAATTTTCAGACGTAGACATATATATATATATATGAACTTAATTTCAATATTTCTTGAACTTCCTATCCTTAGCAATGCTTAATTAATGATGAACATGTCATTTTCGTTCGTGATCGATTTCATTACGATTCTTCTGTTAAGCTTGGAGAGTAATGATGCATTCTTATTTCTCAAATCAGCGTCCAACCGTGTTATACATTAAACTTGGAGAATTCCAGTAAGATATCTTTAATCATTTCTAAGATGTAACGGTTCAAAGCTTCCTCAAAAAATTGGACAATTTTGCTGTTACACTCGGTATATATATATATATATATATATATATATATATATGCGAAGAAATATAGTTTTAACGTATGTTATATTTATGGGATAAAGTGCCCAATATCAGAGATAGAGTGTATGTAAAAGTGAACATTGAAGTCATCACTCAGAGGTGACAGACTGTTTAATGTTACACGCAATCGTCAGGCCACCGATTGTGTTTAGCGTTAAACAGTATTTCCTCTAGGCATAAAAATAAATTTCTACAAATTTTTTTACATTTCGCTAGATATCTCATTACAAAGAAGGAATATCTTCAGAATGAATAATAAAATATTAACGTTTCTACTGATAAAAGTGTTGGTTGCAGACACAGAAAGAAAACTACAAGTACCCCTACAGAAGGTAGTAAAGGGAAAGAAGAAGAAGGCCAATATTCCAGAAACAAAGCAGAAGGCTCTAAAAAAAGAAACTACTGAAACTTGATATGCATTCCAGAAACCTAGAGAAGGTAGGGAAGGAAAGGAGAAGAAAGGACTATCACCAGACTATCAAAATGAAAAGAGATATCAAAATCAACACAAAAAAAAAAACTGTTCTCTAGACATAATCGGAAAAAGTTCCAGAATCTAAAACTATTAAGAGACAGAAAAAAAAACTTTGAACTGTTACTTGATATCTTCCCTTCTATATAGAAGCGAATGCTGGACGATCTCCTCACAGGTGAAGATGAGATTTGAAGCAATATAAATGTGAAGTTCTACTCGAACAGCATTCGAAGCGAATGCTGGACGATCTCCTTAAAGGTGAAGAAGAGATTTGAAGCAATATAAATGTGATTCTACAGAAGGATGTTGAGAATGCCATGGACTGAACATGTGAGCAACAATAAAGTTTTGGAGAAAATGGAAGCAAAAAGGGAACATTAGAAAGAGACAATTAAAATGTCATAATGGAGGAGGAGGTTTTCGAAAACCTGAAACTCACATGACAGATTGAAGTCAAGACGGACAAAAGAAAAACAACGCATGAAACACTTACTGAGCTTGAGTAAATGGAGGGTCGAAGTGAGTTTAGGAGATATAACGAAAACACAAAATTTATTAAGAACTACAAAAGACTGGAAATTGTGGAGAGCCATGATCGCCTACATCTTGAAGGTACACAGCACATAAAAAAATTTGCAACATCCGATTTGTTGCGTCAGGTACTGGGTAGGACCTTTATTCATTATTATTAAAACATCTTTTTACGTTGGAATCGATTTAATGAGATATCAAATTGATATTTTTAGGATTTACTTTGAAAACTTTGCGCTTACTGAAGTGGATTGTGACAAAAAAGGCTTTCGTGTTTCGATGATTTTAAAAAGCCCTAAGCATTCGGTATTACTTTTATCTCAAAAAAACAAGTTAGGCTTTGTGCAAAAAAAAAAAAAAAAAAAAAAAAACTTTCTTTGTGCAAGTCGAGGACACATCTGTTTCAAGGTTTTGCGACAGAGATTTCTTTTATTCAAATGTTTGTGAATCAAATAGAACCATTTAATATTAATGAAACAGAAAGGAAGAAAGCAACAAACGTTTCTTTTTTTTTAACTTTTTATCAAAGCTTTCTTGTTCTTCCTCCATTTTAATGGAACTTTGACCAAGCCATTCAACTCTTCTGTGGAACTCTCTCAGTTCTCTAATTTTATTGTTTTCTTCAAAATCTTTTTTAATTTCCTTTTTCCTTTCGTCAAAGATACAGTTTTTCTCTGTCTAATGTTTCTAACGTCTTTATTTCGGATAACTCTTAGATTTACGAAATTTAACTTAATATTTGAGGGAACAACAGAGTGATATACTTTTTGTTATACTAAATGCTATGATTTTCTTATATACTAATATGAAAATCAATAGAATTACCAGGGCTCGAACATCGAACGTTTTCATTATTTTCTTTCAGTTTCCGGTAATCTATTAAAGCCAGGTCACTATACGAGTGCTACCAGATCCATCTAAGCCGGTACCACTTACCGCACAGTCGGGACATTAGTGTCTAAACCTGTTCCACTACTATTTTTTTTATCTGGCGAATTCCAGTGTCGCACTTTGTCTTCTGTTAGAACAATTCTCAGATATTTAAATTTTTGTAGCGACATATCCAGCAGGAGCGAAAATGGAAAAAATTTAGAGTTAGGTTCACTATATAGAGAGACCGGGGGCCACTCGTGTTAAGTACCGAATGAAATTGCGTTAAAGGACAGTTTATTCTGATAGGGAGGTGAGATAACCATTAGCAGGTTATGATTGTAGTGATCGGAGAAACATTCTCTAGGGAGTCTGGTCCACAGAGCAGTGCTTTGCCAGAAAAAGCTGTTCGAGTAGAATTTCACATTTATATTGCTTCAAATCTCTTCTTCACCTGTGAGGAGATCGTCCAGCATTCGCTTCTATATAGAAGGGAAAATATCAAGTAACAGTTCAAAAGTTTTCTTTCTTTCTAAAGAAGTTTTTTTTTCCTGTCTCTTGATAGTCTGCTTAGTTTCTGGGATGCATCTTTGGCCTTCCTAATATGTCTTCGGATTCCAGTTTCGCACTTTCAGTCTTCTGTTAGAACAATTCCCAGATATTTAAATTTTTGTAGCGACATATCCAGCAGGAGGAAAAAAAAAATTATAGTTAGGTTCACTATATAGAGAGACCGGACGCCACTCGTGTTAAGTACCGAATGAAATTACGTTAAATGACAGTTTATTCTGATACGGAGGTGAGATAACCATTAGCAGGTTACGATTGTAGTGATCGGGGAAACATTCTCTTGCCAGAAGAAATGTTCGAGTGGAACTTCGCACCAATGAAATACGGAAGGAGTGAATGTGTGGTTTACTACAATGAAAGTGACATGGCGGGCCCTAACCATGAAAGATAGACCTGGCGTAACCAAAGAATGTCGTTCGTCCGAGTACTTACCATGTCAGTTACGATAAAGCAGTGAGGGGCTCATCATATCTTGCCTGTGAAAGAGAGGGGGAAAATAATTCGTCACCCAGAAGGACACGGAGACGTTTTTGAACTCGATTGAGACTGGTAAAGAAAGACCGAGCATCTCCCGTCCAAATGTGACATGACTACTCCTTTTTCGATCTAATCTGCCTTTTATAAAGGGAGAGGATAGCGTGAAGAATCAGGTATTTACTAGATCAGTACCATTTTACTTGCATCTTTTAGCGATGGATCGTATGTAGCTACTGTCTAGTGGCCTGGGCTTATGCATCGTTCGTTGGAAGGATTCCTATCCCGAAGCCAATGTGCAGGGCGAAGTTTCCCCCGAGGGTATCAACGACGTGACCGTGACCAGGGCAAGATTTGAGGCAGTAGAATAACAGCTGCACAGGGATGTGTCCCGACAGAAAACACGCAACGCATGAATGTATGTCTCTCTGTCTTTCGAACAGGGTATACTGAGAGAAACTACTCAGGGGCAAGGCCTCTAAGAACATAGCGATGGTGAGGACGACGTCTCTCTAAAACCTGGCCACTTGTCTTCGGTTTATCTTTTCTTTTTCTCTGTCCATTTCTCTTAGTTTCTCCTTTTCTCTTTTTTTTTTCGTCTCTATATCCATCTCTGTTCCTCTTTCTTTTTCTTTTTTTTACTTATTTTCTTTCCTTTTTAGTAATATTTTAATCTGATATTTTTTTCAAACTATAAATGTTATTTTCATTTCTTTTTCTAAATAAAACAAACCTGCGATGGGGTGTTATTTTGAAGAGATTATTTTCAAAATGTCTAAATTGAGATCTGTCTAGTAAAATAAAATAAAATAAAATAAAAACTTCCCACTCAAAACACTGCCGGATAATAATGATTTTGCTATCTTTAATTGGAAACCAATTAAAGAGAACGAAAACTCTGAATTTGACTTTTGGCTAGAAACTCCATTTTATAAAGGCATTTTGCTACTGAAACATCAGCAGCAAAATTTAGCGTTAGGAAGATATGCTCATATATTGCAAAGGAAGTCTACAAATTTGCCCAACCTAACCATAGTTAAAAAAAAAAAGAACATTGATAATAATAAAGAAAAACCGACACTGACTAACATCAACTATGAACACGGTCACAAGTGCTGACCGTGTTTGGAAAATAAAATTAAAATCCCATAACACTAAATAAATACATAAAATCTAAATATTCAGTTAAAAAAACAGCAACAACAAAAAACATCATTGATAATGACTAAAAATATAGCTGAAAGTACTCGGATATACAGAATATTCCGACAATTTTTGAACACTTTATATCTAGAGAAAAAAAAAACTTAAAGGAACACAACAAAAATTAAATAAAAATAATATTACAAGCTCTTCCCGAATTGAGCACTCTCAGTCATTGACAAGTACATAAGTACGTAAAAATTTGCCTTTCATTCAAACGTGCGCCGATGGCTTACGGGGGAAAATATTCTGTAGCCGAATCAGTCGCCTTTCGATCCCGGCTTGATGAGCTGTGCTACAGCAAAACAGTCTGTCTGTGGATGACATATATATATATATATATATATATATATATATATATATATAGATACACCTAGTGAGCCAGACAAACCTACCTAGGCCAAACTTTCCCTGACGATCCGTTTAGGTGAAACCTAGGTAGGTTTGTCTGGCTCACTAGGTGTATCTAGGTCTGCTCTACGGTTGTATTGAGCTCTTTTGTTAGTTAGTTGTTACTCGTATCGGGGTTTTTTCTTTGGGCTTCAGACCTGCATCTGTGCGATTTTTTGTCGGCAGAAGTTCATGTTTGTAGCTCTTTCTTTTTTTAAAACCTTTTTTCCCTCGAGATTGATTTGATTAGCAAATAAAAAAATTCGAGGGTTTTTCGAAACGACTCTAGTTATCTATCTATCTATCTATCTATATATAAATATATATATATATATATATATATATATATATATATATATATACACAGATTGAAATTGATAAAGATGTTACCGTAACTGTTTTTTACAATATTAAAAAAAGTACTATTGGTCGGGTAAACAAACTGTTATAATTAAATTTTTTTTAATATGTTCACTATAAATGTGTTAATAAATACAGTCTTTAACTTATATTAAATCCCTAAACTATTTGTAAAAAAGTTAAATATTTAAATTGCTAGCAAGCATCAAATTAATTTCTTCGTTTTTTTTAGACATCTAAATTACTATCAAACATTAAAATCTGTTCTTTACATAAATTGCTAAAACCCAATTACAGCCTCTTTCTCTTTTCTTCCCTCTCCCTCTTCTTTCGTTTTCCTTTTTCTTTTTTCTTTTCTCCCTATTCCCCTCCCATTTCAATATATCACTTCCGTTAAGTTAACCGTCTAAATACGTCAAGGTCTGGTCACTCCTCCTCCCCCAATACAAAGTATGCTTGAGAGAGATATGAAATTAATCCCTCCCTATACTCTACCATGTCTCTTTAACTATCCCTTTTACACTCTCTGTTAAATTACAAAAACTTACACTACCCATCAATTTTAATTTCATTTTTCGTTTCATTTCATTTTTCGTTTCATTTCATTTTTGGAAGTGCTATCTGATGATCCGGCGTCCTTTAAAAGGGCTCTGGTGAAATAAATTATTATAATGGTACCTTCTTTAATATATATATATGTATGGGGGTGTAGGCAGCATCACTTCATTAAATTAAATAATATAGACATAATTGCAATAATTCTTTTTTGTTCTTTAACTATTTTGATGTTAAGTTGAAATATTTTCCCCCTAAATTCATCAAAGAAGACGTTAACCTAAGTACTTTCAATCTCCTCCGAGATCTTCGTCAGGGGTGAGTTGCGAAGTCAAAATTATCGTAACTCTGATCGCTGTGATGCTGATTTTTGTAAACACGCGCGAATGCACTCTGCTATAATTATCTTAAAATTAATCTTTGTGATATGTTTTGTAAAAAAAAAAAAAAAAAACTTATCCTAATGCATAGTGGATAACCAGAGATGGTAAACTGCAGAATGTTGTTCATTGTTACTCAACTCAAATGCATGTTAAAACATTGCTATTATATTTGTAATAAATGTTGTTCAGTGTTACTTGGTTGATTTTGATATAGAGGCCTGGAGAATTTGAAGTTTTTGTTTAGCATTTTCCTGTATTGTGAAAGTGGACAGGAATGTCTAATTTCTTTATCAACGACGCCTTGTATGCAGTCAATAAGACGAAAAGGTTGTCCAGTGCTTTCTGCATTCTGCTGAAGATTTTTCTGGAATTACTGTAATGATTAGCCCATTGACGTTCTTTTTTTTTCTTTCTTTTTCTCTCTCTCTCTCTCTCTCATATATATATATATATATATATATATATATATATATATATATATATATATATATATCGTCATTCAAAACGAAAGAGCAGATTTCGAAAATGGTATAAAAAAAAAATTTCTAAGAGACAGAAACACATTCAACACTAGATAAGAAAATGTTGAAAGTTAATGAAATAAATAACAGTTTTTACGAATGTTATTCAAATCGTGTAGCAGCATAATTATCCATCCCACAAAATGTTTAATACCAAAAAAAAAAAACACTAAACTAATTGAGTTTCTTTCTTCAAGGTTTTCAGACAAAATGGTTAAACATATTGACAGCATTTTTCGATAGAATCACTGAAAAACTCTTTAGGTTATTCACGATTTTTCTGTCTGAATTCCCAATTGAGCAATGGTGTGAGGAAAATGATCATTCAGGCCTCCAGTAATGGTACCAATATTCATACGTAGGCTTCCATCTTCTAAGTCGATTCAAGAATTGTCTCAGAACTGTGAATAATTTTTGAAAAGAGGAAACAGTATAGAGGAAATCTGGATCAGGAGCTCGCAACAAGATCATCATTTCAACTCGGGGGGGGGGCAGAGTAATTGTTTTCTATTCTACAGCCAATTTACCACAAACGAAACGTTGCGAGCATCTCATAACCCTATCGCTAGTTTCATGGCAAATTTCCAAACAAACTATATATTGTTTAGTTGGTGTAGTGTTCAGACGTTTGCAGCCTGGATCTGACCAGCAACGTACACAGTGTCGACTCGTTCTCATCTCCTTTTTTATTCCACTGGTACAAAGGAAGTTTCATTCGAAAGCTTCTTTCTCAGGGGTTTTATTTTGTGGGACAAATCCCTGAAAGAACGCTTCGTGTCCAGGATCAACTTTTATCTATCCTACATATCCTCATAATATGAACTTAGTTTTTACGCCCTTATAGCATTTATTAACACTCTATCTTGAGTGTCTCTTGGGCCTTATATTGGATGAATAATATAAAAAAATATTGGAAAAATAATTTTGAGACAGAATATTTATTCTGTTGAATGTAAACGGTGTCTCTCTTGAAATCATATTTCAGAAGGATTTTTGGAATATTGAATTTCTTGTGAAAGAATTTCAAATTAATTGATATTGCTTCAGGGAATTTTTTTTTTACCTGGCTTTCTTTTTTTTCTCCATATGGATTGGGTGGATTGTAAATGTCCCCCTTAGTTGACGGTACATGGGGTAGAGAGCTGGAGGTGGGAGAGTTTTTCCAATAATTTTACATTCTTCTTTATTTTGATTCTCTTTTTATTTGGAGTTTTACATAGTACTTTTCACGACACGCATCGTTCACGATCGTTGTCACTTCGTTCAATAATCGAAACTAGATCAGATATTTGAAACATGGGCGTGTAACGAATTGAGCCTAGGAAGGGAAAGCAATGGCGACAAGTATTTTACATGTAATTTCTTTTTTTTAAATATCTTTTTAAGAAATGTTTGAAACGAGTTCATTTTTCTACGTGATTTTCTGATAATGGTATTTGGGTAATAACAATGGCCCTTCAATCAATATTTTCTTTCTGTAAGCTTTCCTTCATATTTTATATGAAGAAGTATCTCTACGATTTATGTAACAGACGACAGAACATATGACGTAGCATTAGCGGAAGAAGTCTTTGAGAAACTAAACGAAGAATTAAGACATAAGAAAATATCGTAGGAAGCAAAAAAAAAAAATGTGCTGGACAGCTATGGTAAGGCTAATGGTAATATCAACCGTTCGATATTTATTGATCGAGCAGCCAGTGGCACCGTTAGCTGAAATTTATAAAACCTTTCTCTTAAAATATTTTTTCATGAATATAGGCTTCTCAGATCTAGTAAATTTTTTCCAGTATTGATGGGATGTTATCTCCTAACCTTTTTGTTGCAATGGAATGTTCCACTCTCCTTATTGCCTATTGTGGATTGACTATATCATTAAATATATAAAGTGTACACAGGATATATCTGAGACTTGCTTCGGCAATTGGAGATTCGTCTCCAACTAAGCTGGTCGAACTCTCCGCCTTCGGGCGGAGAGGAACCCAGACGAGGCTATGCCGAATGGCAGAGTGTCATCTGGGGTGGTAGACAGTTACACGGCCCCGTTTTTTACGCGGTCTAAGGGGAATTTTTGCTCGAGCCTACGGGCTCGGATACCCCACTTTAAATTCGGCTTTGGTTCACATCTGACCGCGTGGGGCCGTTAGCAAATATCCTTGCTTCGGCAATTAGTTGGAGATTTGTCTCCAGCTTTGCTAGTCAAACTCTCTGCCTCCGGGCGGAGAGGCTCCCTAGATGAGGCTGTGTCGAGGGGCGGGGTCTCTTATCGGGAGGCAGCTGCTCGACCCCGTTTTATACGGGGTCTGCGGGAAATTTTTGGCCGAGCCTACTGGATCGGATGTCCCACGTTTAATTCGGCCTTGTGACGCATCTGACCGCATGGGGCGATCGGTAAATATCCTTGCTTCGGGAATTACTAGCCTGCTAACCGATTCTCTGTCTTTCAGTAGTGTATTCTCTTTTACAATAAACCTGTCTTTCTTTTATCTACGCCTGCGTTTCTGTTCCTTTCACTTGAGTACTTGTTAGTAACCTCTTTAAGGATACAGCACTTTTCCTGTGAAGTACTGTGGAACGTCAATATTATAATGATGTTATTATTTTCTCTTGGAATGTATAATCTTCGATATGGCAGTGAATATTGAACAATTTCCTTACAGATAAAAAAGAGATTTAATATGACAGAGACGTAGTTCTACTGACGAATGCTGAGGATACGGAGAACAGAATTTGAGGGCTACGAGAAAAATCGGAAGTGAAATAGAAAACCAGTAAACATACAATCCAAAAAAGACAATAATGAGTAAAGAAGACTGAGTAAATAATTCTTTATTTTGATTCTCTTTTTATTTGGAGTTTTACATAGTACTTTTCACGACACGAATCGTTCACGATCGTTGTCACTTCGTTCAATAATCGAAACTAGATCAGATATGTGAAACATGGGCGTGTAACGAATTGAGCCTAGGAAGGGAAAGCAATGGCGACAAGTATTTTACATGTAATTTCTTTTTTTTAAATATCTTTTTAAGAAATGTTTGAAACGAGTTCATTTTTCTACGTGATTTTCTGATAATTGTATTTGGGTAATAACAATATCTCTTCAATCAATATTTTTTTTCCTGTAAATAATGAGTAAATAAGACTGAGTAATTAACACCTGGATAATTTAAAACTCACAGGACATACCGAAGACAAGAGAAGAATGGGGTGACTTTGAACAACCTTGTTATGTGAATGGATATCATAAGGACAATAAGAAATGGTAAAATATAAAAAAAAAATGACATTTCCTAGGAGAGTCATGGTCGCCCAACTATATTCACATATATGCCTATATGCACAGAATATTGTTTAATTCCTTTGCCCGCAAAAGAAATATGAAGTGCTGTTAAAGCAGGATATTGTCCTCTGCTCTTTAAGATAATCGATAACCCGGAAGGATTGTCTCAATTGCCAAACCTGTTTCTCATTGATCGTATATGGAATAGGATGCAACGATGTTTGAATTGTTAAATTAGCCCACCTACACCTCTTGGTGTATTATCACAACTGGTGGAGACTTATGAAATAATGGATTCAATGATAGTTTTGGCATTTCCTCAATAGTAAGCATGCAAAAATGCTGATATATATTAATGCCTAACGGAGATATAGAGTACAATAATATGGAGTTAAGTACAGTTGAAATAGTTGCGCAATTTGATCTGTTCGTGTGATCATTTATAGCAATTTGACTATATTAATCTTGAGTATATTGAACCACATATCCAGGGTTTTGAAATTAAAATAAAATAAAGTCCTAGTAAAAATTTTAAAAAAAGTTACCAATATTCTGAAGGAGTCTTAGACAGGAGCGTTGACTTTTTTAATATTTTGAATAACTACAAAACATTTCGATTTTAAACTTGTCTTCATAAAGTCAGATTGACGAAACGCGTCGGCAATGACTAAGAAATATTATTCCATTTGTCCTTTTTCCATATATATATATATATATATATATATATATATATATGATAGAAATCCAGGAGGATTTGAGATAATTAAGTAATTCCTCGAGTCGAGAACAAACCTCAACAGAATGCAGAAATATATATATATATAGGGTGTATCAAAAATACTTTTACAAACTTTGGGGTGATTTCCTCACACCAAAACAAGGGCAAAAATCCATATAAACATGTGTTCGCAAATCCTTCGTTTTTTGAGTTATTAAGATTAAAAATGTTTACGGTAGATGGTGCTGTACTATCACGTAGACTAAGTTGCATTTGTCATTCGTCTACATTTGTGGCTAGTCTGTCTTGATTGTTTAACGTATGTAGTTGTGAGTTAACTGAAAAGTGTTCTGTTTAACAATAGAAAAATATTCATATGGTGAGCGGGCAGATATGATTTCTCCATACAGCCGCGCGAATGGTAATGGAGCCGAGGTTGCACGGCTGTAGCAGATTGTATTTCCAGACCGAAGACTGTCGAGCCATCCAACTTTTGCTCCTGTTTATTGTCGCGTTGCTGAAAACAAGAACCGTGGCACCAAAAACTATGGATCGAGGAAGACTGAGGAAGACCGAAATCCGCCTGATCGCGAAGAACACATTCTACAGACTGTTGGAGACGCTCCAGAAATCATCACAAGTCATTGGCCCTAGTGTATCGTACTGCATGGAGGGTAATTCAACAGCAGCTTCCGTATCCGTATCATCTACAACGTGTGCCGGCTGATTCGTCCTCTGGAACTCACCACCGGAGAACGTTTGCCGAAGGTTTATTGCACAAACCGCCGATCCGTTGTTCATATCTTCAGTCTGGTTTACGTATGATGCAACTTTTGGAGAAGAATGAATAACAAATTCACGCAACCAACATATGTGGGCGGATCGGAATGCACCCCTAATAATGGATCAATTGTAAACTACAACTTGAAACCGTACACCTAATAATGGATCAATTGTAAACTACAACTTGAAACCGTACACCTAATAGTGGATCAATTGTAAACTACAACTTGAAACCGTACACCTAATAGTGGATCAATTTTAAACTACAAGTTGACACCGTGCACCTAATAATGGATCAAATGTAAACTACAACTTGAAACCGTACACCTAATAGTGGATCAATTGTAAACTACAACTTGGAACCTTAACCCTAATAGTGAGGCAATGATAATATACAATTATATCATGTGTTATTAAATGCCAAAATCTAAATATTTTGAGCACAATTTTGTTTACGAGAAAATAATGGTTTTAGCGATACATGTTTTATTAATTAGCCCATAGATGGGACGAGATGAGTCGGATTCATTCCCATCCCAAGTGTATTTACGCGGAGGTTAATATAACAAAACCAACTGGAAATTGGAATTCAGGTATCCGATTAACAATTCCAGTCATTGTCCATTATACCACCCGTTCATCCAAGCTTACAGCACCTAGTATTTCTCAGCAGTCTCTCATCTAGGTACTCATCGCCTTCGATGTTGCTTAACTTCGGTGATCTTAAGGGAAAGGGTGTTTCAACATGGTGTGGCCATAAACCAAAATACAACTTGGAACCGTAAATTTTGAGACAATCGTAAACTGCAATTTGAAACCGTAAACCAAATTTTTTTATTACCTTGTCTTCTGTCGTCTCTTGTTTTTCTTTCGTATCGCTTTCCTTTTGTTACTGCAATGTTTTTTTAATGCTCTAGTGTTAGTTAATGGTATTTCTGGTCCGTTTCTTTCTTACTTTAGGTCTCTCTTATGTTATTTAAAATAATAGGCGTTAAATGAGGTTAAATTTGAAAATTATTCTTCTAAGACTAAAGGAAACTGATAAATGCAAAGAAAACTGATAAATTTATGAATATATTTTGGGTCAGGAGTCTTCCATCTGAGGAAACTGTTAATGGTATCTTTCATTCTGCTTATATTGTGATTCCTGTCGTAACTGGTTTCAGCGCACCAGACCCCAGTGCCACTTTATAGACTCTATCAATGAAAAGCATTTTCTTTTTCTTATTCGTTTTATCATACGAGCGGGGCATCCGTGATACTGGAACACGCGTGTTAGCGGGAAGTGGATGTTCAAGGAAACTCATACAGACTCGTTAGCTTAGCATCCCGTCACGTGCAACCTTAACCTGTCCATGGAAGCTGGATTTGGAAAGCTTCCGGCTCTTTGACGACTTCGTGGGGTTTAGGTCTTATACCCAAAACTTAGACAAAGACAATCCATCACCGTGAAAATTCCATGCCCACAATCGCTCGCCATCATGATCCAGCCTCTGCATTCTGCAGCAACATCAAGGTCTAAAAATGAGGGCATAGTTTCTTGAATATTTCATTCATCTGCAGTGTTTAATAGTTACTTCTTGGGCCGCTATTTCGTTCTGTAAGCGGTGAGTAAAATTTCTACAAACCTATGACCCATTTACTCACCTTACATACCCGCGCGACCAACGTAGATATTGAATAAAGGCCATATGCAATTTTTTTTTTAACTCCAGCAAAAGATACGCCTATCATTCCATTATAAAAACCTTTTCGGTGTGATGTGCAAAACAGATTTCAGATTGTAGTTTTTTAGTAGTATTATATATATATATATATATATATATATATATATATATATATATATATATGTTACTCTGACAGTTTTTCTGCATTGCAAAGCATCCGATCTTATTCATTGCCTCTTTTAACATTCGATTCTATCAGAAGTGGGAAAAAATAGTAAAGTGACGAATAAATGAAGTTTCCTGTCAGAGAAAACGAAATCTGAACAAAAATCCAGTCAAGTTAACTTTTCTCTAATTCTTTTCTTTCTTCTTTTACTCCATATTCTCCCGCCTTCTACTTCTCCTGAACTTCTATTCATATATCGATCGAAGGCTTCCCTGTCTATCCATCAAATCTCGATCGATGTATCGCAGACAGTTCAATTTTATAACTAACTCTAGTTTTCGCTATAAAATGATTTTATGATAATTTATTATAAACAGAGCATTTACTTAAATATTTTTATCTATAAAAAGAATGTTAAACATAAAAATGTCTTAAAATAAATGTCGGACTTTGTCCATTTCATAATGTGTGACGTCATTTGTTTACATTTGATACGTCATGATCAGATATGAATGAACGTGAGAGATTCATGGAAGATTGAAGTTTGAATACAGTAAATTCGACCTTGCTAACCGGACGCTCTTCTGTGGCCAAATCGGTAAAGGTACGTCAAGTTGAATGACAGTTCCGAATAGAATACAGGTTCAAATCCTGTCGGAGGACGAACATTTTCTGTGAAAATTTCTCGTACATTCAGGCCGGTAAATGTTGTTTAATACTGTTTATTATAAACAGAGCATTTACTTAAATATAAAAATCTATAAAAAGAATGTATAAACATAAAATGTCTTAAAATATCAGGTCATCCCATAAGTTCTGTCCGAATTTTAACTTTTTTAAAAAAAATGAACGAAATTTAAAGAGTATTTTATAATGTCTAATGGAGCTGAACATTATTTTTATGTTAAACTGATCAAATTTTATTTCAAAGAACAATAAAATTAAATTTTGTTTGATTAAAACCCTGCTAACATGGAAGTACACAAGAATCATTTGAGGCACATAATGCTTTATGAGTTCAAGAAAGGAAACTCAGCAGCCGAAGCGGCCAGAAACATTCACTCAGTTTATGGAGAGGAATGTGTTAATGAAAGAACTTGCAGAAGATGGTTTGCAAAATTCAGAGGTGGAGATTTCACCCTTGGAGATGAAGATTGAACCGGACGTCCAGTTGAGTTTGATGAAAAGCTTCATGAAGCAGCCCTTGAAGAAAATCCTGCTTTATCAGTTGAGGAATTGGCAGTGGTTCTCAGTTCAAACCATACAACTGTTCATCGTCATCTTCAACAACTTGGAAAAGTTCCTAAACTTGAAAAATGGGTGCCTCATGAATTGTCTGAAAAATTCAAATCCCGAGTTGACATCTGCTCTTCTCTCCATTCTCGCACACTTGTTTCACCTTTTTTGGATAGACTTGTGACTGGCGACAAAAAATGGATCTTTTATCGAAATGTTAAGCGTCGTAGACAGTGGCTTGGTAAAGGGGAAGGACCCCAGCCACAGCCGAGAAGGGAACTGCATGGGAAAATGTTCTTTCAATCTGGTGGAATCGCCAAGGAATAATCCACTTTGAATTCTTACCACCTAATGCAACAATTATTGCTCAAATATACTATCAGCAATTAGAGCGTTTGAACCAAGCTTTGAGGAAGAAAAGACCTGCTCTAGTGAATCGAAAAGAGGTGATGTTTCATCAGGACAATGCGCGACCCCACACAGCAAGAATCACGTCACAAAAGATCGAAGAACTTGGTTGGGAGAAAATTCCTCATCCACCTTATTCTCCCGATCTTGCTCCTTCAGACTACCATTTGTTTCGTAGCTTACAGAATCATTTGGAAGAAACAGCTTTTGTAACACAGGAAGAGGTTAAAACGGAAATTGGTGAGTTCTTCGAATCAAAGCCAAAAGAATTTTACAGTAATGTAATTAGTAAGCTTGTTAATAGATGGAAGGAAGCCATTGTTGATTGAATCTGTAATTAGATGTAACATTTGGTCACTTGTTTTCTTTATTCAAAATTTGGACAGAGCTTATGGGATGACCTGATATATATATATATATATATATATATATATATATATATATATAACCACATTTTTAGTTTCAAATTAACAATTCATTCTTCATATGACCCCCAACTTAATGTCATAGGGTTAATATTTGGGTTTAATTTTATAAAACCTCATCCCTTTAAGGCTAATACCCCCCACATTCTCCTAACCACTGCCTCGTGCCTTTCGTCTGACTGAAACATTGAAATTGATAAATTCTGTATTAATTTTTCGATTGCTGTCAAAGTTGAATAAGACTTACGTAGTTTTCTTCAGTTAAAATAGATTTACACCCCCACTCCGATATAAGGTAATTTTGGATTTGGTTTTGTAATACTATATATATATATATATATATATATATATATATGTTTGCGTGTTTGTATTATAGCTCTAATTTATAGTGTAAAGTCGAATTTGTTGAGTATTGTATTGCTTCTTAAAGTGTCCTTTATTTACGTTCTATGGGTAATTGTGTTCGAATATGTGATTTCATAAAAAATGCCATAAAATTTGAAATGCGGTTTTGTAACCAATGTATCTCTTGTCGTTTCATTTCTGTTCAAATTTGAATTCTCTTATTAAAAATAATTTCATTGGCTTAATTCACATCAAAATCTTCTCGTATGTTATTTTCTTAACTTTCCTCTTCCTTTGTATCTGTGTAATTTTGAATATACTACTCACTTTCTTTTTCCTTTCTTTTTTGTCTATTCTCTTCGTAGTAGGGTAAATTTCTTATGCTTTCTTTCGTTCTTCTTTTTTTCCTCTTCCTCTTCCCTTTCCTAATTTCTTAATTTCTTTCCTTTTTCTTTATAAAAATCCTTTTTACCTTGTATAGAAAAATTTCCAATAACGGTAAATGAAGTGATGTTTCATAAATTGCAATTTTAAATAAGATCGTTTATTTCCATCATTGTTAATTACTTGAGGAGATCTTTCATTTAAACGTCGAAACAAAATGTACAATTTTGTAGTAGTTACTTACATTTTCCAATCTAACAGTGTGTATATATATATATATATATATATATATATATATATATATATATATATATATATATATTAAACGTTTTTATAAAATGAACACTTGTATTTGGATAGACGTTCTGGTTATTTATTAGGCAACATATTTATTTTTGTTTACTCTCCTGAATATACGAAAAACATTATTACAGAAATATATGTGTTCTCTGGGAGGAATAGAACGTGCGTGTTCCCCTAGGAGAAACCGTCTTTAGATCTGAGTCGCTGTAACCTCTCAGCTATCGAGTGCGGCGTTGAAATGCATATATCTGCTCATTTTCGTATCCTAACTTCATCCCATAAATATAGCACACCTTAAAACTATATTTGTTCATATATATATATATATATATATATATATATATATATATATATATATAATTTTGGGGATCATAGGTCTGCTCTACGGTTGTATTGAGCTCTTTTGTTAGTTGTTTACTCGTATCGGGTTTTTTTCTTTGGGCTTCAAACTTGTATCTGTGTGATTTTTTGCGACAGACTTTCATGTTTCTAGCTCTTTCTTTTTTTAATACCTTTTTTTCCTCGAGATTGATTTGATTATTTTCAAATCGAAAATTCGAGGTTTTTTCGAAACGAGTATATATATATATATATATATATATATATATATATATAGTGCTGTGCCAAACTGAACCTCTCAGATAATATTTTAAAAAAATGCTTGTATTTTTTTCAGATAATGAACAGATCTTATTTAAACTATATATTCATTGAGAAAAAAACTTTTTTAAATGAGTTACAAACACTCTCAAAGATTTTAAAATCACATTTTATTTTACCCCTTTGTTACTTACTCTCAGCTAGTGTGTACTGCGGCTGCATGAATCCCTTCTTCGAACTTGGACATGACATTCTCGTCTGCAGTGTCTGGGAGACTGTCTAACATGGCTGTCAGACAATTTCTGTGTCCGCATCATTCGTTGCATCGAGCCACCTAAATCTCCAATCTGCCACCCCCTTGATTATTATTTGTGAGGTGCAGTTGAGCAAGGGACTAATAAAACTCCTTGTAACACCAGAGATGGACTGAAGGCAAGGAATATGCCAGCATTCAACAACTAAAAGAAAGCCGTCCAAAAGAAATGCAGGATATTCCAAAGTTAGGGGTGGTGGTTGAAGTCAAAGTTGATTTTATTGAATAAATTTATTCTTTAGTATTTCAAGATATTTTCGTGTAATTTTGGTATTTGTGTAATAATATCTGTTAAAATGAGATGTCAGTATTATTTTCATTTTGACGTAATTTAGACGACAAATTATCCATCGCACCCTTCAGACAAATCAAAACAAATTACAAGATGAAATTTGTACAAAATGGAAGTTCAGATCTCGTCTGATGCCAATTCTTTTGTTTCGAATTCCGTCAGTTAGTTATCGCTGCTTCAGATGCTATAAATTTAATTCAGACTACGAGGCCAGATAAAAAAATAAAAAAAAAATGTTAATTTTATTTTATTTCTATAATCAGCGATTCTCATTGTGATGGTGCTTTCTCATCTGACATAGCAAATGTCATCAGTAATGCCATTTAAATTAACCTCATTCGAAATTCTCTTCGCGAACCGACTTTGAGATCTCCTACGATTACTTCATGGTCAGAAGAATTGAGTTTGGTTATTGATAAGGCCGCCTTACGTCTTTCACGATCCCTTTCAGTCTATAACTAATGCTCGGGCCTTTGATGCTTAATTAAACTGAAAGTTTCTGCACTCGATGACCCCTTCGCTCTTAGCAGAGCGCATGCGCCAGTCGAAAGTAGTCTACGCTTTATTTTATTTTTTGTTACACCAGTTACAGAAGATCTTCAAGAGATAAAAACAAAATTGCCCGAAACGAACACATTTAACGATAATGTAATTAATTGCGAAATAACAATTGAAGCAACAACAACAGAAAGGAAGTTGGTGAGAAAGTTAATAATGATGAGAGCAAATGTGATTAGCTGGAGCTTCTATTAAGAGTCGTGTTCACAGAGCGGAAAAAGAAGGGGTGTAAGTAATTAAAAATAATCAATCAAGAAAGAAAAATAAAGAAAATGAATGTCTTGCGTTTGCTCAGTGAATGATCGTAATCTAGAGATTTGGGAGCTTAAATCTAGTCTGGCACAAGGTCGGAGGATAATGGTTGCTGTAAAGGTCGACCTTGTGTTCAAGTTAATGTTTGGTGAGTTTAGCTTTTTAACAAATAATCAGTTGCAAGCGCAAACATCGAATCACATATATCGTCTGAAGTCCTACGCTATATTCTTGCTATAACTCAACGTTTTCGATTGCTTTAATTTTAACAGGTGCGCTCTCCTGATCTCCTCAAGTGTTCACCACTTTCATTTTTTTCAAGCAAAAATTCATTCGACGCAAATTTTTAAAAAATAGTTTTTCTTTATCTTGCTATAAAAAAATGATGGTAGTTTTTTCAGGTGTTACAAGTACGATGCCATTTCAAAAATACTTTGATCCACAGAAAACATATGGAAGACAAAAAGGACAGACGAAAACAGCGAATAGGTTACGCAAAATCCCGTATATATATATATATATATATATATATATATATATATATATATATATATATATATATATATTAGGATATTACAAGAAAAAAAAATAAAGGATTGCTACACAATTGCGATTGTAATTTACTAGCCAGTAAGTTAGAATTGCCTGAGGAGACGCATTGTTATGTGTTGAAATACGACTGCAATTGTATAGCGATTCATACATGTTTTTGTTGTAATTACCTAAAATAAATAATATTAATTAATATTGCTCTACTATGTATTGAGCCCTTTTTTAAAATTAAATGTTACGAGTGTTGGAAGTATACTCTGTTCCTACTCATCATACCTGGATATATATCTAGTATATATAAAAATATAAAATGTATATATATATATATATATATATATATATATATATATGTGTGTGTGTGTGTGTGTGTGTGTGTGTGTGTGTGTGTGTGTATACTTTTTGTGAAGAAAATTTAAAAAAAAAGAAATTCAAATTTGGTAAACTGAATAAATTAGGCAAAATCGAATTCTAGCAGATACATTAAGAGAACATTATCCAATAATTAGTCAATTTCAAACAAAATAAAAAGGATCTAAGTAAAACAATCGAAATATATATATATATATATATATATATGCATCTCTAAGTTTTACTGTTCACGCAGCAACCGCTTTCAGTAACCCTTTTCCTTGAGTTAACCTTGGTCATTGTATAGACTAAACCTTAGTAAAAAAAATATATATATATATATATATATATATATATATATATATATATATATATATATATATATATATATATGGCCTATAGCATTAACAGTATGGGGATCCGGGCAGTTTTTCCAGCATCTTTAACGAGGAATCGTTTTATACGCGTTCCAATTGAGTGCTGACGTAAGCTTAACTCCCCATAGTCTTTCAACGCAATCAGTACCTTTGAGAGAACACCCGTTGATTGATATAGATGGAAATTCAGCTCCTTCATGATCGTAACTTGCATATATGGATACACATTACCTTTATATTAGGTTGGTGCAAAAATAATGACGTAAGAATGTCGTTTTTTGACGTTAAAAAATACGTCAAAAAACGACATTATTACATCATTATTTTTGCACCAACCTAATAAATGTCAAGATAAACATTTCCTGTGCCAAACGATTCTACCCCTTGAACAGTGAAGAAAAAAGATTACTGGATGAGATACAATGTTAGGGAAGGCTGGATAGTTAATTAGACAATACTCAATGAAGTAATAACGTTTTACTTCCATTTCATTTTTCAAAAATTTCAATAAAAAAGAAAACAGCATATTTTCAGCGATAATACGCGGCTTATAAAATTGGGGTTATGCTTATAATGGATCAAGACATACAAACTGAAAAATAGACAACCAATATTTCAAATTAATTCAAATCTAAACCACTAGTATTTCCCTAACCTTGAAACAAGGAAATGCTTACAGATAGAAATATAACCGATCAACATATACCTATACTTGAAATAAATAAATGCTGATAGACTAAAACAAAATAAAACATTATTTACGTAGCTTCGAAACACTTAAATGATCAGTGAGTTAATATAAACGTGAATTATATTAAAAATACACCCAGTAAATGCTTATAGAAATTAAATCCCCGAAGCAAGTAAATACTTGTAAACTCAAATATAAACGAACAATATTTGTCGAAACCCGAACCAAATATTGAAATATAAACGACCAATATTTGTCTATTCCCGAACCCAGTAAATGTTTATTCTTCTCTCGCACTTCCCGTCTGGAGAACTCCCTTCCCCTTAACTGCTTCCCCGATGACTATAATCTTCTTATAATGTCAATCGACATCTGACACCCTGAGCTTGTTCCCTGTCCTTCTCTGTATCCTTTCCTCAAACATACTTCTTTACTCTTGTTCTCAATCCTCAGTAAACCACCTTGCGTGCTAGTGGCACTCCCGCCTTGCTTGATTAACAAAAAAAAAAAAAAAAGATTCAAATATAAACAACTAATATTTGCCTATCGGTGTACCAAGTAAATGCTTATAGACACAAGTATAAACGATCAAGGAATACACACATATACAAATATTGATCTTCCTCAGAACCAACTGCTCTATAGGTGGGCCCTAGAATATCTTGATTGCATTCCACGTGAAATGAGAGATTTTTTTAATAAAATAACGTTCACCTAAACAAGGGCGAACGTCTACTCAAAGTAGAAAGTTACTGAAGGAAATTGTTGTGTGAGCGGAAGAGGAAAGCCAGAGGTACAGTTTTTGAGGGCATGTGGGAATGCTAATGGAGCATTTTAAGCATTTCACCGCCATGTAAGGGTTACACAGAGTGAAAATAAGAGAAAAGACTAGGTATAGAGGGATTGAGAAAAGGTTAAAAGATGAACGGGGAACAACACAACAGGAAGATTATAGTTCTCAGGGAAGCAAGTAAGCGGAAGGGAGTTCCACAGTCGGGAAGTAGGAGAAAATAAACTGTTGAAGTAGAAGTGGCGGTTACATTTAACTATTTCAGCAGTAAAAGGGTGGGACCTAGATGCCAATCTAGTAGCACGCTGAAATGCATATAGTCAGGACATCAGGGAAAAAAAGCTCCTCAGACCAGTTGCCATGAAAATATTTGTAGAAAAGACAGACGGAAATCACATGTCGCCTGTGAGAAAGTGACTGAAGTCGAGATGCCAAGTAAGGATCGATTAAATTACAGAACCTTCTTTCGATTTTGTCGAGAACCTCGAGATGAACAGCGAGGGAACGAGATCGGATATGGTAACAGTATTCAATGCACGGACGATAGTAGATTTGTACACGTGTAAGATGGAAACCTTCTGGCACGACACAATGACCCAAGTTTCCTTGCAGTAGATGCAGCTATAGATTCAATGTAGTTGCTCCACCTATTGTAGTGGTCCGGTTAGCATCCCCCTCGATTCAACAAATTTGCGCCCCGTTGGAAGAATCTGCTCGAGTGGTACTTACTAATGGAATACGAATGGAATGAGGCAGGTTCGCCTTAGTAGACGCGGACGAGGTGGGTTATAGCTGTAAGGTTTAGTGTTGGTGGGACTAAGGAGAGTCGGCCGTCTGAACATTTTAGCGATAGTGCAGCGAGTTGCTTGCAAACTTTCACCTGTGGGAAAGGGGTTGTAGCGTGGTAAATAATCACCCACATGGCCGCGTAGACGCTTTAGGACTCATATCAAGACTGGAGCCAAGTAAATCCTGGCAGGCTAAAATATTAATAATTACCTCTCCTCAACAAATTAATTAAATTCTTTTCAATTCAAATGTAAACGACCAATGTATACCTAATCCACGATCCAAGTAAATGCTTATAGACACGAGTAAACATAACACATATCCATCTGTTCCTATCTAAGTGAAACGATTAATATTTACGTTTTCTCGCTACCTATCCTCGAACTAGCAAAAGGCTTGTAGATTTAAGATAAACGACCAATATTCATCTATTCTGAATCAAGTAAATGCTTAAAGGAAACAAAAGTTGTCCCCTACCGGACAAGACAATATTTATGGACTTAAATGTAACCGCAAAGACTGATTTCAACATTAAATAACCCAGAAAAGTTCGACACTTCGTAAAATCAAATCTAATTCAATCCAACCAAATATGGTGATTCTCTAAGCATACATTAGATGTGGCATAAGGCCGAAAATATGTGACACCTAGTGAGGATCGAACTCTCTACCCAATGGTAATTGACCTAGCGAAACCAGCCTGCTAACCATTATGCCATGCCGAAGTGTCCTAAGCGATGCTTAGATGTCGCACAAGGCCGAATGAATGGGAGATCCAGTGTGGGTCAAACTCACTACTTACTCGGAACTGATCTATCAAGAAAATCTTGCTAACCAATACATCGCGCAAAATTTTCCTTCTTCTAAGCGTAGATTAGATGTAGCACAAGGCCAAAAGTATGGAGCACCCAGTGAGGATAGAGGTCATTATTCATTCGTAATTGCTCTAGCAAGACAAGCTTGCTAACCATTACATAGCGCCAAAGAATTCTTCTAAGTATTGCTTTGATGTTGTACGAGACCCAGAGTATGGTGCACCCAGTGACGATCAAATTCACTATTCAGTCGCAAGTGATTTAGTGAGACAAGCGTGCTTTCTATTGCAACCATCCCAGTATGATTTGGTGAAATTATATGAGCTTCATTTCTTTATGCTTAAAAATGGCAAAACGAGATACACCATTACAATTTTAAATTATGACACACAATTTTTCTTAGGTTTGAAGAAAAAAATAATTTTAGTTTATTTCTTAAAACCTAATAGAAAATTTGGGGGATCATAAAAATAATTTTCTTGCAATTTAAGGTATGTATATTGCCTTTAGGTTATGCATAATGATTTTATTTATATGACTAGCAATGAAATGAGCTTCGGCAAACATTGCGCCTATCTCTGTATGCCAAGTAAATAGATAAACAAATACAATATGGCGGTCATTAACACAGGAAGAAAGCGAGGCGACGGCAAGGATTCATTCGTAGCAGCTGCAGTAAGAAAAAAGAGGTGGTAAAGGAAAGCTAGGGTGCCAGCAAATAAAGCATGAGCAGCATCAAGCTGGCAAGAGGAACATTAAATTTAAAACTTCAACTCGTAAGTTCAGCCTAGTGGATCAAAGGTTTGGTTTGTGAATTGTGAATTGAATCTCTGGGCCGGGCATTACAGACACTGACTCGGTAGTCACAGTAGGATAATACTAAAAACATTGACAACAGAAGAACAATTCACCTGCGTAGATTAAATAAATGGCCCACTTCGAAATTCCGCAAATCTTACTCGGATATTTAGACACCGGAAAGAGTTCGGAGACCACAACGAGCAAAGTGTGATAACAACAGAAAATATGAGGATAATAATCCGATTGCAAATAATGTAAACTCATTTCTGATGAATCTTAATTCCTCAGTTAATGAATAAGCTCATTTAGAGATCTATGCCAATAAAATATCCTTATGAATTCCTCTATCGCATCGTTAGATATTTGAGCTTAACAACTTTAATATTGCAATAACAATCATAAATATGAATACTGGTCGTTGTATAAAGAGGTACAAATAAAAAGATTTGAAATTGACAACATTTTCTTTTTCATTGAAACAGACGTTAAACTCTTCTATCTTCCCTTCTTTCTTTTGTTTTTTTTTTTCACTGAAAGCAAATGGCGTATTTGATGTCTTTTGTGTTTCTACCCGATCAAAACGAAATAGTCCATTACTTATTAGGTATTGGCAGAGCGTAACGAACGTGCGAACTAAGGAAGGGAGGAAAAAGTACAGTTATATTATATTTATAAATCCTCATCGCAGAAAATAATGTAATCTCACCAGAGAAGAAATAAAGCGTTGACAAAATTGTTTTGTTGATGATGATGGTAACTTTGGTTGTAAAGATAAGCGCCATTTACATTGAACTAAGACGAACAGAAAGACAAAGATTAACAATTAATACTATTTTTATCATTTGTCTAATTCCTTATATTACTCTTTTTTTTCCTAAAATTACATCCCCGTTACCCATCACGTAATTTTGAATATTTTTTTTTATTTAACTGTATGAAATCATGTTGCTTTTATTTAATTTTTTTTTTTTTTGGTTACTTTTTGTGTTCTTTCATCTTCATTGAAGTTTCGTAGCAAAAATCGAACAAATAAATAAAAAGAAGCCAGAATTCCCTGTTTCTGTTTGTTTTTACCAAATATATTTTGATTTCGTCTCTCTCTCTCTCTGAAGTAACTTAAACGAAATGACATCGAATATTTAAGTGGATTACCTCCGAAAATAAAGATACCTGAAAAAACGGGCTGTTTAATAGCAGAGTGAAATGCTTTCATATCGGATAGAGATTATCTGAAAAAGAAGAAAGGAAGTGAGAGATGAAAAGAGAGAAAAAAGGAAAAAAGAAGGAAGGAAGCAACTAAGAGAAATGGAGAAGAAGGAAAGGAAATTGGCAAATAGATGGAGAAAAAGAAAAGGAAAAAAGGTCTGAAAGAGTGTGAGAAAAAGAGAAAGAGGTCTATCGGAAAGAGAGAAAAAGGGTAAAACAGATGTGAATTTGAAGGAAAGACATGAAAGAAACGTGTGTGAAGGAGAGGGTAAGGAAAGAATTAATATCAGCTTTGAAAACCAGGGAAACAAGAAAAAAATGACGGAGAGTGACGGAGAGATCAAAGAAGGAAATAAAAGTGTGAGGAAAAATATATAAAAAAAAAGAAACAAACAAAAAAACGGTGTCTATATTTCTGAGATGAGGTATTGTAATTATTCACTTTATTTACATTGTACGGACTGTTGTCCTCATCTTTGTTGTCATATTTACGACTTTTCGGTCGTTATACGCCCCGCCCTTCTTCAGGTGAGTGGAATTTCAAACTGAACCCTTTATTTCATCCACCGAGTTACATTGTTCTACTTCCACGTGACATGCCTCTTCGGGATGTCTCAATATCAGTTATCTCCCTTTAACTCAACTTTCCAAGTTTTTGTTCACTTCTGCTATAGACACATGGCCCAGTGGATAAAAGCGTTTGTTGAAACCAGGGACTTGATCCAAAGAGTTGTGAGTTCAATTCCTGGTTACAGCAGAGGTATACAAAAACTTGGCTAGTTGAGTTAAAGGGAGATAATTGGTACTGAGACACCCGGAAGAGGCATGCTACGCGGAACTAGAACAGTATGCCCCACCGGTGGACTAAATAACGCGTTCTGTTCGAAATTTCCAGCACCTGAAGGAAGCCGGAGCTTAGAAACGTTGTGAATATGGCAGCAAAGATGAGGACAACAGTTCGAATAATGTAAATGGTATGAAGTAAAAAACGGTGTAAAGAAGAGGGTAAAGAAGGAAAGAAAATGCAGGTGTGAAAGAGAGGGAGAACGAAAAAAAAACGATTATGAAAGAGAAAGAGGAGAATGAAACAAAAAAACAATTATGGAGAAGATAGAGTTGAAGAAGGATAGAAAAGTGTGAAAGAGAGAGAAGAAAAGAGAAGAAAAACACATGTGTGAAGAAAAGAAAAGGAAAGAAAATCAGTGATGAATCGAAGGTCAGAAGTGATGGCAATGAAAGATCAGTCAGTTACGTCCCATACGTGATACACACTTAGGCGATCATGCATGTTTCGTTACATAACTGACGAGGCAGATTTTTTTCACGCAGTAGGTTGCCCTTTCTTTCTGCGGTAAACCAGTTGCCATCCAAGTCTTTAGAAACCCGGCCCCGTTCTGCTATTTACCCATAGCTGTGGGGGGGGAGAAGAAGAAGATTCATACCTTTACCAAGGGTATTAGCACGCAAGTGAATGTAATGGTTTCGACTGGAATTCGAACTTGGCTCTCCAATTCCTAAATCCGAGCCGTTATCCATTAAACCACAATGCCTCCTTGGAATGATATATATATACATATCAAATCCATACAGCCCATCTTTTTAAGCAGAAGGAATGGCTTTTAGGCCTGAATATATATTTGCCTTTGATATATATATTCATTTAAAAAAAAAACTTAAAGTTGCAAAAATGAAGTTGAAAAATTTTTTTTTTCTTTACTGAACACCTTGTACCAGTTTCATGCCTATCTTTGATAGTTTTTTGCAAATAAATTGAGATTTAATTTTAAATAATTCAATCAAAGCGACCAATTGCCATCCATGGTTATAGAACCCGATCTGTCCTACTATTTAGCCATAGCTGGGGGCAGAAGTAGAGGATTCATACCTTTCCCAAGGTTATTAGTGCCTAAGTGAATGTAATAAAAGACAGAAAACCTAATAAAAGAAAATGCAAGGGAATAGAGGCAAAAAGCGAAAGGAAGAAAGGAAAGATTTGAATGGAAGTAGAAAACAAGTAGGTTGGAAATAAGAACACAAGAAAAAATATTGATGGAAACTGAACAGTTGAAAACTAGATCGATAAAGAAGACAGGAGCGATAAAAATAGAAATACATCAAGATAATAAGCAAATAAAATTTAGCAAGGAAACAACCATATGCATACATATGAAATACCAAGTAAATGACAGAAGGAAGAATAAATGACTTGAAGAAAGCTCGGAATATGTTAGAAAAACAACCAGAAAGAAGGTATTAGTGATATAATTATGAAGAGGAAAAATGCTGAAGAAAAAAGAAACTGATATTTTCTTTCGGGCGAACCGAAACTGCCTTAATAGATTCATTTACTCTAAAACGCACTGTAATGAGAATCTAGCAACATCTCAGCAACTAATAAATGCAATTGCAGAAAAAAACAACCCTGCCCATTAAACGGCAACGGCATGTCCAAATCGGTAGTTTGTAAAGCTGAAATCAAACATAACGACGAGGTCAAGTTTTATGTGAGCTCTACGAAAAACCACTGGAAATCGATATTCTATCACCACCAAATGGCATTAGGCAATATCGATTATAGTAACAGTACTGCCCTCTCTAACTTTTTCTGGAAACTGAAAAGCGAGAATAAAAACTCAATGATCACCTGGCAATCAGTAGCGAAAGTTAAGTCCTTTAGCGGGAAAGACAATAGGTGTAACTTATGTCTTTAAGAAAAAATAATAATCCTGAAAAATATAAACTATCCTTATCTCTTAAACAAAAGAAGTGAGTTAATGAACACCTGCCTACGTAGGATCAAAGATTAACATAGTCTAGCCGGACGCGGGGGCCACATATACTAGTATTGATATTATTTATTTTTATTAATATTTTTACGTTTACTATACAACTATTGTTAATATTAGACTGTAACGTATTTAACATTTTTGCTAATCTATTATTTCCATTGTCCTACAGGGATACCATTACCATTTTTAATATATAACTATTTTTATTTTTTTTTCACTTTTTCTTTTACCTTTAGTTTTAATATTAGAAACATGTTTATTTATTTACTTATCTATTTGCATTTATTTTTATTTAATATTCTAATTATTATTTTATTTGCCCTATTTACTTATTTACGTATTTATATATTCTATATATATAGTTCTCATTTCCCTTTATTTTATTTTAGTTTAGATTTTCATTGATATGTATTATTTTTACTAGTTCCTTAAGTTTATTTTATCACGACATATTAATCTAATATTGATTTCCTTACTTTTATTTACTTTAGTAATATTAATACTAATATTATTAATTACTTTCATGGAAAAAAATAGACTACACCCCCACCCTTCATTTCCCAAAATTTCTTCTTGGTTATTACATTTGATAACTTCAATATCTCTTCAAATTATAATTTAAAATTCTCACTTCCTATCTGATTTTCAATCTTAAATGTTAATCTGCGCCAGAATTCAAATTCAAAATTAAGCTACAATTAATTTAAATATTTTAACAACAATAATAATCCACCCCAACAATAAAATATCTCGTGATAACCAGAAATATTATAAAACGCTAAAATAAAAATTACCAGCATTTGTAAATTGCGTCGGTATAAAACTCAGAGTTGTGCAATCAATGTAAGGTATAATATATATATATATATATATATATATATATATATATATATATATATATATATATGAATCTATTAAGACCAGACAACCATTCTTTTGCATAGGGATGGCTTTTTTGCATAGGGAAGGCTGACTTAATAAATATGGTCTCCAAAACCTTCAGGCGGATATCGGAGAGTTAACGGCCCAAAACATGGAATGTATCCTTCCGCTAGACCAAAGCACGCGGACGATTATTCATGTGCTTTGGTTTACACTTAGGATATATCCGAAGGTTTCTAGGCTGACTATACGACTCCATTTTTTTTTCTGTTCACGTTTTCTTCGCTTTTTATTACATACGCCTCTTTTTTTATGGTGATAAACAACAAACACACCATACTTGTAAAATTTCCGTTAGCCCTAAGCGGTCTTTTTTCACAGGTGATTGATGTCTTCCAATTTCCTTCATAGAGGCCCGAGGATTTTGAAGGATGAGCGACATACTGGATTGATGACAATTCTGATTATCTCTCTCGTTGATCTATTCAAAATAAATTCTTCGCAGTCGTTACACAATCCTATCGACTAATTATCAATTGTAATTATCGACCGGCGTTCTTTCCCCATGTTCTCTCGCTGTCTCTGTGTCTTTCTGTCTCTATCACTCTCTCTCTCTCTAGTTGTCCTATACAATATCCTCTTGGCTAATTCAGATCAATTGATTTGACTAAGTAATTAATGCTGACTGAAAATCTAATTAATTGATCGCCAATAATATCAATTATACAGCTTTGCTAATGTGAATGAATTTCATTGAGGTTGAATTGTACGCATTCAATTTTCTTCTTGATTAATCTTAATTGTACACAACCAGTGTATCTTGTCATTGCAATACTTCTAATGTTGTTTGCTCAGTGGCAAAACAGATTTTGTTTTGCATTTAATTAACGAGAAAAAAAAATGAGAAAGTTAAAGAGAAATAAACAGGAACGCATGATCAAAAGGACATTGTTTCAATCTTCTATATGCTGTGACCCTTCATAATGTTGATGATCCAGGCTCTCCACAACTTCCTATCCCTTTTATCTATCTATAAGTAATGTTTAGCTTTACACTATTCCTATAAAGGCTTACGTTAAAACACCTGTTATTTTATGATCACAAAAGTCAAGCAACGCCAAGCCTGGTCAGTACGTATATGGGTGACCGGTTGGAAATACCAGGTACTGTAAGCTTGGACGTGCGGGTGGTGTGATGGATAATGGCTCGGAATTGTTAATCGGAGAACAAAGTCGCTATGTTTGTGTGGTATCATCGAGGTGAATGATACACAGAGAAGAATGAGTGCTTAATATATTTATTCAGCACCAGTATCCGGTGCTAACGGATACATACAAAAAAACCCCCAAAAAAACAGAACAATAAGTTACAAAACAATTAACAAGACAACTTACAAGGTGTAGAGGTGGGTCAAATGCTGTATTAAACGAAGTAAGATCAGTCCGAATATTAATCAGCCTAGTATCAACTTATTAATCAACTATTGACGTCCTTAATCGTAAACTATTTAAAGATATGAACCAGGTCATCTGGGAAATTACTAAAGGGGTGCTAGCTACACGAAAACAGTTCGTTGCGCTCAAATAGCCTTGGTTACCGCTTGGGAATGCCAGGTGCTATAAGCATAGCTGTGCGGACGGTTTCATAGACAACTAATTAATCTGATGAAATTTTCCTGTTTATTTTATAGTTTGGAACAAGGCCACAGTCGTGGTGTATTCTATGGGGATTGAACTCTACTTCATTCTGCTATCCATTACTTTATATCGAAAAACCTAGCTGTTATTACTATCATTATTATTACTGGATGTGCGGGTAGTATAACGGTTAGCGACTCGCAACAAGCAATCGATGAGCGGAGTTCGCATTCCGGTCGAGTTTGTTACATTCACTTTCGCACCATTGCCCTAGGTAAAGGTATGAATCAATTTCATATATTTCCCAAATACATTTCATAACAATCTAGAGAAGCTATGTGTTAAATAATAAGGCGGACTGGGTTCTTTAATCTTGGTTGGCAACCAGTCTAGGAGAAGGACAACTATGAATTTCAAAAATGGAGTTGGATTTCTGGAGACTTTGTTGTATACTGTGCAGTAGAATTAAATTTTAGAAGATCATGCCACTTCCTTTTTGTAATAAACTAACAGAAAATTATGTATATATAATTATAAAATCATACACACGCAGGAATGCACACACGTACACCCACTCACTCACTCACTCACACAAACACGCGCTCGCGCTGATATATGTGTATGTCTATATCCCAACATTACTAGGAATGATGAATTATAATCTTGTTTTCCATTCATTGCTGTCTCAAAGAATTCACTTGATGTCTATTTCCCCTCTCGTGTATTTAACGAACGAGTCGGCTTTTTGATGTTTCTTCTCAGAGAAAGACAGTGTTATTTTCATTGATGTTATCAATGTCTCAAAATACTTACTTGCACATGCGCAGTAAACAATTTCCGGCGAAACTGATGGTGACGTTGTCGACAAGTTATTCTTCTGTTCCGCATCCCGCACAATTTTTTGTCTTACTTATTGGCGGAGTATGGAATAAAAGAATAATGCCCTAGTCTTCTTCTTCTTCTTCTTCTTCTTCTTCTTCTGATATATTTCGGCTGTTTTCGCTCCACTTTCATCTTCGTGATGTCTTAGCAAATAAGAGTACTAACAGGAAGGCAAAGAAAACGAATAGAACAAAGGAGTAGAGACAATAAATAAAGAAAAATGGTAGACATGAAGAAAAAAGAAAAGACAACGAAAGAAAATACAAACAAATAGATTTTAAGAGTAAAGCCATGAAAGCAAAAAAACTAATACGACAAAGAAACATACAAGAAAAAACAAAAACAAATAAAAAATGACAAAAAAGACGTGAAGAATAAAAGAAAGGATAAGAAAAGAAAATAGAAACAAAGACTATAAATTTTTAAAGCATAAAAACAAACAAAAAAAAAAAGAATACGAGATGAAATGGACAAAATAACAAAGAAAACTCAACTTGTAAATAAAGAAAAGAAATCATACAAACAGATTTTAATTTTCAGATCAACGTTAATACGTTCAGCATAAAACCTAAAACATGGCGAATAAATTAAAAAAAATCCACTTATACCAGCTGAAAAAAATAATAAAAGAATTTTGTTTAATATTTTCTTTTGAAATTTATTTAATTTTTCATAAATCATTTTCCAAATATTTGTGTATCACTTGAAATAGATTTTTTTTTATTTCCATTAACTCTCAGTCTTTCTTTGCTACGGACAAATATACAATTTTTTCTGTTAAAGTTTGAATATTTTACCATCATTCTTTTCATCTTCTTACCTTCACTCGTTCGTCGAAGAATAATCTCGGATTTATTGAAGTGTTTTACTTCAAATACTGTATAAGATGCATATAAGGTCATGCAATTACTGCCTAAGAAGCAGTAACTCTATCTGCATCATATTTTTCATCAAACGATGATCCTGAGATCAGGTAGTGTTTCGAGGCTGAAAAATTATATTCTCATTTGAAAAATCTCTTTAGAAAAGACATTCAACCACCCAATTTTGTTTAGTTTAATCTTTTTGCCATTTATTTTGCATAAATATATCTGTCTATGTATGTATATATATATATGTGTCACACTGTGCGCACATGTGAATGTATTTACATAAGTATATTTTTTGCAAGTTGCATCAATTTTAAGCTCTTTTCTTTGTGTAAGGATTATAACGTCTATATATATATTATATATATATATATATATATATATATATATATATATATATATATATATATCGTTTTGAATTTATACTCGAAATTCTTGGTAAAATAAATGTTCAGCTATTATGTAGGTATATGTTCATATGTGTAATATAACGTCTTGGAAAAATGAAAAATGATAAAAAGTAAAAGTCGAAAATAAGATAGATAGATAGATAGATAGATAGATAGATAGATAGAAAGAGAGAGAGAGAGAAAGAGAGAAAGAGAGAGAGAGAGAGAGAGAGAGAGAGGAAGGAGAAATGAATAAAGAAGACCAAAGTAGAGAGAGAAAGGATGAAAAAGCATTATGTCAAAAGGTGACATCTTTGAAAATTACACTTTCAACAAGGATTCGTTTAATTTTGGGAACACATTTGCACACGTACGTACACGCATTCACACGGGCACACACCCACACATGCACATACGTACGTACTGAAACACAAACACAAACATATATATATATATATATATATATATATATAAATATGAGTGTTTGTATGTGGGCGGTACGTAAGTTCATTTTACAATGGTAAATTGTTCTTATAAAATACTTTCATGGCTTTCAACATGTGCTTCTTTTCATATTGATATATAATCATTTACTCCTGTAATCATGGATCTCAATACACCTATCCTTTCAACATATCT
>CAHIKZ030000765.1:137500-140000 GCA_903632075.3 Acanthosepion pharaonis
ATGATTTTTATGTAATATACATGTATTTTTTAAGCAATATCTATCTAAACTGTGAGTGTGAGCATGAGCACTCCCTTTAAATGTTGTAAAATTGATATATATATATATATATATATATATATATATATATATATATATATATATATATAATTTTGAATTTGAGCTGCAATACGACTTTTATACAAATTTCATTAAAGACGGCTGACAAGTTACTGCGATGAAGCTTTTCATTCAGTTTTGCTTTCATGAGCCTGAGCATTCTCCCCTCTGGACGCAAAGTGTACAAAGATAATATATATATATATATATATATATATATATATATATATATATATATATATATATGGGAAACTGGGATCAACAATGAGAAGTGACACTATGTTTCATGCTTGAGCACAATTTGCCAGTTTTCCATTCAAACATAAAACTCCACCCTGTTTTGACACTAGTGCCCACTTTTATATTTACATACACTCTATCCCTCATATCGTCCACTTTTACCCTTAAATATAGCATACTTCAAAAATATATTTTAGCAGACACACAGATATATATATATATATAAATTTTTTTTTCGATCAAATTTGAAGTTATCTGTGATGAAATTAACTCTGAATATATGCTTGTTTTGGATCCATATTCAATTAAAAATATTTTAGATTGATTTTGCTAATGTTGATTTTATTTGTGTTTTCTTGATATGAATAAATATTATATATTATCAATATTATCGGTAATCGATTGTCTGATGTAATATTGATTAGCTGCAAATTCTTTCTTTTTTTATGCACATTGATCCATATCCTTCACTGTAATTGGAGGTTTTACGTGTTTCATTTTTTTCTATTTGATTCAGATTAGGAAATATCAGATAGACTGAGTCGAAATTAATGTTAATAAGAAACCTTTGTAATAAGAGATCTTGAGCCGTGCTGGTCCCCATATGAACTGAACACAGACCAGATGATGCCAAAAATAGACACTGCAATCGATGTCACACCAGAGCATCCGAGAAGCATCGGCGGTTTAGACTAGATGGCGGCCTAATTGCCATCAGATGCGTATTAACGCCTCAATAGGTATCAATGGCTGCTCCCGATTAATGAAAATGTGGTCGAATCAGGACCGTTTGCGATGCGTCTCTCTACGGCAACTAGATGGCAAGTAGGGACATAAGCGCTAGACCCCGAAAGCTCCTTGTTCGTAGAAAACACCCAATGCCACAGACAGCGTTGATATTAGTTGACGACGTCTGGAGTTGAATAAACAATAAGCATAAGATATTTATTCTCGTGTTACTATTAGTCAGTATAATGACGACGTCAGAACTTTATGCGTTGTTCTCTGTGTCTTTGTGCGATTATGCTTGTGTTTACATCCTTCCCTTCTGGGCGCCTTCACAGAATCTTTCTTCGTTTTAAGCGTATCTCCTTTGAGCGATATATTTTTATGAGGTGTTGGAATTGATCGCATTTTGATTCCTACGAGTGATCTTGTTTGTAATTTATTGAACTTCGTTTTCGTCTTAGCTTTTCATGTCTGCTTGAATGAACATCTGCGAATAAAATTCGGACTTGAGATGCGGTCAGCTGCTTTTGAAAGTTGACACGAAGCCAATTTGCAGCTTAAACAGTTTGAAATAAACATCGCAGAGTAAAAGATGGTGTGAAAATAAAGGAGCTATAAAATTATTGTTTTTTTTATTTTGTCGACTTTTCGTGTTTATTACAGTCTGAGGCGAATTTAGCAGGAATAATGTTATAGTCAATTCTAAATGTTCAAAATAAAAATGATTATCTTAACTTTTCAAACAGAAGAAAATATTACAGCTTTTTACTTTTTAGTAACGTCAATTTACGGAAGAATGATTCTATGCCTACAATATATTGATGTCCAAGAATTGCTTATTTAATTTCCTAACGAATAATAATAATAATAATAATAATAATTTTGTATCAGGTTGCACGGTATTGACACCCACTGAATATAAAACCCGGCATGACAGAGTTGGCCAATATCTGTACTGGAAAGAAACTGATCGGTATACTCATACCCGGTTACGGAGATAGGACCTGTTACAATTTTATGGGACTACACAATACACACAGACAGAACAATCAATGCTAAGCGCCCAGACATTGTTATGAGAGACAGCAATTAAAATAAAAAGTGCGTCCTTACTGATATGGCAGTCCCTGCGGACTGCAATGTATATTTGAAGATCTTCAAAAATGCTATTAAAATACAAGGACCTTGAAATCGAAATCTCAAAAATGTGGCACATGGAAACATCAACAATCCCTGTTGTAGTTGGAGCCCTAGAAATAGTTGGAAAAGATTCAAGTAGACTAATTGAAGGGATTCCTGGAAGTCCATGCCTCAAAGAGATAAAAAAAAATTGTTCTGACAAGTACAGCCCACACTTTACGAAGGGTTTTATCTATTGTCAGTGGAAAATGTCATGGTGCAATTTTTAACCTTAGTTCTCTGGGCGGGACCC
>CAHIKZ030000765.1:150000-187500 GCA_903632075.3 Acanthosepion pharaonis
TTTTCTTATATTCGTATAACCATGCGTGTTAGCGGCTTTATTGCCTTGCTTGGGGGAAATTATTAAAAACATTTATTAATACTGTATTTTACGGTGGGTCTTAATGAGTTAAATAACAAGATCGTCATGAAATTAAATTTTACCTTGCATGCAATTCATTTCTGCCTTGTACCTACCCGTGTGAATCGATGCCAGAGATATTGATTGTTCCAATTTAGACTTTTATTATTATTGATTTCCTTATATTTTAACTGTTAATATTTAAATTCAGTGCTAGAAAAAAGAATTTATTCTGTAAATATATTACACGTCACATAGAAAGTTAATCAATTAAAGAAAATTATTTTAAATTATAAGCAAAAATTGTCGCAATTTCATGAACGTGTTAAGTATTCTCATTAGAAATTGAGACAAGGAAAAGGGTCACTCCCCATCTTCCTCTTTTTCTTTATATATATATATATATATATATATATATCTTTTTTCTCTCTCTCTCTGTATATATATATATATATATATATATATATATATATATATATAGAGAGAGAGAGATATATATATATATATATATATATATATATATATATATATATATATATATATATATATATGAAAATTTCTCTGATTTAACCAGTAGAGAAGACAATATTTATGAATAAAAAATGACAATAAAAAAACTGGTAATTGTTGACGTGTTATGTTCAATGTGGATTTTATCAAAGCAAATTACGAAAATATTTTCGTATTTTGCTTTGATAAAGTCCACATTGGACGAATCGCGTTAGCAATTACCAGTTTTCCTATTGTCATTTTTTTTTTATAAATATATATATATATATATATATATATATATATATATATATATATATATATATATATATTTGTGCAGCAACCTTTCTTTTTAAACATCTTTCGTTAAATATGATAGATAAGGAAAATCTGAATGATTTTTTTTTAGTTTTTCCAGCGTTTTTTACATTGGGAGTAAAGAAGTTCAGAAATTGTCCATATTATCTATTGTGACAGCCTCTTGAACAGTCCAAACCTGAAGAGAAATTAGCAAAACCGAAACAAACCACTTGAAAATGACTTAAAGAAGTGACCTAAATTGGTTAGGACACTAAGACAATACGAACAATTTGTGCATTCCTTTAATCTCACGAAATGGAAACATGTGCGAACGCTGGAAAAGCTAAAAAAGAAATTAATTAAATTTTTCTTGTCTGTCATATTTAACGAAAGATCTGTCTGTCTCTTTACTATCTATCTATCTATCTATCTATCTATCTATCTATCTATCCTCTGTATGTATATATATATATATATATATATATATATATATATATAATCGATATATATATATATATATATATATATATATATATATATATATATATATATATATATATATATATATATAATCGATATGTTTGAATATTATGCATTATATGATACATAAATTTTCAAAATTGCATGAAATCATTACCAATAATCATGGAAATTTCATGAACGGGTTAAATATTTTCTTTAGAAACAGAGACACAGAAGAGGTTCCCTCCCCGTCTTTCTCTCTCTCTCTCTCTCTCTCTCTCTCTATATATATATATATATATATATATATATATATATATATATATATATATATTTGAATAAAAAGGAAAGATGGTCGACGTGTGTTTCGTATAATATATAAATTTAATAAGCCGGTTAATCAAATTTGAGGAAGATGCCAAAAAAAAAAAAAAAAAAATTGATAATTAGCAATAAAATTGATGACATTTATTATAACTATATTAAACTAACTTTTGACTAAACTGAAGCTCGAAGAGAAAGATTTTAAAGTCGGAATTTTCGGACACGTCTGCCTTCTTTTTCAACGATACAAGGAATAGTGAAAAAAGTAGGACTTACTCTTCTGAGCAATGTTGCTGTTGTTGTTCAATTTCTATGTAGAAATTATACTCCCCGAGAAAATACAAATTCCTGTTTAACCCCTATTAATATATATAATCGATATGTTCGTATATTATATGAAATTTTCAATAATGACACACACACACACTATATATACATACATACAGATATATATATATATATATATATATATATATATATATATATATATATATATATAATAAAACTTATATGTATATGTTAGTATTATATATCACAATAATTTAAACTTGGAAACTTGAAAATTAGACTTACCGTTCGGCCGTTAGTATAAATAGGACATTTGCTAATAAGTTCAACAGATTTATGTAACATCTGGCTCTGAGGTGTATTTTGACGTGAAACCCTTAAGTCGGCTAATCAGATAACTCACTTGAATTTCTCTTGATTTATTGAGTCGTTTTTTATCAACATTTTGCAGAAAATGATCTTAGATTGTAGGATTTTTTGCGGGGGTGAGATAATAATGGTTTAGTGATAAGTCTTATTAATTACCACATCGCTAGGTCGGTGGGGTGGGGAAGGCGGACACATATGCATATAACGAGCACAACGGGAATTTGAACTCGACTCTCCGATTAACAATTCCGAGTCACTATCCATTACACTAGCCGCACGTCCATGCTTACAGCACGCGGCATTTCCAAGCGGAAACCCATCTAGGTACTGACCAGACTCGATGTTGCTTCGCTGATCGTATGGAAACCGATATAAATAATTCTCTCTCTCTCTCTCTCTATCTATCTATCTATCTATCTATCTATCTATATATATATATATATATATATATATATATATATATATATATATATATATATATATATAATGCATGTTTCGTTAATTAATATAGAGAATTTTTTGTCTAATTATTTTAAGTAAATTCTTTCATATTGTCGAATAAGATTTTAGGCATTATCACTGAAACACGAAAGAAAATCACCATGTTAATACATGTTTTTATTGTTAATCCTGTCTAAGCTTTCGGCTTACATAAGCCATCATCAGAGATTACAAGTACATTACAATAAATTAAATAAAAAATTAAATAACAAAGATGGTAATTTTTGTTTTAGATTGGTCATGCGGACATTGCAACAATGATAGTTTCTTTTGTTTGCATGAGAGGTTGCTACGCAACGATAAAATCGTGCATATGAAACGCAGGAAGCAAATATCGCATTGCGGTTCATGACATCTCACATGACCACGTGAGAGTGAAAATGAAGAAAAGTGTTAAGTATGGAAAGCCGTTTGGTATAAACCAATAGCTCCTCTTATCAACTATAAACATTTAAGTATATTTGTGGAGTTTTCATAGATTATTTTGTTCAGGTTACGTTTCAACTGTTTTTTGTAAATAGCTTCAAGAATTTTTAGTTTTTGCTTATTGTTTTTTTCCGGAATTCTGTATGTGGCCAGGCATGTTGTTTTAAATGTCTAAAAATGTTGGAATTATCATTCAAATGGAGAGTTAATATATATATGCAATCAGCTCCCTATTTTTCCGTCTCTCTCATATATATATATATATATATATATATATATATATATATATATATATATATATATATGGAACTCGACAGGACAGACTGGGTTCTATAGCCTTGGATGGCAACTGGTCTATGAGAAGGACAACTCTGAATTCAAAACCTGCAGAGGGTCGTTTGGGAACCTTGTGTCACTTAGTGCACCAGGTCTCTGAATTCAGCGCTTCAAAAGGTGTGGCTGGTCCTGCACGAAACCTTCACCACTATAATCAAATCTCATGTGCCGTTGTCGGGCTGTCGGCTTCCTGGGAACTGATCTGCTTGACCCTCATACGTTTGAATTCGACGGGAGAGTCGACTATATATATATATATAATAAATAGACAACACTTGCCTATATTATTTAATGACACATGCATCAATATATATATATATATATATATATATATATATATATATATATATATATATATATATATGTAAATGCTGTTTTTGAAAATGTGTTGTTATGCATAATGTTTTAGTTCCTAATTATTATTTCTCATGTTTTGTGGCAATGAGGAAAGATAACATTTCTATCACGACAATCAATATCGTTTTTGTTTCCCATACTCCAATTAGCTGTTCGTTGTTACACAAACTCGCATTGAGTTATTCCCTTTGATGCGTATAGGCTGTACATGATTAGATTCGGTTTCAATCCATACACGGCCTCCACTTCCTGCGGTGTTCATATCTATCTCATTCTATTCACATATTCATCTATCTATCTATCTATCCATCTATCTATCTATCTAATTCTGTCCATATCTATCTATCCATTTATATCATTCTGTTCATATTCATTCATATCTAATCCTATCTATCTATCTATCATCTATCTATCTATCTATCGTCTCATTATCTATTCACATCTATCTATCTATCTATCTATCTATCTATCTATCTATCTATCTATCTAATTCTGTCCATATCTATCTATTTATATCATTCTGTTCATATCTATCTATCTATCTATCTATCTATCTATCTATCTATCTATCTATCTATCTCCGTCTTTATTACTATCTATCTATCTATCACATTCCGTTCATATCTATCTCATTCTGTTCATATCGATCTATATATCTATATCATTCTGTTCAGATCTATCTATCTATCTATCTATCTATCTATCTATCTATCTATCTATCCATCTATCTATCCATCTATCTATCTATCTGTTTCATTCTGTTCCTATCTATCTATCTATCTATCTATCTATCTCTTATTTTGTTCATATCTATCTCATTCTGTTCATATCTATCTATATCATTCTATTCATATCTATCTATCTATCTATCTATCTATCTATCTATCAAGAAGTAGAGGATATTTTTATTCATTAATCCCGACGATTTACACGTTGTATTTTTTATTTTAATCTGTTGGATTAATAACTAAAACCATACATTACTTTAGAAATTGTTTTGTTTTCGTTTGAATTCGAAACTGACCAAATATGAAATTGCCAGAATCTATGATGAGAAGGATTTCGCGTAAAGGCACTAGCCAGCATAACTTTCTCGCCAATGCTATTACTGGCAGATTTGGTATAAGCACAACGATTTTTCCTATCAAGGTACACACAGGTTCGATTCCTGCCGGAGTGCGCATATTTTCCTTTAATAAGATTTCTGGATTATTCAGACCACCAAATATACCGTTTAAAAATAAATGCAGAGCGTCTGCTCTAGTATCGACATCTACTACAAATAGCCTTTAAGTAATAAAAACAATCAGACTGTCATTCGGGCTAATTAGAAGCGTTTTGTAATTTTATCTTTAGTTTCTCCCACGGTTTTTCGAAGTCGAACATTTATTCAACCCGAACTGTTCGTACCAAGAGAATACCCGATAATTCGTCATCTCCCTGAACCTGGTGCATATATAATGACTTAAAACATTTTGTCACCCTTTTCACAATTCAGATTTACAAAATAAATTTGTTCTCCATAAGTTCTCTCTCTCTCTCTCTCTCTCTCTCTCTCTCTCTCTCAAACGTATGCAGTTTGCATTATAAAAATTCCAACCCAGCCAGAAGATGAAAAGATGAAATATATATATATATATATATATATATATATATATATATATATATATATATAAAGGACTCTCCTGTCTGTTTCGACGTATGGGGATCTGAAAACTTAATTGATTCAGTTATGAAACTTTGTGCGATAATCTTAATTGGCACTTAAGACCCGCTAGTGATTTACAAAAGAAGGCCGCATATGGAGCAAGAGTAAGGATTGTGGGATGAGATCACTGCTAGATTGGCTGACCTTTTAGACCTTGCCCTCGCTTCTTGAAGACAATTCAGACAAGCTGCTGTCGACTAAAACACGTTGATCTCCATTCTACCTGCTCCGAGGCTAAGGCCTCGAGGGTGTTATGACGTTATATTGACAGCTGACAAGTTGCTCTTCAGCTTGTCTTTGTATCTTAGCCGTGGGCGTCCTACATTCTTGTAGCAGTGATCTAACTGGTTGTATATTAAGATTTTGGGTATCCTGTCATCAGACATTCTCAAGACATGAGAAGTCCACCGATTTTGTCGAAGGCACAGTATAACAGGGTCAATTGGGCACCGTCTATGAGAAAAAAGATGACCATGATGCAATTCATTCCGTCGGAACTTTAGAAACGGCATGTTGTACCGCGTGCCATTCGCGCCGGAATCTCCAATAGACTGCTCAGACTGCACCCCACCCCAGATTATTATGTGTGGGGTGAACTTGTGCGAGAGGCCAACAAAACTCTCTGTGACACAAAAGGTGAACTGAAAGCATATTTCAAGATATTTTTGTGTAATTTTGGGAAATATATCTTTTAAAATGTGATGCCAGCGTTATTTTCATTTTTGCGTAATTTGGACAAGAATTTATTAATCGCACCTATATATATATATATATATATATATATATATATATATATATATAAAGATATTCTACTTCTCGGTCTGTTGCATGTTTCATCGTTACTATACAGTCAAACAGGGTTCATTCGAATTCAAATGTAACCTTCAACCATATTTCAATATGGCATATTTCTGATGGAAATTTATTTATCCAATATATTTTTATTAATTAAACGTTATTTTTAGTGTATACCCGTATTTGAGTAGACGCTCCGTTTATTTTATTAAACAATGTATTTACTTATTTTCGGCTACCGGCCTGAATATTCGAGAAATCTTATTAATGAAAAACGTTCTCGGCAGGATTTGAACCTGCGTCACTCTGGATCTAACTACGTTTTCTCCTGCCCACATGGGACGCAATATTTATTGAATTTTATTCTGTTTTTTGCTACATGATTAACCATTCAGTGTTTTTTTTTTCTATTCCCTTTATCACATAGTCTCTGATATTTTCATGTTGCATTAGGCGTTTTATCAATGGTTATTTGGAATGTGGAATAAGTCAGCTACGATGACTTGGTGACGCCATTTTAAAATTTGAAACGGATGATCAGACAGTACGCTTTCTTACTTTCCATTCAACTTTGACCTTAGAAAATTTAGTGTCACTCGTTATTTTATGTCTTCTTAATTCCTTCTCTTTTATCGCTCTGTATCTCTCTCTCTCCTATATAATTTTTTTTTCATATTCTTTCACATTCAGTAACCTCTTGCCTCTTAGTGGCTTTATTACCTTACTTGGGGATGAAATGATAAAACAAAATCAGCTACAACATGCATCATGGTTGGTATCTCCACTTATGAATTTGAAATGAGAGCTCAAACAAATTTTTTTAAGCACTTCACCCCAGGCAGGGCAGGGGTGTCGTTAGTAAGGAAGGGGTCACGCAGAGTGAAGATAAGAGAAAAGACTTAGAAATATAGACAGGTAATGAACTTTAACGTCCAAAACCTTTGTCGATAAAAAGGAAAAACGAAAAATCCATCCCCCAAGAAGCTATCTGAACGTATTTTTAAATAAAATTCTTTTTAAGAATTTCACGCCAAACAAGGAATGTGTGCTACTAGTACGCAGAGGGGTTGGGCTACAGAGAGTGAAATAAGTGAAAAGATTTTGTATAGAAGGGGTTGAGGAAAGGGTAAAAAAGAGACGGGGGGTGCAAGGCATCAGAAGATGACGATTGACGTTACATTTAAATTTTTTAAGATAGTAGGTATCGGGGAAGCGAGTAGGAGGAAGGGAGTTCCACTGTCGGGAAGAGCAAGAGGAGTAGAAAAGGTGAAGGAATGGAAAAGTCAAAGCTTTTATTTAAGATGATCTCAAAAATGTGGTTTCGACGTAAACCAAGAACGGCATTCCCCAATATATGGTTTATTATGGAAGGAAAAGAGCCATGACTGAAAGTTTCAAAGGTCACTTCAAACATTCAACATTTCAAATATGTTTTAAACAAAATTAAATTATTCAAACAACATTCAAACGTTTCAATCAACGTTCAAGCTTTCAATGTTTACCATTTCAATCAACATTCAGGCTTTTAAACGATATTCAATATTACAAACAAGGTTCAGTGTTTCAATCAACGTTCAAGCTTTCAATGTTCACTATTTCAATCAACATTCAGGCTTTTAAAAAATACTAAACGTTTCAATCAGCATTTAAGCTTTCAGACAATAGTCAGCATTTCAAACAAGGTTCAAAGTTTCAATCAACATTCAAGTTTTTAAACAAAGTTCGCCGTTTCAATCAACGTTTAGACTTTCAAACAATATTCAACATTTCAAAGAAGGTTCAATATTTCAATCAACGTTCAAGCTTTCAATGTTTACCATTTCAATCAACATTCAGGCTTTTAAACAATATTCAATATTGCAAACAAGGTTCAGTGTTTCAATCAACGTTCAAGCTTTCAATATTCATCATTTCAATCAACATTCAGGCTTTTTAAACGATATTCAATATTGCAAACAAGGTTCAGTGTTTCAATCAACGTTCAAGCTTTCAATGTTTACCATTTCAATCAACATTCAGGCTTTTAAACGATATTCAATATTGCAAACAAGGTTCAGTGTTTCAATCAACGTTCAAAGCTTTCAATGTTTACCATTTCAATCAACATTCAGGCTTTTAAACGATATTCAATATTGCAAACAAGGTTCAGTGTTTCAATCAACGTTCAAGCTTTCAATGTTTACCATTTCAATCAACATTCAGGCTTTTAAACAATATTCAATATTGCAAACAAGGTTCAGTGTTTCAATCAACGTTCAAGCTTTCAATGTTTACCATTTCAATCAACATTCAGGCTTTTAAACGATATTCAATATTGCAAACAAGGTTCAGTGTTTCAATCAACGTTCAAGCTTTCAATGTTTACCATTTCAATCAACATTCAGGCTTTTAAACGATATTCATATTGCAAACAAGGTTCAGTGTTTCAATCAACGTTCAAGCTTTCAATGTTTACCATTTCAATCAACATTCAGGCTTTTAAACAATATTCAATATTGCAAACAAGGTTCAGTGTTTCAATCAACGTTCAAGCTTTCAATGTTTACCATTTCAATCAACATTCAGGCTTTTAAACAATATTCAATATTGCAAACAAGGTTCAGTGTTTCAATCAACGTTCAAGCTTTCAATATTCATCATTTCAATCAACATTCAGGCTTTTAAACGATATTCAATATTGCAAACAAGGTTCAGTGTTTCAATCAACGTTCAAGCTTTCAATGTTTACCATTTCAATCAACATTCAGGCTTTTAAACGATATTCAATATTGCAAACAAGGTTCAGTGTTTCAATCAACGTTCAAGCTTTCAATGTTTACCATTTCAATCAACATTCAGGCTTTTAAACGATATTCAATATTGCAAACAAGGTTCAGTGTTTCAATCAACGTTCAAGCTTTCAATATTCATCATTTCAATCAACATTCAGGCTTTTAAACGATATTCAATATTGCAAACAAGGTTCAGTGTTTCAATCAACGTTCAAGCTTTCAATGTTTACCATTTCAATCAACATTCAGGCTTTTAAACGATATTCAATATTGCAAACAAGGTTCAGTGTTTCAATCAACGTTCAAGCTTTCAATGTTTACCATTTCAATCAACATTCAGGCTTTTAAACAATATTCAATATTGCAAACAAGGTTCAGTGTTTCAATCAACGTTCAAACTTTCAATGTTTACCATTTCAATCAACATTCAGGCTTTTAAACGATATTCAATATTGCAAACAAGGTTCAGTGTTTTCAATCAACGTTCAAGCTTTCAATGTTTACCATTTCAATCAACATTCAGGCTTTAAACGATATTCAATATTGCAAACAAGGTTCAGTGTTTCAATCAACGTTCAAGCTTTCAATGTTTACCATTTCAATCAACATTCAGGCTTTTTAAACAATATTCAATATTGCAAACAAGGTTCAGTGTTTCAATCAACGTTCAAGCTTTCAATGTTTACCATTTCAATCAACATTCAGGCTTTTAAACGATATTCAATATTGCAAACAAGGTTCAGTGTTTCAATCAACGTTCAAGCTTTCAATGTTTACCATTTCAATCAACATTCAGGCTTTTAAACAATATTCAATATTGCAAACAAGGTTCAGTGTTTCAATCAACGTTCAAGCTTTCAATGTTTACCATTTCAATCAACATTCAGGCTTTTAAACAATATTCAATATTGCAAACAAGGTTCAGTGTTTCAATCAACGTTCAAGCTTTCAATGTTTACCATTTCAATCAACATTCAGGCTTTTAAACGATATTCAATATTGCAAACAAGGTTCAGTGTTTCAATCAACGTTCAAGCTTTCAATATTCATCATTTCAATCAACATTCAGGCTTTTAAACGATATTCAATATTGCAAACAAGGTTCAGTGTTTCAATCAACGTTCAAGCTTTCAATGTTTACCATTTCAATCAACATTCAGGCTTTTTAAACGATATTCAATATTGCAAACAAGGTTCAGTGTTTCAATCAACGTTCAAGCTTTCAATGTTTACCATTTCAATCAACATTCAGGCTTTTTAAACAATATTCAATATTGCAAACAAGGTTCAGTGTTTCAATCAACGTTCAAGCTTTCAATGTTTACCATTTCAATCAACATTCAGGCTTTTAAACGATATTCAATATTGCAAACAAGGTTCAGTGTTTCAATCAACGTTCAAGCTTTCAATGTTTATATTTCAAATCAACATTCAGGCTTTTAAACGATATTCAATATTGCAAACAAGGTTCAGTGTTTCAATCAACGTTCAAGCTTTCAATGTTTACCATTTCAATCAACATTCAGGCTTTTTAAACAATATTCAATATTGCAAACAAGGTTCAGTGTTTCAATCAACGTTCAAGCTTTCAATGTTTACCATTTCAATCAACATTCAGGCTTTTAAACAATATTCAATATTGCAAACAACATTCAAAAGGTTTCAATCAACGTTCAAGCTTTCAATGTTTACCATTTCAATCAACATTCAGGCTTTTAAACAATATTCAATGCAAACAACATTCAAAGGTTCAATCAACGTTCGCTTTCAATGTTTACCATTTCAATCAACATTCAGGCTTTTAAACAATATTCAATATTGCAAAACAACATTCAAAGGTTTCAATCAACGTTCTTTCAATGTTTACCATTTCAATCAACATTCAGGCTTTTAAACAATATTCAATATTGCAAACAAGGTTCAGTGTTTCAATCAACGTTCAAGCTTTCAATGTTTACCATTTCAATCAACATTCAGGCTTTTAAACAATATTCAATATTGCAAACAAGGTTCAGTGTTTCAATCAACGTTCAAGCTTTCAATGTTTACCATTTCAATCAACATTCAGGCTTTTAAACGATATTCAATATTGCAAACAAGGTTCAGTGTTTCAATCAACGTTCAAGCTTTCAATGTTTACCATTTCCAATCAACATTCAGGCTTTTAAACAATATTCAATATTGCAAACAAGGTTCAGTGTTTCAATCAACGTTCAAGCTTTCAATGTTTACCATTTCAATCAACATTCAGGCTTTTAAACGATATTCAATATTGCAAACAAGGTTCAGTGTTTCCAATCAACGTTCAAGCTTTCAATGTTTACCATTTCAATCAACATTCAGGCTTTTAAACAATATTCAATATTGCAAACAAGGTTTTCTGTTTCAATCAACGTTCAAAACTTTTCAATGTTTACCATTTCAATCAACATTCAGGCTTTTAAACAATATTCAATATTGCAAACAAGGTTCAGTGTTTCAATCAACGTTCAAGCTTTCAATGTTTACCATTTCAATCAACATTGTTTTTTAAACGATATTCAATGCAAAACAAACAGGTTCAGTGTTTCAATCAACGTTCAAGCTTTCAACATTCATCATTCAATCAACATTCTAGGCTTTAAACGATATTCAATATTGCAAACAAGGTTCAGTGTTTTCAATCAACGTTCAAGCTTTCAATGTTTACCATTTCAATCAACATTCAGGCTTTTAAACGATATTCAATATTGCAAACAAGGTTCAGTGTTTCAATCAACGTTCATTTTCAATGTTTACCATTTCAATCAACATTCAGGCTTTTAAACAATATTCAATATTGCAAACAAGGTTCAGTGTTTCAATCAACGTTGCTTTCAATGTTTTACCATTTCAATCAACATTCAGGCTTTTAAACGATATTCAATATTGCAAACAAGGTTCAGTGTTTCAATCAACGTTCAAAGGTTCTTTCAATGTTTACCATTTCAATCAACATTCAGGCTTTTAAACGATATTCAATATTGCAAACAAAAAGGTTCAGTGTTTCAATCAACGTTCAAGCTTTCAATGTTTACCATTTCAATCAACATTCAGGCTTTTAAACAATATTCAATATTGCAAAAAAGGTTCAGTGTTTTGCAAATCAACGTTCAAGCTTTCAATGTTTTACCATTTCAATCAACATTCAGGCTTTTAAACAATATTCAATATTGCAAACAACATTCAAAGGTTTCAATCAACGTTCAAGCTTTCAATGTTTACCATTTCAATCAACATTCAGGCTTTTAAACAATATTCAATATTGCAAACAACATTCAAAGGTTTCAATCAACGTTCAAGCTTTCAATGTTTACCATTTCAATCAACATTCAGGCTTTTAAACAATATTCAATATTGAAAAACAACATTCAAAGGTTTCAATCAACGTTCAAGCTTTCAATGTTTACCATTTCAATCAACATTCAGGCTTTTAAACAATATTCAATATTGAAACAAGGTTCAGTGTTTCAATCAACGTTCAAGCTTTCAATGTTTACCATTTCAATCAACATTCAGGCTTTTAAACAATATTCAATATTGCAAACAAGGTTCAGTGTTTCAATCAACGTTCAAGCTTTCAATGTTTACCATTTCAATCAACATTCAGGCTTTTAAACGATATTCAATATTGCAAACAAGGTTCAGTGTTTCAATCAACGTTCAAGCTTTCAATGTTTACCATTTCAATCAACATTCAGGCTTTTTAAACAATATTCAATATTGCAAACAAGGTTCAGTGTTTCAATCAACGTTCAAGCTTTCAATGTTTACCATTTCAATCAACATTCAGGCTTTTAAACAATATTCAATATTGCAAACAACATTCAAAGGTTTCAATCAACGTTCAAGCTTTCAATGTTTACCATTTCAATCAACATTCAGGCTTTTTAAACAATATTCAATATTGCAAACAACATTCAAGGTTTCAATCAACGTTCAATGCATTTTCAATGTTTACCATTTCAATCAACATTCAGGCTTTTAAACAATATTCAATATTGCAAACAACATTCAAAGGTTTCAATCAACGTTCAAGCTTTCAATGTTTACCATTTCAATCAACATTCAGGCTTTTAAACAATATTCAATATTGCAAACAAGGTTCAGTGTTTCAATCAACGTTCAAGCTTTCAATGTTTTACCATTTCAATCAACATTCAGGCTTTTAAACAATATTCAATATTGCAAACAACATTCAAAGGTTTCAATCAACGTTCAAGCTTTCAATGTTTACCATTTCAATCAACATTCAGGCTTTTAAACGATATTCAATATTACAAACAAGGTTCAGTGTTTCAATCAACGTTCAAGCTTTCAATGTTCACTAAATCAACATTCAGGCTTTTAAAAATACCTAAACGTTTCAATCAGCATTTAGCTTTCAGACAATAGTCAGCATTTCAAACAAGGTTCAAAGTTTCAATCAACATTCAAGTTTTTAAACAAAGTTCGCCGTTTCAATCAACGTTTAGACTTTCAAACAATATTCAACATTTCAAAGAAGGTTCAATATTTCAATCAACGTTCAAGCATTTTTCAATATTCATCATTTCAATCAACATTCAGGCTTTTAAACGATATTCAATATTGCAAACAAGGTTCAGTGTTTCAATCAACGTTCAAGCTTTCAATGTTTACCATTTCAATCAACATTCAGGCTTTTAACAATATTCAATATTCAATATTGCAAACAAGGTTCAGTGTTTCAATCAACGTTCAAGCTTTCAATATTCATCATTTCAAATCAACATTCAGGCTTTTAAACAATATTCAATATTGCAAACAAGGTTCAGTGTTTCAATCAACGTTCAAGCTTTCAATGTTTATTCCATTTCAATCAACATTCAGGCTTTTAAACAATATTCAATATTGCAAACAAGGTTCAGTGTTTCAATCAACGTTCTGCTTTCAATCAAATGTTTACCATTTCAATCAACATTCAGGCTTTTAAACAATATTCAATATTGCAAACAAGGTTCAGTGTTTCAATCAACGTTCAAGCTTTCAATGTTTACCATTTCAATCAACATTCAGGCTTTTAAACAATATTCAATATTGCAAACAAGGTTCAGTGTTTCAATCAACGTTCAAGCTTTCAATGTTTACCATTTCAATCAACATTCAGGCTTTTAAACAATATTCAATATTGCAAACAACATTCAAAGGTTTCAATCAACGTTCAAGCTTTCAATGTTTACCATTTCAATCAACATTCAGGCTTTTTAAACAATATTCAATATTGCAAAACAACATTCAAAGGTTTCAATCAACGTTCAAGCTTTCAATGTTTACCATTTCAATCAACATTCAGGCTTTTAAACAATATTCAATATTGCAAACAAGGTTCAGTGTTTCAATCAACGTTCAAGCTTTCAATGTTTACCATTTCAATCAACATTCAGGCTTTTAAACAATATTCAATATTGCAAACAACATTCAAAGGTTTCAATCAACGTTCAAAGCTTTCAATGTTTACCATTTCAATCAACATTCAGGCTTTTAAACAATATTCAATATTGCAAACAACATTCAAAGGTTTCAATCAACGTTCAAGCTTTCAATGTTTACCATTTCAATCAACATTCAAGCTTTTAAACAATATTCAATATTGCAAACAACATTCAAAGGTTTCAATCAACGTTCAAGCTTTCAATGTTTACCATTTCAATCAACATTCAGGCTTTTAAACAATATTCAATATTGCAAACAAGGTTCAGTGTTTCAATCAACGTTCAAGCTTTCAATGTTTACCATTTCAATCAACATTCAGGCTTTTAAACAATATTCAATATTGCAAACAAGGTTCAGTGTTTCAATCAACGTTCAAGCTTTCAATGTTTACCATTTCAATCAACATTCAGGCTTTTAAACAATATTCAATATTACAAACAACATTCAAAGGTTTCAATCAACGTTCAAGCTTTCAATGTTCACTATTTCAATCAACATTCAGGCTTTTAAAAAATACTAAACGTTTCAATCAGCATTTAAGCTTTTAGACAATAGTCAGCATTTCAAACAAGGTTCAAAGTTTCAATCAACATTCAAGTTTTTAAACAAAGTTCGCCGTTTCAATCATCCTTTAGACTTTCAAACAATATTCAACATTTCAAAGAAGGTTCAATATTTCAATCAATGTTCAACCTTTCAAACAATGTTCACCGTTTCCATCAACGTTCACGCTTGAAAACAATGTTGAGCGTTTCAATCAACGTTTAAGCTTTCAAACAATATTCAAAATTTGAAACAAGGTTCAACGTTTCAATCAACGTTCAAGCTTTCAAACAATGTTCGTTTCAATCAACATTCCAGCTTTTAAACAATGTTCGGTGTTTCAATTAATGTTTAAGCTTTCAAACAATCTTCAACATTTCAAACAAGCTTCTCCGTTTCAATCAACGTTTAGACTTTCAAACAATATTCAACATTTCAAACAACGCTCAACGTTTCAATCAACGTTCGAGCTTCCAAACAATGTTCACCATTTCATTCAACATTCAAGCTTTTAAACAAAGTTCGCCGTTTCCTTCAACGTTTAAGCTTTCAAACAATATTCAGTATTTCAAACAAGGTCCACCGTTTCAATCAACGTTTAGACTTTCAAACAATATTTAACATTTCAAACAATGTTCGACGTTTTAATCAACGTTCAAGATTTTAAACAATGTTGACCGTTTCCATCAACTTTCATACTTTCCAACAATGTTGGCTGTTTCAATCAAAGTTCAAGCTTTCAAAAAACGTTCGACATATCAAAGAATTTTCAAACCTTGAACGTCTTCAAACAACATTCAAATGTTCAAAGTTTCATACTAGCTTCAAATGTTCACCGTTTGAAACAAAGTTTTAAATAACGTTCAACGTTTGAAACATTACTCAGCGTTTCAAACAAACTTCAAACTATAAATGCCACTAACAAATATCATATAATTCAACGGTTCACACTAGCTACAAATGCCCATCATTTCAAACAGCATCCAAGCAGTCCAACATTCAAACACCATTCAACGTTTCAAACAACATCCACCGTTTCAAACAATCTTCAGCGTCTCTAAGAAACAAATATTCAACGTTTCACACTAGCTTTAAGCTTTCGACATTTTAAACAACATTCAATGGCCACAAGTAGATTTTACGAAAATTCTAATCGCCGGGCGGTTTGCAAATTCTGAAATGTCTCCAAATAGACAATCAAAAATATCTACTCCCGTCGCGCGATTCTTGAAATGTCTGCGAATAGACTGTCAAATAATACCAAATCCCACCTAGTCATCGAGCGGGTCACGGATTTTGAAATGTCCCTAATTAAACGTTCAACACTGCCCACTCAAATCATCAAGCGACTTCTGTAATGTCACCAATGAAACTTTCGAAACTGCCAACGCCCGCCCAATCATGACGTAGCTCGCTACGCCTAAAATGTCTCCAAAAAGAGATTTTTTTTAACTTGGCCAATAACTACTCAGCCGAAGAGAGCAAAATTTTCTTTTCAGACAAACGTCCTGAGTTAATGGCGGCACACAATAACCGTGGATTATAAAAAAAAATACTCTTCAGAGATCTGATGAAAAGATTTTTTACGGCTTAACAACACTTTGCAGGTTATTTAAACCTAGAAAATATTTTTTTAGATTGTAAGAATTTTTGCTTTTTAGATAATAATAGTTTAGTGATAAAGGTCTCACTAATTAACCCATAGCTTGGAGGAAAATTAGATTCATACCTTTTCCAAGTGTATATAACGAACAAAACGGGGATTAGAACTCGTCACTTCAATGAACAATTCCGAGCCATTATCCATTAAACCACCCACACATCCATGCTTGCGTTCACCCATGTATTTACTAGGCTTGGCATTGCTTAACTTCTATGATCGTAAAGGAACCAGTGATGAAAAGTTTCTGAGAGAGAGAGAGAGAGAGTGCGGATGTCAAAGTTGTTAAGCTTAGAAAAATATTTGCTTTATTTCTTAATCGAATATTGATAATCTGCGGAAATGTCTTAAGGACTTAACCTTCTTTTCATCAGTAGATTAATAGCTTGATACAATGAGAATGAGATAGATGTTTTGAAAATGCTGAGAATTAACTTTGAAATCAAAATATTAGCACAACTGGCTATGACACTTCTGTTCCTTCCTTAAGGATATTGTTCTCAAGATGGAATTTACGACCATATCGTAGAAAAGAAATGAGGGATGAGCTTATAATTTGGTCAGATTATCAACGCTTCCCTCTCATTAAGTCCACACAGAATTCCTTGCTAACTCATTTTTCATTTGTAATTTTTATGCTAACAGTTTATTCTCTCCCACTTCTCACTTGTGGAACTCACTACCGGCTTTTTGCTTCCCAGCCAACTTTCATCTTTAAAAAATTTAAATGCAACGTCAATCGTTATCTTCTGTCTTTTTAATTCTTGTTCTTTAATTTATCTCTCTCCTTAATGTTTTTTTTCCTCTCATATTGTCTAACTCATTAGCATCTTGAATATAAGTAGCTTTATTACCTTGCTCCAGGGATAATTATTTAAAAAAACAATGAAAAACAAAATATTGCTTATCTGTTTCTTTGGAGAAAACGTTACATTTTTAGAAACATTTTTTTCAGTTTTATAAAGATTTACAATAAAACTGATGTTCACATCTCACACTTAACACACTTTCTGGATCAAATAAGCATATTTTCTATAGTTTAACATAAGGCCGGAATTTTAGAGCGCTCAGCGGGGCCGAATATACAGTTGTGAATCTAGCTTGTTAAATATGGCTCTGAAAGGAAATAATTTAGGTAGTTGTTAAGATTGGTTACGACTGTTTTAAGAAGTTCACCCGAGTTGGTTATGTGCTGAGTAACCATATCATTTGTAATGACTGATGCGATTAACTTACTATTATCACACAACGGGGTGGTAACGCCAAAATTTCATATATATATATATATATATATATATATATATATATATATATATATATATATATAAAAAAAAAAAATCGTCAAAAAAAAATCGCACATAGTACAGGTTTTGAAGCCCAAAGAAAAAACCCGACACGCGTAAACAACTAACTAACAAAAGAGCTCAATACAACCGTAGAGCAGACCTAGATACACCTAGTGAGCTAGACAAACCATTTCCAGGTTTCACCTAAACGGATCGTCAAGGATAGCTGGCTTCCCTGACGATCCGCTTAGGTGAAACCTAGGCAAAGGTTTGTCACAACTCACTAGGTCTCTCTCTCTCTATATATATATATATATATATATATATATATATATATATATATGTATGTATGCATGTGTGTGTGTGTTTGTGTAGTGTAGTGCAGTGTTATGTTACTGTATTTTTATTTAATTAACATTGCAACTAGTAACCAGTAACTAAAGACTATACGATAAAATCGAGCCCACGAAATCATCCACGTAGTCTTATATTGAACTGATCGTCAGTTGTTTAAAATTGAAGCCATAACGGATTATATCTCGTGATCAACTTTAACGAGAAGCTTTTAGTGATGCGCATGATGACCATATTTTTAATTCAATTTAAAACTGGTAACATTACATAATATGTGGCGCTATCCTCAGCTTGCTGAGCACTGAATTGAACAAAATCGCCAACCTGTATCAAATTGAACACATTTAAATGAACTGTTTAGAAAGTTCTATATTTATGAAGTAAGAGTGATCCGTATCGACGAGAGGGTGTATGTAACTATAAACATGCCAAAATTATATATATATATATATATATATATATATATATATATATATATATATATGTATGTGTGTGTAAACAGTCTAATAACCAATTAAGACGTGAAACTACCATTCACTATGCAGTGTTGATTTCCATGTCCACATTTTCACACCTGAATCGGTCATTAGTCTTTTTAGACATTCATAAACGCACACACATATACTTATTTTTACATCTGTATATATATATATATATATATATATATATATATATATATATATATATATATATATATATATATATACATACAAATATATATTTAAGATAATATATATATATATATATATGATAAAAAATTATAAATTTAAAAATATGCTATATTTATAGGTAAAATTGATAAGAAACATCGAGCACTTACGTAAATACAAAGTGGAGACTAAACTCAAAACCGAATGGTCATAAACAGTTTCATGCTGAAATAAAATCTTCAGGCCATGTGCGTTGTGTTTTTTGTCTTGACTATTTATATATGCTTGCCAACGTTGCCTTATGGAGAGCAGTGTTTTTTGCCTTATCTTAAAGTTTATTGTCTAAGAGGCAACGGTAATGATTCTAATTATCCTCGATGTTATTGAATAAGAATAACTGTGGCTGTGAATGCCGTTATTCGTAGCTTCTTTGTGATGCTGTTTTTTTTTTTTTATTTTTATACTCATTATTTATTATTGCCTAACTATTTATTGTTGATTATTATAACATTTAGTAGTTTGTTAATTTGTTTATTATTTGCCTAATTTATTTAATTTTTTTTCAAAGAATGGTTAATTTAAAGTAGTGATTTTGTCCAATTATCTACGTTTATATAGTGTATATATTTGCATTTTTCATGATGTTATTTTACAAGGGATTCGTTTTTAATTTTCCATTTTATGTTTTCTTGTCTACATTTTGAGATAAATACTTATCGCTTATTTAGTAATTTGTGCCAATGAGATTATAGTTTTTTCTGCATACGTTTAACGTTTTTTGATTTATTGTTGTAGGACAATGCTGTTTTCCTTAATTTCGATGATGGTTTGAGTGCAATTTGTACTTTTTTTGTTTTTAATTTCCCATATATATTTAGGAAGATTTGTGCTTTTTTGCGTATTTTCTATTGGTAAAGGATGTTTTGTGTTCGGAGTTTCCAGAGTCCTTCAGTTTATATATATATATATATATATATATATATATATATATATATATATATATGCGATAACAATATAGGGAAAATTGTATGATAAAATGTAAAAAGTCAACTTGTGATGCGTTTTTGTCCTTCAGGACTTCATCGTACTAAATATGACAAATTTAATCCGATGAAGTCGTTAAGGACGAAACGCAACAAGTAAACTTTTTCCACATTATCATGCATATATATATATATATATATATATATATATATATATATATATATATATATATTATAAATTAATTAATTTAAAATATGTTTTTCCGCTACATAGTTCTAACCATGTTTCAAAAATGGAAGCTAAAGCCACGAATTTAATTTTGCAATTAAATTAAAGACATTAGTTCCATTTCATCCTCAAGCGAATTTAGAAGTAACTTTTAATATATATAATTATATGTTTTAATGTTCTTTCTTTTTATTTAAATATATATATATATATATATATATATATATATATATATATATATATATATATATATGTGTGTGTGTATATATATATATATATATATATATATATATATATATATATAACCTATTTCCAAATCTTTGACATGCTAGTACATTTTGTAGAAAGTATTTCTTAGTCGGGCTGACAACCTTTCAGCTCTTTCTCGTGTATGTGAAACTGAACACGTATATGTACGTGTGACATGTGAAAGCACACTTCATATGTATGTGTGAATACGGAGATCCATGTATAGATCAATTAATTTAACGGGTATGATGCAAGCACATGCTCTCTGTTCACACATGCATTCAGATATATATTTCAGATGTGTAGACTTAATTTAGGCTATTATTCGTCCGATTTTAGTCGTAACGAACAACACCGACATTGTTAACTGTATTTGGAGGGTTGTAACGACTCCTTTTAGACTGTGCTTCGAGTCCTAACATTTTCCGAAATTTACGCCTAAAATTCAGGTTGCACAGTGGATAAAGTACTGGGTTGAGGGTCGAGTTGAGATAGCCAATCCATGTCATGGCTGTGATGAGACCCGGATCTATACAGCCGTCACAGAAGGCTACCACCATGAAGAGAATAAAGTACGGAAGAAAACAGACGGTAAAAGCTCCCATTATGACCCCTAACTGGCGTACGGCTTTGATTTCGCGGGTCAACGAGGCGCTCTGTTTCAAGTTTTTCAACCGGCCCTTAATGTTGGCGGGTGCAAAGTTTGAGCGCCGACCTTTCTCGTCTTTTGGAAGATCGTCGCTCAGGTCACTGTCCCTCCGCAGGGTCGTCGAAGACGCAGGCTGTCTGTGAGGGCGGGAATCGCCTGTTGCTAGTTTATTGGCTGACGCCTTTTTTTGATTACTAGCGCCGTTCGTCGAAGCAAAGCCAGCCAGTGTTCCCTGGCTACTTTTTCTCGGAAACCGTGACTTGCCAGACATGGCCCTAGTTAAGCTCAAACATATACTACTGCCCTCACTGCTACTGTCACAACTTCCGTTACTTGCCGAGCTGTGATGCAAGCATTTCAATTTAACCGAAGGCTCATCCCGTCGTTTTTTAATCTTTGCAGTTCTGTCTGGTGTTTTTGATTTACGAATCTTCTTTGCACTGCCACCAACACCAACCACAGCGGCTATAGTTGCCGCTGCATCAGCTGGGGTTGGACTCCCTGTAGGCAGTGAAGATTTATCTGGTGTCGTCGTAGAAACTTTCAATCGGCCCGACCGTGGTCTTGTGATGAAGGAAGTTTCCCGATAAGCGGCAGGGTTGCTTATAACTTCGGCTTGCCTGCAGCACAACGTCGACTGCTCCTCGTAGTAGTAGCGTTCCACCTTCTCTGTCAGAGGGTCGACGACATTTTCGTCATAGACGTATTCTTGCAGGCGGCGTTCGTAAGGTGGCGCCGTCTCCATCTTGAAATTGACATTGTTACGCCATAATTGCTGGGGTTGGTTTGTCACGACGCAATGTCTAGGGTCTTTTCCCGCCCCACCCAGTGTCTCGTGTGGGGCTCCGGCTGATGAGTCCCGGGGTGTTTTTCCTGTCATGGCGCGTAATGTAATAGCTGAACGAGAACCATCGTTCAGTACTTCGCTCGTCTCCACTAGCGACGTGCGACTGGGCATGGGTATATAACTGCTGTGTCGCGATTTATGGCGGGCTTCTTTTAACTGAATCTGATGGCTGCTATTGCTAACTGTGTTTTTACTTGAGCCGGCTACTCCGTGGTAATTGTGATGGTGATGATTGTTTTGCTTGTGATGGTGAGAATGCTGCTGTTGTTGTTGCTGCTGCTGCTGTGGTTGCTCCTGATGCTGAGGTTGATTGGTCATAACAATCATTCCGCCGCAGGTTCGTTGGCCAAGCTCGAATTTAGAGCGTTTTCGAATCTCTTGAAATATTTTAATGTAGAGGAAAAACATTAGAAATAGGGGCAAATAGAAGTTGAAAAACGCCGTCACGACCTTGAAGGCGGAGTTCTTGGCGTACTCTGTGTCGCAGGTGTCACTTGGGACTGTACGTACGCCACCGTGCACAAACGCGTGCCAACCGGTGATAGGAATGATCCATAAAGACGACAGGAGCCAGACGAACGAAATCATGATCAACGCTCGCTTTTTAGTCCGTTTGCGCATATATTTGAGTGGCGACATGATGGACCAGTAGCGATCAAGGCTGAGAATGAATAAGTTGAGAATGGATGCCGTGCTGGCCAGGTAGTCGATTGCAATCCAGATCTGACAGACAGCCAAGCCAAACAACCAGTCGATGGTGAAGATGTAGGTCGCATTCAGTGGCATTACAATCAGACCAACAATCAAGTCCGCGATCGCTAAACTTACAATGAACATGTTGCTCACCTGGAAAAAAAAGAAGAAAAACATAGAAGCGTTAATTAATGAAGTGAGGGAAAATAGTATTGTTTTTACACAAATACATTCAGACTACTAATACACGTAATCTATAGTATCTACCAAAAATATTGGATGCTGTCAGTGTTCGTGTATAAGTCGAGATGTTGATTTTCAGCGGCAATTTCTCGACATGCTTATTCTAGAAGTGCGAGATTATTGGAATACAATATTTATTGTTCCATTTCTGGAACAAGCTAAATTTACAATCCTCGCACACACACACATCTGCACACATTACACACACATACGAGAGCTGATCAAAAAGTATCGGTACTCGTGCTATAAAAAGAGAATCACAACATGTTATGGTCCAGGTTAGGACCAAGGAAGAACAACACGAACACAAGAATAGAAATAACGAAGGTATATTACACGAAATAATAATACAAGATGTGGAAGGTGTTAGTATGACTGTCAGTCTGGTTTGGAGTTAAATACTATCGGCTCGACTCGATTCGGTATCTAGCCACCGACCTACGAGGGTTGCATGTGGCACAAGGCCGACGGCCAAAAAATGCCTGTAGAAACTGTGAAAACAGAATCGGGTTGGTTAACCTCCCAGAACGAGGCTCTGCCCTTCGGCGGAGCCTCGTCCGGGTTCCTCTCTGCTCAGAGGCAGATAGTTCGACAGTCAAGCCGAGGAGCTCGATTCGATTCGGTATCTAGCCACCCACCTACGAGGGTTGCATGTGGCACAAGGCCGAGTTTAACGTGGATTTCCCGAGCCCGTAGGTTCGGCCAAAAAAGGCCCGTAGAACCCGTATAAACGGGATCGGGTTGGTCAACCTCCCCGAACGAGACTCTGCCCTTCGGCGGAGCCTCGTCAGAGTTCCTCTCTGCTCAGAGGCAGAGAGTTCGACCGTCCACCCGAGAAGCTCGGCTCGATTCGGTATCTAGCCACCTCACACGACGGTTGCATGTGGCACAAGGCCGGGTTTAACGTGGGTTTCCCGAGTCCGTAGGCCCGGCCAAAAAATGCCCGTAGAACCCGTATAAACGGGATCGGGTGGGCCATTCTCCCCGAACGAGACTCTGCCCTTCGGCGGAGCCTCGTCCGGGTTCCTCTCTGCTCAGAGGCAGAGAGTTCGACCGTCAAGCCGAGAAGCTCGGCTCGATTCGACCCTCTCTCTTCAGAGACGTAGTATGTATAGTGTTAGGAAGAGTTCATTCTGTAGTTATAGGTAAGGACCCATGCCAACATATCAATTCGGTATTTAGTCTCCTTCGAAGTAGTCCCTTTCGGAAGCCACGCACTTTATTCCATTGATGGAGAATTCTTGGAATTCCTTTTTTTTCGGTTAGGGAACAACTGTCTTATTGGATTCTCTTGGATTTTATCGACGTCTTGAACTTGTGTTTCTTTCAAGTAGGATTTGATATTTGGAAAGAGGAACGAGATCTGGGGAATATCTTGGTTATCGGACGTGGGGAATATTTTGTTTAGCCCAAAACTGCGTCATATTTCAATGTCAGTCTGTGCCAAGCGGCTAAACTCTGCGTACTTTATATCCGTTACCATAGCAACATTCCCGATACTTTTTGATCAAATTTCGTACGCACACACACACATAGATACAATACGTAGACACACTTACACACATACATACCCATATATATGTCTGTGATTTCTATAAAACAAAAATTGTTTTAAACTGTAAAAAAAAAAAAAAAAAAAACGATTTACACATCTTAATTTTATTCAAATAAGGCAAAATATATGATATGCAGAGGGAAAAAGTCCGACATACCTAAATCAAGTAAGCACAAATATTTAAATATCTAAGAAGTGTTTTAACGTAAGGCTGAAAGTGCAAAAGCGAAATCAGAAGGCGCATTGGGATTGAGAAAGATGCCTTTCAAAAGCTATACAAAGTATTAAGAAACAAAAAAGAGTACTTAAACTGTTATGTAATATCGGTCATCATGTATGGCAGTCAATGTTGGACAATCTAATCCCAGAAGTGACGTAGGGCAACAGAAATATGGTTTTACAGAACGATGCTGAAAATACAATGGATCATGTGACAATGGCAAAATTTTAGAGAATATGAAAAACCAAAAAAGAACATTTCTACTTGATGTCAGAAAGTTACAGTTGAAATTTCTAGGTGATATAATGAGGAAAGAGGGCTTAGAAATTTTGACACTCACAAGACAAATTAAAGGCAACAGGGACAGATGAAAGCAATGCATAACAACGTTGTATTAATGGATATCAGAAGAGGGATTAGGAGATTAGTGAAAAGACAAAATTTGGTAAGAGTTACAAAGGACAGGAAATTGTGGAGAGCCATGAAGCCCACGTCCTGAATGGACACAGCACAGAGAAGAAGAACGAGTGTGTGTATATGGTTGGCAGCACAGGGATTAAGAGAGATAGCAACAAAAAAAAAGCAACATATATAAAGAACTACAAAGGAGAGGAAATTGTGGAGAGCTGTGATTGCCAACTTGCTCAAGGGACACGTAAAAAAAGATTATAATGAAGATTTATGGTGAATTCTCGGAGAATAAAAACAATATCAATTTGACTTGGTTTTTGTGATTTTATTTAAATGGATTAAGTCGTAATCCCTATCTAGCAAAGATGGTACACTATCATGTCTATTTTTACATTCGTTTAGTGATAGAGTAGACCAGTTAGATTTGATGACGATCAATTGCCTTCTCAGGGTATGTACAGAAACGGCACATTGTATCTATGCATCTTACAGTCCCGCTGCAGTCCTGGATATGCATCTGGCAGCAAGGCCTCTGATCGGGAAAATGGCGGTTTTTAAGACCGTTAAACCACCTTTTAATTAATGTTATTCTCAGGTCCATCCTATCAGGGGTTAGGATCTCAGCTAATAGTGAACCCCAACCCCTATAAATGTGGAAAAAATACATTTTTAGAGTAAAAATACTAGCAATAAATTTTTATATAAAATAATTAACTACGATATATATTTATAGCAAAAGTATCAAACAATACATTTTAAACGAGAATAACCAACAATGAATTTATAACAGTTTTGTAAAGTAGTTTTCCCAGTGGAGGCTTGTATTTCAATAAGTCGGTCCTAAAAGGGTCCAACGTACAAAACGGTAGGAATTTGCAATAATAATTAATGACGCAGCAATCTAGTTGTGGTGGCTGATACTTCAATGTCCGACATCGACTGACTCACTCAACTCCACTGAGCCCAACTAACGACCGCTACTACTACTACTACTTATTATGTGTGGGAGAGTCTATTACAATAGAATAGGTAATGTTCTAGTATAACAATAACAAAGCTAGCAGCATACCCCGGTGTTGCCCGTCCTTGATTCAAAAATCAATACAGCAATCGCTATCACTTGACTTAGAATATTTTTGCCCTTCCTTGCCTTTAAAGGAGTGCCCTTTGCCGTGCTGATGTTGCTACATGCCTTACTTCTTGCCTATCTCACACTGTGAATTTTTTCTAAGCTCTATACTAAACATTGAATCTGTTACGAAAAAAGAACTAAACAAAATGAACACAAAACGATCAGCTTTAAAAAAGGACTCGTAACGGAAAAAAAAAAACGAATGAAAAAAGAATGTTAAAAAATACTTTTTCATACTCAACCCAATTCTGCGGAATCAGAATCAACGTTGAGTTTAAGCAAGCGAATAAGCCAATTGGAGTAAAGTGCCATGCAGATTTAAATTTTTCCCACTTGTGACGAATGCAGCTATCGATTTTTTTTGCATGTTAGCATGCTAGTTAACGTTCGTGTCAGTCAGCTGTTGGCTCTCAGGCTGGCCAATAGAATCTTCCTGCCTATTCGTGCCAGCCAGCTATAGACTCTCACTATGGCCAGCAGAAAATAGCCGCAAACTACATGAAAACTGCCGTAGAAGCATGAAAAAGTCGATTATTTCCACTATCGATGGAAGTTGGGAAATGCAAAGTCGGTCTTGGCTTTCACGCTAACTTTTGGTGCAAATCTGTCGCAAATTTCGGCCGTGCATTCGTTACACACACACACACACACACACACACACACACACACACACACACACGCGCGCATCCTACATTTTATAGATAGAGATGACCAACAATTTATTTTATCAAACTATTTAAATTTCGGCATAAAGAAGTTGGTATACCACCAAACAAAATCAAACGACTAAAGTAAAAGGACTCTTTCAGGATATTAAACCATGTAATATTCTACAAATTCTTAAAGAAATGAAACTGTATTCCAAAATATAACTTAAAACACACATATCACCAGATTCTTGTAATTATGTCCGCACATGCATGCATATGCACAAAAGCTGCGTATTACGTACCATGTATTCAATTATGAAAGCATAATAACCTATATCGTATTTTTATTACTTCAAATCTCCCAAGAAAATTAAAAGAAAAAAAAACCTATCGCTACTCTATGGCGATTTTAAACGAGCTTGTGAAAATGGTTGGTACAACAAGAATTAGTCGAGATAGCGAAAAGACAGAATGGCATCTAGGGAAAGAATGTAGAAGAAAAATTTAATTAAAGCTCAGTTATAATTTAATGGATCAGCCATCGCTTTATGTCTACCGCATATACTCGTGTAAAAGTCGACTTCATACGACCCCTGATTTTTTTTTTTGGCATAAATTTTAAACACGCCAGAAAAATTACCTGTGTATAGTGCAAACGATCACCGAAAATGCAAGATTTTTAAACTCATCAAAAAATTACCGGTGTATAATGCGACCCCCCCCTATTTTGGGCGTAAATAGCTGATCATAAAAACACGATCTATACTCAAGCATATACGATACTTCTTATTTTCAAAGATATCTCATATTCATTTAAATTATTACAATATTTCATTTAACACATACGTATACATTAGATTTACACACCGAATATATCTAATAAATGTAACATATACGGAGCATTAAAATTAAAAACACACACGCAGATATATATATATATATATATATATATATATATATATATATATATATATATATATAAAATAATAAGAAAATAAAATCTTTAAAATCTTTAGACACACTGGGTTGTAGATTAATATTCTTTCGTTTTTTTTTATTATTATTCCATTTAGATTCCTCGACTAGTTTCGACCGAAATGGCCATCATCGGGAGGAGAAATATTTCTGCTTGCTGGTAGCACTAAACTAAAATAGAAATAATATATATATATATATATATATATATATATATATATATATATATATATATATATCATAGATATAGATATTCTACTCCTAAGCCTTTGGCGCACGGCAGGGATGAAGGTGAATTTAAGGGTATTTACTTTTAGATAAACATACTCTTTACTGAAGAGTCGTGCAATTCCTACCTAGAGAACTCAACCGAAATAATTTTTTCAGGAGTATATATGCCATATTTTATTATTGCATATTACATTCAAACATATATAGTCCCGTTACATAATACATAATACCACTAGTTTTATGTAGGGGGACTATTTCTGTTCCAATGCAATAACCTATAATAAAGTATTATCGCTTTACTTTGTATTGAGCTCTCTCTTTAAATTTATGTCATGAACGTCTGAATTTATATTTGATTCATCAGACCTACAATTTTTTTTGAATTTCTAGGTTTGATGAATAGCATCGTGATTATGATTCCAATGTAATAAATTATAACCTTGCATATTAGTGTTTGAGGCACTTATATTATATTCTTCCTCTGTCCTGGACATTGAGTTCTACCTGGATTCTATCCTCTTGAAATTTATCTCTCTCTCTCTCTCTCTCTATATATATATATATATATATATATATATATATATATATTGATAAATAATATTATCTATCTATCTATCTATCTATCTATCTATCTATCTATCTATCTATCTATCTATCTATATGTGTGCGTGTGTGTATGTTTGTGCGTGCGCGCGTGTGTGTGTGTATAAATTTAGTCCGATGATGTCCTAAAGGACGCAATTCTTCCCTGGAAAACTTTTCCCACTTTGTTATGTATATATATATATATATATATATATATGAATGAAGAAATATACTCTTAAGGTGTGCTATATTTATGGGATAAAGTGCTTAAATCAGAGATAGACGTCTTGTGACGTGTTGCGTCTATTATGACTTCACTGGACTAAATTTTTTATGTTGTTGCCAAATTTAGTCTGATGAAATCAGAAAGGTCCCAACGCGCCGCAAGAAAATATTTTCTACTTTGTCATAGACTTTTATGCTTATACGCATGCTATAGACTGCTGCATCTGGATGTTGACTTCAATGTCCGCTTTTATATTTACATACGCTCCATCTCTGAGGCTGAGCACTTCACTCCATAAATATAACATACTTTAAAATAATATTGTCATATATATATATATATAAACATAAAACATTAGGCAGCATATGATTTGATACAAATAAAAATGGAAACAACAATCAATCAGTTTTATAAATGAGGATTGGCGACATCCATTCTATGGATTAATAGTATTTGAACGCATACATTATCCATACTAGCGATGGATGTCATTAAAATACCATTAATATTACTGATTGATTCTATGTGTGATTATTTATTTGTATATAAATTATATGCTGCCTAATGTTTTCTGTTTATAAAAAACTATCGATCCGTAGTACAAAAAAATTCCTATAAAAAAACTACTACTAAGACATAACACTATATTAATTGAACTATATACTTAGTTCATGACATATTAACTGAAAACACTTGTAAAAATAGAATACGTTGATTTACCATATCACAAGAAAAGTTCAAATAAAATTCTCACTTAAAATTTTGAAAAACTTAGCGTTGCGTCTTTGCACGTTCCGATATTGCACACAACCGTCAATAATAGCACATACTCAAAAAAACATCTTTCGGTCGACAAACAATTATTTCGTCTTCAAGTTTTTGATTTTATAAGGAAAACATATGCCTGACGATGAATAAAGGATTATTCGAAAGTACTTGCATTTTAAAAAATATAAACTGGAAACAACAGACAACAGTTTTATAGATGAGGATCACGTCACTCTATGGATTAACAGTATTTTAATGCATACATTATACACTACTAGCGATGGTTGTCGCCAATAATACCATTAATATTACTGATTGATTCTATGTGTGATTATTTCTTTTTATATATATATATATATATATATATATATATATATATATATATATATATATATATATATATATATATATAATGTTACGCGCTGTTTTCCTGTCATTCTTTCCCTCTATCTGTGCTGTGAGTATCAGATCTTCAAAGCCCTCCTTCCTCATCACATGCCCCAGAAATTTCGACTGTCTCTTCTTGGTGTTATGTATAAGTTTCCTTTTTTGTTTCTACTTTCTCTAAATCCTCGGCGTTGCTCACATATTCGACCATGGTATCTTCAATATCATTCTGTAAAACTTTATTTCTGTTGCCTCAAGTTTCTTCTTCATCTTTGAGGAGATTTTCCAGCATTCACTGCCAAATAGGAGGAGAGACATCACGTAACAGTTCAGTACTCTTTTATTTGTTTCTAACAAAGATTTTTTTGTCTGTTAATACTCTGCTCAACTTTTGGTTTTGCTTTTTTTTGGGCTATACCTATGTGCCTTCGGATTTCAGTGTAGCACCTTCTGAATGGTAAGACTAAAGGAACGACTCGAATAAGAGCAGTTACAAAGGTTGCTCGAGAAGAAGCCAACCTATTTGGCCCAGATTTTTATATAGATTTACGATAGGATTTCAGTGTCGCATTTTCTGATACTTAAATGCGTGAAATCGAGATACCAAAGAGGAAGTGTCATGAGAATACTTGCCATGGAATTATTCATTGAAACGACAGAGGGAAGCAACGTTAAGGCAGTGGGGCAGTGACCTTAGTCGGGATGCTTGTATGTAAAATTGATGATTGAGAGCAAATCCTTAAGATTGATTTTTGTTAAGGCATATATGTAGGTAACGTCACGGTTATATACACGGGAAGTGGCTTCGGGGAACCGGGGTCAGATTATGGCCTAGTCTGGTGCGTTCATTTTTGTACTATTGTCCTTGATAAAATATGTGTTCAGCTCTCTTCCACACGCCAGCAGCTAAGTGTTCACAATCCTCCCTGATCTTTTGTACAGGATTAGAATGTTATCCTTTGTTTTCTGTTTAGGATCGGGTTTCTGCTTCCTTCTAAATTCTGCCCATTCTTTTGCAGTCATAAAAAAATAGCATGATAAAATAATTCTTCTCTAGTCTTAGGTTGAAGCCAGTCTAGGAGAAAGTTTACTTTGAATTACTAACCTCTAAGAAGGCAACGGGAAAGTAATTCGCTATTCTTCCTAAGAAGTCATGACAATTCACATATATTAGCGGAGGCTGTGAAGAGCTATGATCTGAAGAGGTGTAGCATTAAAAAACAATGAGAAAGAATCCACTCATGTGGCTAGTTTTATAAGTTAAAAAGAAAGAAATCTTTTCCAAATTACCAGTGTAATTTTTAATGCATTGGTTTGGTCATGGCAGTCATATTCAAAGCCAAACTACTAAAACATAAATCTAGTTACCTTATGAAGAGATGCTAAATAGCTATTCATAATTATGCTCAAACCTTGAAACAGTGAGGTAAGAGCTATTATTTGACGGAGAAGCAACCTCGATGCGGATAAATTTCAGTAGTGGGTGTTTGAGTATGTAGCCATAACTGAAGGTCAGTGATGACATTTGAACAGACGAAGGCACACGTTACTGTTCTATAAATACAGGCTTTCGTTTCGCTAGCAGATCAATACGATGCTATTACTGAGAAAGCACAAGCTATATAATTACAATCGTACAGTCAAATCCAAACAGGACAGATTCAGCCTGGCGAATATGATTGATAATTTGCTTTCCATAATTGTCATTTTGTACGCAAACCTCATTCACGTGCAGCATTGAGAAACCTCCAAGTTGACTTCATAAAGTTTAGCGAGATTGGCGCCGAGCTCCACCGGCTGCCACCAATAAATGACACATTAATATCAGCAAATATCTGAATGGATTTAAGATCTCGCTTTCGTCTTTCCCTGGCTCGTGACCAAAATGTATTGTGCCCTTTACCGCCGTCAAACGCACAGCTATTTCGGATTGGAAAGAAGCAAGTGCTGATTATTGAGAAATCAACAGATGACGATCCATCATAGTCTTTTCGTAATTGCCATTGGAAGATTTCTGAGTATTATTTTTTGATCTCTGAGTTTTCTTTCTCTTTCATTTCTTTGTTTCTTTCTTCTTCCGCTTTTCCCTTTATTATTTCTCGTCCTATTTTCGTTTTCTTTCTTTTTCTTTTTGTCTTTCTTTCTTATCCTATCCTATATTCTTTTTCCTTCTATCTTTTCTTTCTCTTTCTTTCAGATGCTATTTTTATTTAATTCTATCCCGCTTACCTTTTCTTTCTTTCTGTCTTTCTTACTTTCTTTCTTTATTTATTTTTTCTTTCTTTCTTTCTTTCTTTCTTTCTTTCTTTCTTTCTTTCTTTCTTTCTTTCTTTCTTTATTTTTCTTTCTTTCTTTCTTTCTTTCTTATTCTATTTATTGCTTTCCTCCTTTCCTTTCTTTGTTTTTTCTTTCTTATACTATTTTCATTTTTCTACTCTCTCTCGTCCCTATTCTTTTCCATACCATTCTTTCTTTCTTTCTTTCTTTCTTTCTTTCTTTCTTTCTTTCTTTCTTTCGTTCCTTCTTTCTTTCTTTTTTTCATCCTATTTTTGCTTCCTCCTTTTTCTCCTTTCTTTCTTATTTTATTTTCATTTTTCTTTTTTCTCCCGTCCCTATTCTTTTCCATAGAATTCTTTCTTTCTTTCTTTCTTTCTTTCTTTCGTTCCTTCTTTCTTTTTTCATCCTATTTTTGCTTCCTCCTTTTTCTCCTTTCTTTCTTATTTTATTTTCATTTTTCTTTTTTCTCCCGTCCCTATTCTTTTCCATAGAATTCTTTCTTTCTTTCTTTCTTTCTTTCTTTCTTTCTTTCTTTCTTTCTTTCGTTCGTTCGTTCGTTCTTTCTTTTTTTCTTCAATTATATTTACTTTCCATCTTTCCTCCTTTCTTTGTTTTTTCTTTCTTATACTATTTTCATTTTTCTATTTTCTCTCGTCCCTATTCTTTTCCATTCCATTCTTTCTTTCTTTCTTTCTTTCTTTCTTTCTTTCTTTCTTTCTTTCTTTCTTCAATTATATTTGCTTTCCATCTTTCCCTCCTTCCATTTCTTTCTTTCTTATCCTATATTCGTTTTCCTTCTACCTCATTTCCTTTTTCTTTGTTATTCTTCTTTATTTCTATCATCTCCCGACTTTCGTTTCTTTTTTTTTCTCGTCCTATTTTTTGGATTTCGTTCTTTTTCTCCGTTCTTTTCTTTTCTTTTCTTCTGCGATATTTCTTTTTTTCTTCTGTCTGTCATTCCTTTCTATTTCTTACGCTATTTTTTCTTCTTTTATTCACTCCGCCTTCCTCTTCTTTCTTTCTTTGATTCATTTCTATTTTCACTCTCCTTATTTTCTCCCTGGGCTTGAACTCCAACCTCTGGCCCCAATATGAAATACGTACGTAACCCAACTATGACTTTGATTTAGGTCGACCCATGTGAGTTCATCTCAATCACGTTACATAATCCTAAATGCTCTGTCCAATTTCGTAACATTTTCTGAATTGTTCTTAAAGGTCCAATTTTTTTTTTTTTTGTTTTTACTTCCTTCTTTTCGAATCTAACCATTCACTAATTTTCTCTTAACCAATTTACCATTTTTCTTATAGCTTCAAACACTTCTTCTTCATTCCCTTTCTCTTTTTTTTCTTTTTCTCTGTAATATTCTTCGTCTGTTCAACTTCTTCATTCACACACCGGTTGTCGCCATCAGTTACAACTAAATCCCTTTTATCATACTCTCTAAGTGGTATCAGATTCTTGTTAAACACATTCGAACTTTCTCTATACATTACTACCCGCTTGGCGTACAAAATGCACTCAGGTTTGTTTGAAAAGAATGGTGACGACTTCGGAGCACCACCGTGGAAAATGGAGTCGCTGGCGTATTTCACTTACACATTTATTCTTGCTTTGGCTGTCTTCACACCGATTCACTGTGAGCGATTGAAAGATCGATGGATTGATCAATGAATGGCTGATGATTCAGTAGATCACTTGATGAGGCAAAACGATTTCTTCGTGGAGGAAGAATGGAAAAAAGGAAAGAAAACTTAAGTAAAAGGGGAAAGGAAAATGTCGGAGAGAGAAAGGAGATATATTGAGAAGTAAAGAAGAAAATGGCGTCTGTAAAGAAAAGTTAAAAATGTAAATAAATAACAGAGAAGGAAACTATTAAAAAGATATTGAAGAAATTTTAACATAAATTAGTTATATAATAAAATACGCATTAAAACCATCACTCAGTTATAGCACTACTAGTACTAACTACTATTACTAATACGACTGCAATGGAGTCAAACTAGTAATACTATTATAATTCCCAGAGTAGTACAACGGAGACTAATCAAAATCACAGGCAAATTACATTCGAACCTACAGAGTAAGGCCTGTAAACACTTAGAGAATATACAAAAGCCTTACAACTATATATATATATATATATATATATATATATATATATATATATATATATATATAAAGTGAACATAGAAGTCTGTTTCATGCGACAGTCTGTTTCATGCTATATGCAATCGTCGGCCTGACGATTGCATATAGCATGAAACAGACTGTATCTCTAAGTGTTGACTTCTATGTTCACTTTTATATTTACACACGCTCTATCTCTGATATTAAGCACTTTATCTCATAAATATACCACATCTTATGGCTATATTTCTTCATATATATATATATATATATATATATATATATATATATATATAAATGATAATATAATATTAAATATATATATATAATATTTTAAAGAGGTTTTTGGAAACACCACAATATTAATATTGCTCCACACGAATAACGGGGTATTAAATTATCCATCGCTTGCCCTCCTCTTTTTACAATGATTTTCACATCCTAAAAGGCCTAAGAGACCCTCGAGGTAGAGGCATCACTCCAACAAAGGTGATTATGGCACTAAGACGCAAGTGGCCATCGGAAGTGGAAGCGAAAGAAGACCTTAAGAAATAACCTGAAACCCAAACCTAAACAGGAAAAAAAGGGATAAACCTCTATTTCTTTTCAAAAGGTCAGGGATGAGTGTGAAGCGGACGATAGGAGAAACATATCTACTCTTGTAGAGGGAAAAATGTAAATAAATTGAAAATAAATTTCAGAGTAGATGTATAGAGTTGAAGTAGACATTAGAAAGAACCGGAAACCCAATCCTAAACAGGAAACAAGGAATAAATCCCTACTCTATTCAAAAGATCGGGGAGGAGTGGTAACTCAACGAAAGGCAAACATATCTACTCCTATTGTTTTGTGGCAGGCGCATGGTCCTGTGGTGAGGGGACCACTTTCTGCACTTTTGCTCGCTGTTTTTCTTTCAGCCCTTCCTTCAATCGGTAGAGCAATTAAACTCGATCTCAGCTTGATCGTTCTGAAGATATTCATGAAGATACCTTCCAGATTAGTACAATATAATATATATATGGTCACAGGCTAGGTGCATTGAGACCTATCAGCCAATCTTTCTGTTTCAATAAGGAGGGTTTTAAATACTTGAAAACAAGTCTTTGCAGCTATTGATATATATATATATATATATATATTATTAGGTTACAACTATTGATTTTATATATATATATATATATATATATATATATATATTTATATATATATATATATATATATATATAAAGCCCTTATAGAGCTATTACTCTATATTATTTAACTAGCAGCATGGCCCGCCGTTGCCCGTGCTTGATTCAAAAATCGTACGACTCATACAGCAACCGCTATCACTTGGCTTAAAATATTTTTGTCCTTCCTTGCCTTTAAAGGAGTGCCCTTTGCCGTGCTGATGTTGCTACATACCTTACTTCTTGCCTATCTCACACTACGAATTTTTTGTAAGCTCTATCCTAAACATTAAATCCGTTACGAAAAAAGAACTAAACAAAATGAACACAAAACGATCAGCTTTAAAAAAGGACTCATAACTGGAAAAACCGAATGAAAAAAGAATGTTAACAACAAATACTTTTTCACACCCAACCCAGTTCTGTGGAATGAGAATCAACGTTGAGTTTAAGTAAGCGAGTGAGCCAATTGGAGTAAAGTGTCATGCAGATTTAAATTTCTTCCACTTGTGACGATTGCAGCTATCGATTTTTTTTCATGCTAGCATGATAGTTAACATTCGTGTCAATCGGTTGTTTGCTCTCACGCTGGCCAATAGAATCTTCCTGCCTAGCTATAGGATCTCTCTCTGGCCAGTAGAAAATGGTCGCACACTACATGAAAACTTCCGTAGAAGCATGAAAAAAATCGATTATTTTCACTATCGATGGGAGTTGGGAAATGCAAAGTCGGTCTTGACCTTCCCCGCTAACTTGGAGCATGTGCATGTAAATTTTGGTGCAAATCCGCCGAAAACTGCGGCCGTGCATTCGTTACACATACACACGGACACACACACACATCCTGCCTTTTATAGATAGAGATTATTGTGTTTTTGAAAGCCCTATAGTATTAATTATGTCCCAATGCTCCACACTACTGACGTAGCATTAAGACAGATATCGTCTTTCCAGGAAGAGAAGAAGCGGGAGGAGGAGAAGGAGTAGGGGGTGAAGGAGCAGGAAGAGGAGAAGGAGCAAGAGGAGGAGATAAATGAGATAGCAATAAAGATAAAAACGGAAAAGAGGAAGGAGAAAGGCAGGAGAACAGATGAAGAGGAGCTGGAGGAGTAGAGAAGGAATATAGAAAGCGTAAAGTTAATATGAAAATAGAATAATAATAATAATAATAAGAAGAAGAATCGAAAAGGCAAGGAAAGATAACAATGATTGTTTTTGAGGAGAATTACATGGAGGAAAGAAGGAGGAAGAAAGACGTGAGAGAGGGAGCGAAATGTAAGTTTAAACAAAGTCATTTAAGAAGTTAAATGATTTTATTACTTTTCGTGGGTGGGGGGTGAATGGAGAGAAGGAAGGTGGAATTGAGTAAAAAGGGAATGAAAAATGGTTGATAGAGAAAGAAAATATAACGAGATGTAAAGGAAAGAAAGACAATAGTAAAGAAAGGTTAAAGAATAAGTATGTAAAAGAAAGAAAGAAATTAGTCAAAGCGAAAAACGAATCAGGAAGGACATTGATGAAATATAATATATAACTAATAAAAATTAATTATACTTGAATTACCAGCGAAACATTACAGTTTTTCCTATTTGGATTTCTCATGAAACTTAATTCTTAAATTAAAGATTGAATAAGATCCGAGCGAGTTCCCTGGCTATAAATTATCCGTGAAAATTACTCATTGCTTTGTGAAATATTTTAGTCTAACAATATTAACAAAATATTGCAATAATAATCGT
>CAHIKZ030000765.1:192500-212500 GCA_903632075.3 Acanthosepion pharaonis
AACTACCTGTTTCTGATACCAAGTAAAAATGCCTTTTTTGTTTTTACTTCGCTTAAAATTTCGCGTCGTTAACATATACCATTCATAATATTCTCAGCATCCTTCTGTAGATCCGCTGTTGCCTCGTTATTTGTGTGGAAACTGTCTAAAATGTATTGCTTTATTAATATCATATATCAGTTCAATACACTTTTCTTTGTTACTTGTTGCTTAATATTTTTCTTATTTTTAAGTCATCTATAGCTATTTTTTAAAAGCATTTCACCTCAAGCAAGTCGGGAGTGCCACTAGCACGCAAGGGGTTACAGAGGATTGGGAGCAAGAGTAAAGAGTCGTGTTTGAGGAAAGGATACAGAGAAGGAGGGGGAACAAGCTCAGAGTGTCAGATGTCGATTGACATTACACTTGAATATTTGAAGATGATAGTCATCGGGGAAACAAGTAAATGGAAGGGCGTTCCACTGGCTGGAAGTACAGGAGAAGAAGCTGTTTGAGAAGAAGAAGCGGTTACATTTAACCGTTTTGATAGTGAAAGGGTGGGACCGATATGCCAACCTAGTAGCACATTTAAATTGATGTAGTCCGGGAACCAGCGAAAGTAGCTCGTCGGAACAGTTGCCGTGAAAACATTTGTAGAAAAGACAGAAGGAGGCCACAGCACGTCTGTGGGATAGCGATTGTAGACTAGATGCCAGATCAGGACCTATCATCTTGCATACTTGTCTCTGGATTTTGTCAAGGACCTTGAGACGTACAGCGGGAGCACCAGACCATATATGACAGCAATATTCCATGCAAGGATGAATGGTTGATTTATAGATTTGAAGGATGGACTCAGAAATGCGATATTCGGATTTCGGTGTCATATTTTTGTCTTTTGTTAAAACACTTCCCAGATAGTTAAATTTTTATGCTTGTTTGGTTTTGACCTTTCCAATTCCAAGCTCGCATCTTGGACCACCTCTCTTGGATAAGGACCAGCTACTCTTTCTTTAGGCATTTCTTTTCTCGCTTTCCTTTAACAACTTTTCTAGGAATTCCTACAATTTTCTATTTTTGCCTGCCATTTTCTTTAGCTTCAGTTTTGCATTTGAACGCTATAATTTTGAATTAAATATTAGGCCATCGGCGGAGAATGACGCTATATGTCCAATTTTTTTAAAAATATTTGGAAGGGATATAGATTTTAAAGTTAAAAAATTAGTACATTCCGAGACGCAGAACTAGACATTGCTTAATGAAAATTATATTGCTTTTAAAATTAAAAAAAAAAACAAAACAAACAATTAAAAATTTAATAAAAATTAAACAGGCGCTCTCAATCGATTTCAATAATATATATAAAGAAAATATTGCTATGGTACCTAGACTCCATGAATTTAAGCGAGATACAAGATTGGTGAATTGGTGAAATGTAACAGTAAGTTTTATGCTAACACTTCCTTCTATCGCACTTCTCGCTTGTGGAACTCTCTTCTGGCTCCGTACATTGCAGCCAACTATGATTTTCAAAAATTTAAATGCAATGTCAATCGTTACTCCTCTATCGTTCTCGTTTCTTAATGATTTTTCGCACTCAGTAACACATTGTGTCTTAGTGGCTTTATTGCTTTCAATGGGATAAAAAGCATTTAAAGAAATCTCCTTTGCGAAGAAACATTATACTCATGCATCTGTTTTATGCTCGAACGCAATCTTCAGGCCATGATCACCTGAAGATTGCATTCGAATATAATATACAGTCATTAGTAGGTGCTGACTTCAGTCTTCACTATATATATATATATATATATATATATATATATATATATATATACATACAGAGAGAGAGAGAGAGAGAGAGAGAGTTAAATTGCATATTCTTCAGAATTTAATTTTGCATGTTCTTCAGCCAAGAGATTTTTAATATACGCTCGATTGTGTTAAATTAACCTGTAATGTAATCACAGGGGAGCAGAAATAAAAGAAAAGAGTTATATTTTTTAAAAGTATATTAAATTTAAACGAGTGATCATACAGGGATAGATAGATAGATAGATAGATAGATAGATAGATAGATAGATAGATAGATAGAAACACACGGACCTAGCTAGGTACATAGCTAAATATGAACATACAAAGACAACCAGGTTGACAGACGGACAGATAGATGCACACACACACACACACACACATATATATATATATATATATATATAAATGTATGAACAGAATGAGATAGATAGATACATACATTGATAGATTGATATATGCATAAAAGGATATATAGATAGATATGAAGAGAATTAGATAGATAAGATAGATAGATAGATCTTACTAGGTACATAGATAAATATTAACATACAAAGACAACCAGGTTTATAGATATATAGATAGATAGATAGATAGATAGATAGATAGATAGATAGATAGATAGATAGAAACACACGGACCTAGCTAGATACATAGCTAAATATGAACATACAAAGACAACCAGGTTGACAGACAGACAGATAGATGCACATATATATATATATATATATATATATATATATATATATATATATATATATAATAAATAAATGTATGAACAGAATGAGATAGATAGATACATACATTGATAGATTGATATATGCATAAAAGGATAGATAGATAGATAGATAGATAGATAGATAGATAGATAGATAGATAGATAGATAGATATAAACACACGGACCTAGCTAGGTACACAGAGAAATATGAACATACAAAGACAACCAGGTTTATAGATAGATAGATAGATAGATAGATAGATAGATGCATAAAAGGATATATAGAGAGATAGATATGAACAGAATGAGTAGATAGATATATAGATAAATAGATTGATAGATGCATAAAAGGGGACATAGATAGATATGAACAGAATAAGATAGATAGATAGATCTAACTAGGTACATAGATAAATATTAACATACAAAGTCAACCAGGTTTATAGATAGATAGATAGATAGATAGATAGATAGATAGATAGATAGATAGATATAAACACACGGACCTAGCTAGGTACACAGAGTAATATGAACATACAAAGACAACCAGGTTTATAGATAGATAGATAGATAGATAGATAGATAGATAGATAGATAGATAGATGCATAAAAGGATATATAGAGAGATAGATATGAACAGAATGAGTAGATAGATATATAGATAAATAGATTGATAGATGCATAAAAGGGGACATAGATAGATATGAACAGAATAAGATAGATAGATAGATCTAACTAGGTACATAGATAAATATTAACATACAAAGTCAACCAGGTTTATAGATAGATAGATAGATAGATAGATAGATAGATAGATATAAACACACGGACCTAGCTAGGTACACAGAGAAATATGAACATACAAAGACAGCCAGGTTTATAGATAGATAGATAGATAGATAGATAGATAGATAGATAGATAGATAGATAGATAGATAGATGCATAAAAGGATATATAGAGAGATAGATATGAACAGAATGAGTAGATAGATATATAGATAAATAGATTGATAGATGCATAAAGGGGACATAGATAGATATGAACAGAATAAGATAGATAGATAGATCTAACTAGGTACATAGATAAATATTAACATACAAAGTCAACCAGGTTTATAGATAGATAGATAGATAGATAGATAGATAGATAGATAGATAGATAGAATAAAATATTGATGCGAGATCCAGATGACAAATTTTGAAAAGAAGGTAATCAAGATTAAAAGGAAGCCAAAAAGGAATAAAAGATAGAATGTTTGAAAGAAGTCAAGCAAGTAGAAACGATGACGAGAAAGAAAGAAAAGACGCAAACATGTCAGACAGACAGACAGACGGAAAGAAAGAAGTGAATACAGAGAAAAACAAACACGCAAGAAATATCTGTAAATAGATTGAGGGTATGTAAGAACTAAATATTCTCTTCTTCGAAAAGTTCTCATGAAATTTTGCCGCGTTCCTATTTACTGGTAAAAAAAAAATCTTATTATATTTTCCATTCACCAATGCTTCCTGCAACGCAACACGTGTGATTATTTCTTGACATTCAAACCTTACAAGGAAAAGTATTTTTGATGACGAACAAACGAGGTCACAGTTTCATCTCTAGTTGGGGGTCTTCCTGTGATTGCTCCATAGCCCAGGTGTTACTCTTTTAAAACGAAGGCAGATATTTTCAATGTTCCATTTCTTATACGGTGAAACGAAATTCTATCTTGACAATTTAAAGAACATAAATAAAAGAAAAATACAGATGAAGAAATAATGCCGATGTTATGTTTTGTATTAAGGAAAGGTGAAGCAGATGATTCCCTAATTATAGAAATAGTAAATGTCATTTTGGGATGTGCGTCAATAGTAACAATCTTTCGGCGAAGAAAGTGAAATCGACGCATCAAGTTCGAATTCTGTTCGAGTTTGTTCTTTTCAGATAGGACTAATAGCTCTGAAAAAAAAAAGCAGTAATTTTGTCTTCATCCTGCAATTTGCTAAATGGCATAGAGACCAGTCCATGAATTCAAAACCAGCAGATTGTTTTTTTTTTTTTTGCTTTACGGCATATCAACCTCAATGGATTATTCAATGCCGACAAAATTTTATTGCTGGTACAATTTTATTTTCGATAAATATATTGCTGCTAATATTTTTTCTTCAAAAATATATTGTCGCTAATATTTTTGTCTTCAAAAGTGTATTGCTGGTAATAATTTTTCCTTCAAAAATTCATTGCTGGTAATAATTTTTTCCAAGAATTTATCGCTGGAATTAAAACCTGTTTCTACACTTTCATAGTATTTTGAATACGGTTTGAGGGTTAACTATTTGCGCATAGCTGGGACCCTAACAGGTGCTACCACCCCAGATCATGGTGGACCTGGGAACATCAGCAATTAAGAGGTAATTCCACACTCCTCAAAACCTCCTGATCAGAGGCCTTCCTGTTGGACGTAGTTTATCGTCATACCCAGGACGCGGATGTAGTTTATCGTCATACCCAGGACGCGGATGTAGTTTATCGTCTTACCCAGGACGCGCATGTAGTTTATCGTCATACCCAGGACGAGGATGTAGTTTATCGTCTTACCCAGGAGGCGGATGTAGTTTATCGTCTTACCCAGGACGTGCATGTAGTTTATCGTCTTACCCAGGACGCCCGTCAGGTTGTCTTGTTGTAGACACAACCATGGCTGTTATGGCTGCTCTACAGGTGATGCCTCTAAGTGAGTTATTGGATCATGATCGTATATTTGCCTTCGATGCAAAAGAATGTAAATTGGATTACATCCGTGAATAAATGAATTGATGAAATAGCCATAGCTCGGTGGCCTTTATCAGATGATTACGAAGTTAATCAGCCATTGTCTGTTGGGACAATTTAGGATTGGCAGTGCGCAAAAGCCGTTTTAGCGATTTTTTTTTCTTACTCGCTAAACTAAAATTGTCAGTTTTTTTTAGAATTTAACAAACACACACACTCTCACACACCTACTTTAAAATGCTGGTTAAAATACACACATAGCAGCAGTAGGGTTTAAGGATCTGCCTAGCTCTGCCGAACCCTAATATGTATCGAAGTCCTGGATTGGTTGGAAATCTGTCCAATTGCAAAACGTCATCCAGCTACACCAGTGGGATATACTAGCTATTTTCACCTCTAGTAAGTCCTCTGAAAATCAAGAACTCTCCTGCTCCTCTTCCGACTTTATATGCCGAAGGCATGAACATTCATCATTTGTTAAAGAACAACAACAACAACAGAATCGTTTACAAAAGGTAAAGGGTTTATATGTTATACATTCTGTTGTGGTACGATCCACCTAATTTACATAGTACCGGTACCCGACCATATAAATATGGGTTGGTACCGAGAAGACGGGGGAGGAAGAAGAGATCCAATCCAGAGACTCTGCCCGACTGCGACTAAGTCAACCCATTCTACAGGAACGGTCTTCCCAAGAATATACCAAACTATCTGTAAATATTGTGTACACGTTCTTGTGTCAATACATTTTGTTTAAGTACATTTTGTGTTGTATTATTATTATTATTCCATGCTTTATTCAAGTTTCAACACATTCTTTCTCAATAGACTAACTGCTATGTGTGAAATATGTTAGGCAAACCCTTTTTCTTTTGTCAGGCTTATCCGTAATGTCCACGTTGTTTAGAAACACAACAGCCTTATGGGTCATTTAATGCCGAAATTTAATTTTCTTGTGAACATTAGTAACACTGTTAAAACACTTGAGTGGTAGGAGTAAAGGGAAGAGTTGGAGGAGGGGAGTCTGATGATTTAAGCAGTTAAGGGATTGATGATGAAGTTGTCATGATTTCTTGGGAAAGCTAGTGTAGTAATTTATGGATACTTTCTTCACGGTTCTTGATTTGTTCTTCTCTGAGACTAATTGCCATCCAAGGCTAGAGATCCCGGCTTGTCCTGCTATTTAGCTCACAGCTGGAGAATGGGGTAGCAGAGATAGATTCATACCTTTCGCAAGGGCAGTTGTGCATGAGGGGGATCCCCCCTAGGATATTTCCGGAAGGATTGGCAAAGAAGAAGAGGAAGAAGAGCCCCCCTCCTTATCGGAATAGATGCTGAGGTTGTAGTATCTGTTCCGTGCCGGTGTCCTTTTCTCTTCCCTTGCCTTGTCATCCCCCACCCACCCGTTGCGTAGCATCTGTTACGTAGAGGTTGTATGACCGGCTACGACTAGCTTAGACAAGCTATGACCAGCTTAGCTTAGGCCGGCGGCTCCAGTAAAAACATTCGCCCCCCCCCACGTTGAAAACCGACCTTGTGTCACAACTTGGCTCCGAGGGGAGTCAAAATAAATCCCGGACATTTCTTCAAGAATGAACATAACAGACATGACAGGTATTTGAACTCGATTTGGTGATTTCAATTGGCGCAACAATAACTTTTACGCTCCCAGAACACATATTTTGTTATTCCCATTAATCCGTGCAGCGGGAAGAATTTGAAAAAAAAATGAAGAAATCAAAATTCATCTAAAACCTACTCTAAATATTGACGATACTATTTTTTTAATTATGGAATTCTCTCCATGCTAATTTTACATTTCACGGCACAAATACTAACATAGTTTTCGATTCTATACTGTTCTACATTCTAAAGTCTTAATGCCAGTCCCAGCGAGAATTTCCTGAAAAAGCTTCTGCATGCATTAACCCATTAATGACTACCGTAAAATCCGGTATTAATTGTAAAAATAAAAAATAAAATTCCAGCGTCGTTAGCAAGTGACGCAGCCTGCGAGCCACGATTTGGAGACATTGCGATCATAAAAATCCAAAAATTTCACTACCCGGGAAGTGCTTTAAAAGATGACGTAAAATGCGACGCCGAAATCTGAGCTCGCATTGGAATATTAAAAGGTACCTTCCAACAATGTATTAATAAACAGGAAAATATCGTGACAAGCAAGAAAAGTGATGCGCTGTTATGTAACATTGAATCTCTGCCATGGAAGTGAATGTTGGACAATTTCCTCATCAATTAAGAGAAGGCAAATGCAATGTTGATCAATAATAAGGATACCATGGAAGGGAAAGCGTAAGAAGCGGCGAAGTAGACACTTCTGCTGAGAGTCGGAAAGGGATCTATAATAAGGAAACAAGGCTTTATGAATGTAACACTTATAGGGCATACTGGGAGCAATACGTGTAGGGGAAAACATTATATAATCTGCCTGACGAGTTTATGTAAATTGATTGCAAAATATGGACTGTGATATATAATATGGGAACAAAGAAGTTGTAGAGAACCATGATCGTCTACGTTTGAAAAGACGCGGCATATAAAAAAAATTAAAAAATCGTACAAAGAAGTTGATGTCCGAACAGGGACTGGTAGTGATAGTAAGGAAACAAATATTACTTAGTACTACAAAGGATAGGAAATTGTGGAGGGCCATAGCCGTCTATATTCTGAATAGGATGCGCATATAAAATAATATTAACAAATAAGACAAAAACTGATACCCGAATAGTAAGGATGCAAACACTGCTTAGCGCTGCAAAGAATAGGAAGTTGTGGAGAGCTATGGTCGCCTATGTTTTGAAGGGACGCGTCATATAAAATAATATTAACAAATGAGACAAAAATTGATGGCTGGACAGGGTCTGAAAAAGAGAGTAAGGAATCAAATATTGCTTACACTGCAAAGGATAGGATATTGTGGAGAGCCATGGTCGCCTATATTCTCAAGAGAACATCATATAAAATAATATTAACAAATAGGACAAAAATTGATGCCCGAGCAGAGACTGGGAGAGATAGTAAGGAAACAAATATTGCTTAGTGCTGCAAAGAATAGGAAGTTGTGGAGAGCCATAGTCACCTATATTCTGAAGAGAACGTCATATAAAATAATATTAACAAATGGCACAAAAATTGATGCCCGAACAGAGGCTGGGGGCGATAGTAAGGAAACAAATATTGCTTAGCACTAAAAAGCATAGGAAGTTGTGGAGAGCCATAATCACCTATATTTTGAAGAGACACTGCATATAAAATAATATTAGCAATATAGGGACTGAGAGCAATAGTAAGGAAACAAATATTGCTTAGCACTGCAATGAATTGTGGAGAGCAATGGTCGCCTACGTTCAGAAATGTCTCGTCATTCAAATGGGAAAGTAGATGGTGGTTTAATCAGGAATTATCTGACTCGGTTATAATGCTTGAAACATTGAAGCCGTCAGGCTTAACTGTCTTGGCAATATTGCTCTGAGTATTTTCTTTGGACCATATTTCCTTTATTAGTAAGAATAATCATTTCCAAATCAATATTGAAGACCAAATCCAAAGAATATCTTCTAAAATTAACTGTTCGTTTTGTCCATTCCATTGCGACAGCGGACAATGCCATAGAACATTCCCACGTACAGTAATCGCTCGAATGATATTCCTTTCTACAAAATTTCTTTTATATTATAATCGAGCATGGCAGCATTTTTTTTTTCATATAACGACCAAATAAGCAATCAATATTTGAATAAACGGATAAAAAAAAATCTCCTTTCACAAAGCAAATGTCCATGAGCTAAATGTCTGTTGTTCTGTGCTTGTATCTCTATCTATAAAAGGCAGGATGTGTGTATGTGTGTATGTGTGTGTGTAACGAATGCACGGTCGCAATTTTTGACGGATTTGCACCAAAATTTACATGCACATGCTCCAAGTTGGCGAGAAGACTAAGACCGACTTTGCATTTCCCAACTCCCATCGATAGTGGAAATAATCAATTTTTTCATGCTTCTACGGCAGTTTTCATGTAGTTTGTGGCCATTTTCTACTGGCCAGAGTGAGAGCCAACAGCTGACTGAGACAAATGTTAACTAGCATAATAGCATGCAAAAAAAAAAAAAAAAATCGATACCTGCATTCGTCACAAGTGGGAAAAATTTAAATCTGCATGGCACTTTACTCCAATTGGCTCATTCACTTGCTTAAACTCAACGTTGATTCTGATTCCGCAGAACTGGGTTCGGTGTGAAAAAGTGTTTGTTGTTAAAATTCTTTTTTCATTCGGTTTTTCCAGTTACGAGTCGTTTTTTAAAGCTGATCGTTTTGTGTTCATTTTGTTTACTTCTTTTTTCGTAAAGATTTAATGTTTAGTATAAAGCTTAGAAAAAATTCGCAGTGTGAGATAGGCAAGAAGTAAGGCATGTAGCAACATCAGCACGGCAAAGGGCACTCCTTTAAAGGCAAGGAAAGGCAAAAATATTTTAAGTCAAGTGATAGCGATTGCTGTATGAGTCGTACGATTTTTGAATCAAGCACGGGCAACGCCGGGCCATGCTGCTAGCATTTTATATTTGGAAATTATTATGGCCAAGATCTTTGAAAGCATTAAAAAGCAAAGGTTCGTTTTTATATCCCTCCTGTGAGAATGGTTGCGAATGAACACGCAAGAATAAAAAAAAATATGTCGTTGGTAAAAATTAATCAACGGATCAGCGACAAGAGGGCTTCAAAAACTTGATATTCACGTTCTCTTTTATGTGCCCTGTTTACTCAGAACGTAGCAGATCATGGCGCTCCACAACTTCCTGGGCTTCGTATCTTTTAACAGATGTTGTTTTTCTGTTATTTCTCTTCAATCCTCTTCCGAGATCCATTTACTGAAGTTCGAGTCCCGTATGCGTTGTTTTTCTTTGTTCTTGTCCTCAATCCGTTCTTTGTCTATCAGATTTTCCAAACTCTTATTTCTCATATATCTGTATTAGAAAACACAGTTGTTTCTTCCTGATGTTAATTATCTTTCTTCTTTGTTTCCATTTATTTTTTTTTATTGAACTATTATTCGCATAGTCTTCAACTTTAATTAAATTCTATCTATCTATCTATCTATCTATCTATCTATCTATCTATCTATCTATCTATCTATCTATCTATCTATCCGGTAGTAGATTCATATCTATCAAAGCGGAAGTAGGTTCATATCTATCTATCTATCTATCTATCTATCTATCTATCTATCTGGTAGTAGGTTCATATCTATCTATCTATCTATCTATCTATCTATCTATCAAACTGGAAGTAGGTTCATATCTATCTATCTATCTATCTGGTAGTAGATTCATATCTATGTATCTGTTTATCTGGATTAGGTTCATATCTATCTATCTATCTATCTATCTAATTATTTTCATTTCTATCTATCTATCTATCTATCTATCTGGTAGTAGGTTCATATCTATCTATCTATCTCTCTGGTAGTAGATTCATATCTATGTATGTTTATCGATCTGGATTAGGTTCATATCTATCTATCTATCTATCTATCTATCTATCTATCTGGTAGTAGGTTCATATCTATCTATCTATCTATCTATCTATCTAATTCTTTTCATATCTGTCTATCTATCTTTCTCATTCTGTTCATATCTATCTATATATCCTTTTATGAATCTATCTCATTCTTTTATTATCTATCTATCTATCTATCTATCTATCTATCTATCTATCTCAGGCTCTGACTATATATCTATTGGATACAAACTTGAGGGTGTTATAGTAGATAGACCATTTAAAATTTTTCTTTGATTCCAATTTGCTACCAAAAACTTTTATGATGCAGAATAATATTTGTATTCATCGATCTGTATTTTGGCTGATTTTTCTTTTTAAGTTCTGTTTCAAATAAATCAAATTTCTTTTGTTTAGTTTAGTTTGATTTATTTTATTTTACAGCATATCAACACCTCAATGGGTTACTTAAGGCCGACAAAACTTTTAGGATAGGTTCGTATGTATAGAATATGCATTCTTTGTAAGAAATCAATTTGTAGATCAGGTTTAACATATTTTTGTAAAGAAGTTTTTTTGTCGAGAGTCTGGTTTCATTGATATAGTCATTTCAATTATACAGTTTATAGAAAAATTGATTTTATTGATTTTCCCATTTGGCTTATCTTTTTGGTATAGGCCACTGTTTTTTGCTTTCTCGAGGAACTCATACAAATTTTTTATATTATAGAAGATTTGCTTTTAGAGATCAAGGTCTGAACATTCAATTTATATATATATAATAGTGTATGTCGTTTCACTTGCTTGGCATATAGGTTGATCTTTGTTGTTTATCAAGTACGAGTGGGTTATTCTCGTGTGGCCAATGCGTAAGCGGACCAGCACTATTTCTTCCTTTCTGGATTTTATGAAAGCCGACATACTCTCCTAGTTTGGGTTGAATTGCGAAGAGTTTATTGCGTGTTATCCTCCCAGCACCTTTGCCCTTCCTTTTGAATATACTTCATAATGACGTCCTTAAAACTGGGATTTTCGTCCTTGTGTCTACATTCATATCTAAAGCTGATTCGGCTGCTAGGCGTGATTTATTGTTACCTTCAAGTCCGATATGGCTTGGAAGCCGACATAGTTTGATGTCTTTATGTTTGTAAGTAGTACCTATTTTGCATAATAGTTTGATAATTAGAGCGTTGTTGAATTTTTTTCCCCTTCAAAGTCGTTAGGATGGATAATGAGTTAAAATGTTTGTTTTCTCTGTATGATGATGTTGAGAGCTAGCTCTGTTGCGTAAGACTTCACTGCGAATCTAAAGCTTCCCTTTGGGTAGTGTCTTTTTTGTAATATTTTGGCTTACTTCTGCACATCTAGACTTGTCCTTTCTGTATAGATGGGTGTACGGTTAGGGTAGTTTTCCAATAGGCCCTGAAATTTATCCTAGAATGTGAGTGGTTGCATTTTTTTTTAGAGAGCTTACTTAGTTCGAGAATGACTTCTATTTGCTCGATTGCCCATTGTAAAATATTAGCTGCAGACGTTTCTTGTACGTTTGAAAGTGTGATCCCTAACTATTCAGCAATGGATTTCATACTGAGGCCATAGGATTGGCATACTATTAGGTTGGTGCAAAAATAATGAAGTAATAATGTCGTTTTTTGACGTTAAAAAATACGTCAAAAAACGACATTATTACGTCGCTAAAACTCTAACGCCTTGCGTCTTAGTGACTTTATTGGTTTACTTGGGGTGAAATGATTCAATATATATATATATATATTTATAGAGAAAAAGGTGTCTATAATGGTAGATAGAGCACTTGTAAATATAGACAGTGTAGATATAGCAATTAATACCAAAGACAAGAATGAATATAGGAAAATAATGTATTAACATAATAATACAAACTGGTAATGCAGGTTAGTAGTTCCAGGAATACGGGTTAGTAGCAAAATATATATACAGTCTTTGGTATTGAAGTATCGCTGTATGACTTCTTACTGAGTCTACGTGCTCGCTCACTGTGACTCTTGCTCGCTACTTTCGTTCTGTCTGTCTTTCTGTTACCTTCACCCTCTGTTTCTCTCGTCTCTCGGATCTTCACGTAGCAGTAGTATATGTATATACTGGGTGAGTCCAATTGTGTAAAAAAGGGGAGGACCCCTCAACATTATCTTAAAAATATGTGTTGGCCATGACACCTTTTAAGATAAAAATGCTGTTTTCTTTTTCGCTTAGTTTGAATTTAACGTACGACATATTCGACTGGTTGATCAGGGTAAAGCCCTCAAGCCTTATATTCTTTTTTTCAAAAAAGAGGAGATAATTTTTCTTTTGAAGCCAAATTAATTGTTCACACGCTGGTAATTTACAATCGCCCGGGGAGACGCATTGTTATGCGTTGAAACTTGAAACACGGCTTTAATTGTGTAACGATTTTTACATGTTTTTGTTGTAATATCCCAAAATAATTAAATATATATATATATATATACATTGATTCAAAAATCGTACGACTCATACAGCAATCGCTATCACATGACTTAAAATATTTTTGCTCTTCCTTGCCTTTAAAGAAGTGCCCTTTGCCGTGCTGATGTTGCTACACGCCTTACTTCTTGCCTATCTCACACTGCGAATTTTTTCTAAGCTTTATACTAAACATTAAATCTTTTACGAAAAAAGAACTAAACAAAATGAATGCAAAACGATCAGCTTAAAAAAGGACTCGTAACTGGAAAAGCCGAATGAAAAAAGAATGTTAACAACAAATACTTTTTCACACCCAACCCAGTTCTGCGGAATCAGAATCAACGTTGAGTTTAAGCAAGCGAATGAGCCAATTGGATTAAAGTACCATGCAGATTTAAAATTTTTTCCACTTGTGACGAATGCAGCTTTTTTTGCATGCTAGTTAGCATTCGTGTCAGTCAGCTGTTGGCTCTCACGCTGGCCAGTAGAATCTCCCTGCCTATTCGTGGCAGCAGGCTATAGGCTCTCACTCTGGCCAGTACAAAATGGCCGCAAACTGCATGAAAACCGTCGTAGAAGCATGAAAAAATCGATTATTTCCACTATCGATGGGAGTTGGGAAATGCAAAATCGGTCTTGGCCTTCCCACTAACTTAGAGCATGTGCATGTAAATTTTGGTGCAAATCCGTCGAAAATTGCGGCCGTCCATTCGTTACACACACGCACAGACTCACGCGCGCACACACACACACATCCTGCCTTTGATATATATATATATATATATATATATATATATATATATATATATATATACTATCGCATATTGAGTGCTAGTTGATTGGGTTATAGGGCATGCTAACTAATATTATATGTTTATAAAAAAACAATTGATCTCGCAGTACAAAATTCCTGAGAAAGAAAACTACTAAGACATATCACTATATTAATTGAACTATATAATTAGTTCATGTCATGTTAACTGAAAAACACTTGTAAAAAAAGAATTCGTGGATTTACCATATTACAAATTTCATATAAAAATTCTCACTTGAAATTTTGAACTTTAGCATTGCGACTCGCACGTTCCGAGATTGTACAACCGTCAATAAATAGCACATTCTAAAAAAATATCTTTCGGTCTACAAACAATTATTTCGTCTTCAAGTTTTAACTTTAAAGGAAAAACAAATTACAGCCTGGCGATGAAGACATGGATCTTCGAAAGTACTTGCTTAACTTAAAAGAATATACACTAGAAACATCTGACAACCGTTTTATAAATGAGGATCACATCATTCAATGGATTAACAGTATTTTAATGCATACATTATGTTCTACTAGCGAAGTGATTTCGCCATTAATTGCATTCATATTGCTGATTGATTCTATGCATGATTATTTCTTTTTTATATATATATATATATATATATATATATATATATATATATATATATATAGAGAGAGAGAGAGAGAGAGAGAGAGAGAAATACATCAGGGATATGCTGTCTAGATATACAAGTTAGGCAGTGCCTGCCCTGAATAAAATAGATCAGCAGCTACATTTTCCTTCTATGCCGCAATATGCACCTAATCCAACAAAAATATGAAGATTACTCAGATTATTATGCATAAAATGCGGAATATTTTTCCAGATTTCCTACAAGAAGTTCACAGGCTACTTACCCTGAATAATTACTGATGACACGTGCATGAGTATATATATATATATATATATATATATATATATATATGTGTGTGTGTGTGTGTGTGCGCGTGTGGCTGAATTATCTGAACGAACGTGGAGATAATTACACAAAGTGGAAAATCTTTTTCAGTAACGCGTTTCTTCCTTCTAATTAGGCCCCTCCTGATTGGATTCAGAGGTGACAAACTCGTCAGTGTGAAAAAGTATGTTGGGAAAATGAATAGGACCTAATGGAGATCGCTATCAGATGCCACAACCAGTGAATTGGTGTTTTTTTTTTCCACTGGAGTTGGAATTTAGCCCGATCCAAGTAGATCTTTATTTTATTTCTAGTACGTTTGCCGCATTGTGCGAATCATATTTTTTACGTATATGAGCCTGGTCTAAGGTTGACTGTAGAAAACTGCGAGATCAGATCCCTTCATTAAATATCTTTATTATCTCATTCCGTCTGTGGGAAACGAGTGGTAGGGTGAAAAACAACTGATCAACCACAAGACGTCGTAGTTGACCAATGCAAAGTATAAGAGTTTAAAAAAAAATCAAAAAATCAGTTGTAATGTTGAAAGAAATCCGAATTCCTACCGATAATTTTTAACAGACTAATTCAATTGAAAAAAAAATCAATCTTTGAGGAAAATGTCTCAGTTGATACTACTTGGACTGGAATTTATATTTTCCTTTCCTGATTGATCGAAATTCTCAGGTAAGTTTGTAGTTTGTTAAAGGAGATCCAATTAGTCGAATCTACTAAATCGATTTCATGTTACAAATGGAACAATATGAGCAACTTGCTTCTGTCTGATTAAACACCCAGTCTCATTAATTAGTCTGTCTCTTACATCTTAATTAAGCCCCGTCATTTGTCAACTAACACATTGTTTCTGTAATAACCTATATTGACATCTCGAATGCTGTCCTTATATGTCGAAATAACGACCGGCAAATTCGACGTTTCCTAGAATCTGAGTCAAATCATTCGATTCTCCCTGTATATGTTTACTGCCACGAAAATGATTAAAACAAATCAATGCTATCAATAAGATGGAAGAAAAACCAGGGAAATTTTTCGTAAAACCATTTGAACTTTTCGTAAAAGGGCAGAAAGAAGAAAATGGACGAAAGAAGATGGACGATTAAATTGCTATTGTACGAACTGAAGAAATCAGTAAATTTGCGATAAATTTATATTGTTTAAAATTGTAGTGTGTTATTATTATTATTATTATTATTATTATTATTATTTTCTTTGATTTCTGGCGTTTACACATTTCTTTCCGGGTCCCGCCCAGGGACCTAAGGTTAGAAATGGCGTCATGACATTTTCCACTGAAAAAAAAAAAAAAAAAAAAATTACATAGATAAAGCCCTTCGTAAAGTGTGGGCTGTACTTGTCAGAACAATTTTTTGTATCACTTTGAGCCATAGACTTCCAGGAATCCCTTCAATTAGTCTACTGCAATCTTTTCCAACCAGTCCTAGGGCTCCAACTACAACAGGGATTGTTGATGTTACCATATGCCACATTTTTGAGATTTCTATTTCAAGGTCCTTGTACTTTGAACAACTTTTTGAATATCTTCAAAGATACATTGCAGTCAGCAGGGACTGCCATATCAATAAGGAGGCATTTTTTTTTTGTTTGTGGTCTCTAATAACAATATCTGGGCGGTTGGCTTTGATTGTTCTGTCAGTGTGTATTGTGTAGTCCCATAGAATTGTAACAGGTCCTATCTCCGTAACCGGGTCTGGGTGGTGTTCATACCATTTTCTTTCAGTTTCCTTCCCGTAGAAGTTGCAGATTTTCCAGTGCAGATATTGGCCCACTCTGTCATGCCGGGTTTTATATTCAGTGGGTACCAATATCGTGCAAGTGGGTACCAATCGTTTCTGGATATTTATCACAGAATCTGCATTTTGGGCTAACACAATATTTTAGTATATATGCTTGATAATTCCTACTTAGCAAGCATTGGTCCTGTGCAGCAAGGATAAATCCTTCAGTTTCAGCTTTCAACCCTGCACTACGTAGCCACTGATGGGTACGGGTTTTGTCCACGTCAACTTGTTTGGTACGGGCAGAATATTGGCCATAAAACGGTTTATCTTGCTATCGCTTCTGTATCTGGTCGGTTGCATTCGTCTTTGCTGTCTTTTTTAAGTATTTTGCAGTTTCAGCCGGTGTATTGTGCTGTACTTTCATTTCTACGCCCATTTGAAACTCCATTTTGAATTTGTTGGCTTCTTTTATGACGGAGTAAAGATGCTTACTACTTTCATGTTCCTTGACGCATACCATCATCCAGTCTTCTGTAGTTTCCAAGTATCTTTGGAGGCCAATTGTTGTAGTTTTGTAGGACAGTTCTAGTTGAATTAATCCTATGCCTCCTTCGGATCTGGGCACATACAGACGATCAACATCAGCTTTGGGATGATGCATGCGGTAGCAAGTGAGAAGCTTTCTCGTTTTGGCGTCCATTCGCTTAATTTCAGCTATGGTCCAGTTAAGGACATTAAAGCTGTATTGCACCACAGGGACAGCCAAGGTGTTTATGGCTAATATTCTGTTTTTTGAGTTTAGCTCGGTATATAGTACCAGACGTACACGCCTGTAGTACTCCTTTCTTATTTTCCCTTCATTTGGGGGTGTTATAATGCCATCTCCTTCGCTAATTCCTAGGTACTTATAAGCTTCATCATTCTCCAGTTCCCTAATCTTTGTGACAAAATCTAAATCTATTAAGTGTGTATCATTATTATTAACATCATCGTAACTATTATTATTATTATTATTATTATTATCATTATTATCAATGTTATCATCATCATTATTATCATTATCATTATTATTATCATCATTATTATTATTATCATTATTATTATTATTATCATCATTATTATTATCATTATTATTAACATCATCGTTATTATTATCATCATTATTATCATTATCATTATTATTATTATTATTATTATGATGATGATGATGTTTCGATTTCTGCTATGGTGGCATTACCTACCAAGTTTGTGGGAAGACCTACTTCTGATATTGGTGTGTTGTTATGGCTAAATTTTCATGATTTGTTTTTCTAATTCCCATAACATCACTAGCGTTACATGGACAAAGTTCTTCTTAATGTGTGGGCTGGATTTATCTTAAGCTGGGATTTCCAGTTTTTTTTTTTCAAGGTGTTGTAGATGTTCTTTTTTTTTTATCAATACTATTCTTGTTTTCAATTTCCACAATTTTTCGATTTCGATTGCCAGGTCTTTATACTTTGATAGTTTTTTTTTTCAAAATTATTGGTTGCTATCTTATATTTTGCTGGGCAAGTCATATCAATTAGAAGGTAAGTTTTTTTTTCTGTTTGGTTTTTGACAGTTATGCACGAACTATTTGCTCCAATCTTCCTATCTGTAAAAATGGTGCAATCCCATGGAATTGTGATGTCTGCGATCGGTACTGGATTTTTTTAAAACCATTTATTATTATTATTATTATTTCTACTTTCTTATATTTTTTTCAAGTAGTAATGAGGGTGAACTTTTCTCCATTTACTCCCTATATTATTTTGTTTTGTGTTTTGATTAGCCCTCGTATATCAGACAATATCGTATATAATATTATTCCAGACAACTGAATATTTCTACCTCTACTACTACGGCTACAAAAACAACGACAACTACTATTACTACTAGTAGTACTACTACTAAAACTACTACTACTACTAATTATTATTATTATTATTATAATTATTATATTTCGATTTCTGCTATGGTCACACTACTTACCAAATCTGCGGGAAGACCTAAGGCAGGTAGTAATGTGTTGTTATGGCGACATTTCATGATTTGTTTTTCCAACTTCCATAACATCACTAGCGTTACATGGATAAAAGGTTTCTTAGTGTATGGGCTGTGCTTTTTAAGAAAATTTCTTATATTTCTCTTAAACTGGGATTTTCAGGGATTTTTCAATGTGTTTTGTTCCTTGTTTTATCATTCCAAGTACTTTGACTGATACTATTTTTGTTTTCAATTTCCACATTTTTTTGTATGTTGATTTCTAGATGTTTATACTTTGATAGTTTTTCAAATTTCTTGGTTGCTATGTTACAGTCTGCTGGTCAAGACTTATGCCCGGCCTATTTGCTCCAATCTTCCTATTATTATTATTATTATTATTATTATTATTAATAATAACAATAATACTAATAGTAGTAGTAGTGGTAATAGTAGTAGTAGTAGTAGTAGTAGTATTTCCTTTGATTTCTGTTGTATACACATTTTCTCCGGGTCCCAAAAAGAGGTCTAAGGTCAGAAATGGCTTCATGACCTTTTTCACTGATCATTTGTCATAAAGAAATCCCTAAGATCACACACATTTTAAAGAGATAAAGCTCTTTGCTTATACCATTTTTTTTTGTATTTCTTTAAGGCATGGGCTATTCGGAATCCCTTCAATGATTATACTGGAACCATTTCTAATCAATTTGAGTGGTCGAACTACAACTGGAATTATTGACGTCCTTATTATTATTATTATTATTATTATTATTATTATTATTATTATATAAATCCGTTTATCATCGTTGAACCATGTCAAGAAATCCTACGTTTCATCAAACCGATGAATTGCATTTTAAGTTGAATATATCAGAAAAAAAATCCAGGAGGTTTAAAAGACAAAATATCGAATTGAATTCCATTGCGTGCTATTAGTTAGTACATATCCAGTCCGATGGAGTTAGAGAAATACGCTATTCGAGTCTTGTGCCTTTTCCTATCTACCGTCTTGCATTCACGTCGTCTCGGCTATTTGTCCGAAGAAAGAACCTATTTGAAATGATAACGAGAATAGATTCAAAAGAAAAAAAAATAACAAAGAAAAGAAGAAGTTAAATTGAGAATAAACATCAGTGAAAGAAAAAAATATGAAGAAACAAGAAAAAAAAAAGTCATTTTTGTATAAAAATAAACTAACTGGGAAGCGTTATCTCAAGAACATTCTCTTTAATATGAATGTGTATATATATATATATATAT
>CAHIKZ030000765.1:217500-347500 GCA_903632075.3 Acanthosepion pharaonis
CAGGCCGGTAAATGTTATTTAATACTGTTTATCATAAACAGAGCATTTGCTTAAATACTTGTATCTATAAAATAACAACGTTAAACATAATAAAATGTCTTTAATAAATAAATTGTCGGACCTTGTCCATTTCTTTATTTATATATATTCATATATTCTTTTTACGCTGAGGTTCACGGGAAGAACTCTCACCAATGGGCTACAGAGGAAATGAGGGGGTTCGCTACAACCGCGTTAGCGTGTCGTGTCCTAGAATTGGTGGAACGTAGGGTTATAGTTTGTCTTCGTACTTTCCATGGACGTAGCGACAGAGCAGGAAGTTGTGAAAGATGCCTTGCAGGGTGGAAAATAATTTGTCAGCCCCAAAGACGGTGACGCTTTTGAACTCTACCGAGAGTGGAAGGTGAATATTGCGCAGCTACTGCCTAAAGATGACATCGATGCTCCATTTTAGGCCTGATCTGTCTCTTGTAAACGGAGAGGATAATGCGAGCAGTCGAGTATTTACCGGAGCAGTACAGGGAACCGAATATCTTCCAGCATCCATAGCGATGGATCGTAGGTACGTGTTCTATCTATCTATCTATCTATCTATCTATCTATTTGACGCTGTTAATATCTAACTACTGTTCATATCTATCTATCTATCTATCTATCTATAAGTGGACACTGAAACCAACACCGAATTGCGACAATCTGTTTCGTATTTGAAAGCAATGTCCATGGCCTGAAGGTCGCATTCACACATTAAATAAACTGTTTCCGCCCAGTGTTGACCACTGGATACATTTTTATATTTATACACAATCTTTCCCTGTCATTGAATGCTTTTACCCTGGAATATACAATACCTTGAAACTATATGTTTATTATATATATATATATATATATATATATATATATATATATATATATATATATATATATATACTGAGTATAACAGCAAAATTGTCTATCCCCAAAATGTTTAATATCTAAACGACCACTAAACTAATTGAGTTCCTTTTTTTCATTTTTAGATAAGACGTTTAACCATCTTGACACTGGCTTTTTGAGCTAGAAAGGGAACAGATTAAAATCATTTTGTGTCGGCCACACAGTCTTCCCAGATGAGCAATGATTAGAGGAAAATTATCATCACGCCTTCAATAATGGTACCGACATTCATACTCTGACTTCCATCTTGAAAATCCATTCAAGAACCATCAAGAAAACGGTGAATAATTAAAAAAAGAGGGTTCAGTAGAGAGGAAATCTGGATCAGGTGATCACAACAGCAAGAGAGATCATCATTTCAACTTAGGGCTAAAGAGATCAATTAGAAAAGATCCAACTCAATCCATAAGAGGTTTGGCACGTGAGAGAGGAGTTTCAGTCAGGACAGACCAAAAGGCAGTGAAAAAAGACTTGAAAATAGAATCGTACGTGAAACCTGTGACTCACTTTGTTAATCCCAGCCAGAAAGTTAGAATGTTAGAGAGGCCGAAGATCATCTTGAAAAAGTTGGAAAGTGACCGTGAAATAAATATATATATATATATATATATATATATATATATATATATATATATATATATAAGAACTTTATTCCAATCCTTCATGAGGTTTCAATCCTTAGCCATGATTAATTAACGATGAACATGTCATTTTCGTTTACGATCGATTTCACCCCAATTCTTCTGTTAAGATTGGAGAGTATTTATACATTCTTATTGCTCAAAATAGAATCCATTGGTGTTTATAAAAACCTCGGAGAATTCTAGTAATGTATCTTTAAGCATTTCTAAGATACAACGGTTCAAAGATTAATCTAACAATTGAACAATTTTGCTGTTACACCCGGTATACATATACCTTTTTTTTTTTCATTTTTCTTTTTAATTATGAGGATACGGCAAGTAAGTCCTTAGAACCCAACAGGCTACTCGCACATATTATTTGATCATAGTGATGAACGTTTCTGCAGAACCAATCAAACTTTTTGGAAGAACTGATTACAGAGAACTGATGCACGAACAAAAATTACTTGGACATTTTACTCTCCTAATTGGATTGTACTAACTCCATTTTTCACTTTAACTGATAAATACATATAGCAAGAAAATTTCTTCAAAATTCAAACACAATTCTCACGTGATCGATTTGAACAAGAACTCTAGCGTCGTGACATAGCACGCTTCAAAAAATATATTCAACTGTCAATAAATAATATAATTTAATAAATATCTTTCGCTCTACACATATTTTGTCTTAGTGTTTGCCTATGTATGGGGAAAATAGCGCCTTGAAGATGACAATTTGAAATTGTCGAAAGTACTTTGTATGTGTCCTCCAACTGACAACAACTCGAATATAAGCATCTTATTATTCAAGGAATTGATAGTAAGTTAATGTCTCATTAAGTTCTGTTAGCGAAATGATTTTGCCATTAATCACATTAACATTGCTATTTAATTCTTTTTATAAATTGTTTATATATATATATATATATATATATATATATATATATATATATATATATGCATTGTTGTGGCCTTGTTGGAGCCAGAAATAAAGACACAGAGAGGAACTGAGCTAACAAATATATTAACAGAAAAGCAGTATCTGTCTATATTTCTGAGATGAGGTATTATGCACATTATTTACAGTATTCGGACTATTGTCCTTATCTTTGTCGCTATATTTATCATGATCTAACCAACGCCTTTATCCACTGTGCCATGTGTCCTTGAGGACACATGGCACAGTGGATAAAGGCGTTGGTTAGATCCAGTGACAGGACCCAAAGAGTGTAAGTTCAATACCCGGTTAAGGCAGTGGAGAACTTTCAGAGGGAAATTAACAGAAGATAACTGATAGCTGACATCCATCAAACATGGCACGTGGAACTAGAACAGTCTACCCCAGTGAGCGAAATAAAGGGTTCAGTTCGACATTTCAACTACCTGAAGAAGGCTGGACCGTACAACGGCCGAAACGTTGTAATAAATATGGCGACAAAGATGAGGAATAATGTAAATAGTGTAAAAGAATCCCGAACATTTGAATTGATATAATGACGATGTTTTGGGGAAAAATTTCAGGAATATCATGGAAGTCAATTATATTTAGTTTATTTTTCTTATCAATTTTTTTTGCTACCATTTCTAATTATTTTTAAGATTCAAGAGTACATAATTTTAAACTAATTAAAAAGAATGGTTCTTTTTCATTCTTACTTTGAAAACATTAGGAATTTATTTTCTTTTGTCTTGGCAAGAGGATGGAATATTTTAATGTATAATTTGTTTTTCTATATATTGAGCATGTTGCTTTTTATTTTTGAATTTTTTCCTTCTTTTTTGTATGTGTATTGCGCGTTGTGTTTGTCTCCGTGTCTATAGGTGTGGATATTTCTGTAAAATATGTATTTCAGTTCACTATGGCGATTACCTATGGCTATTTTCTGAATAAATTTGGACATTTTGCTTCTGAATGAATTAAATATTTGGTGGAATGTGTTGACCTTGGCTCGCAGCCGACCTGTGCGCCGATCAGGTTCAAAGTTATTCTAAACAATTGTATATTATAAAGTACATTTTATCGAATAAAAACGAAAGTATTTTTCCTCTAAACATGGCGGTTGCATTCGTGACATTATGAAAAAAAATTCCAATAGAATTTTAAAATATTATATTCTAATATTCTCTTTCAGTCGTCTTAATTTTCGAGGAAACTCTGTTTATCTTTTTTTCCAAAAAATCAAATTTTTTTTCATGCGTAAAGTTGTTCAGCGTTAAGAGTGGCTGTGGACAAAAGATGCAAAATATTCGTAAAGAAATTCGTGTTTTTCTTTCTTGGATGTCAGCAAAATAGTTGTAATAGAGACTTGGTAATCGCAGCTACAACTATAGTAACGCCGTTGAACAATGCTGGTGTCAGACGCCTTCGAATAACACTCGAACTAATAGGAGTTGCTCGATAATACTCGCTTGAATAGTGATCCGAATAGAGAAACAGTATAGTGAATAGAGTAGAGAATAGCGGTCTGTAGAGTAATAGAGGGTAGACTAGAAAGAAAGATCAATTACACACAAGTTACCTCCCATATATGCGTTTCCTCTATGTTTACGTGGTATATTTAATTCAATAATGGGATCGCCTGTGTTTGCTCACTGGCGATCTATGTTCAAACTCAAGTGTCGGAAGCTACACTTTATTCTTATATAACAAAAGTACTTTTTATCGACATATTTTTTGGGTGGAGGCAGTCATTTCTTTTGTTTTGTTTCAGTCTCAACCCAATAAGATCGCTTGTATACCCAGCCAACAATTTGACGTGTAAATTTGTAAAATTACAAATATTTTGAAAATACAAATGGCCACCTCCATACTCAAGAGTTAAAAAACATAGCATGTTCAGATATCAAAACTCGGTGTATCTTAAAATTGACCTAAAAAACACAGTGAAAATTTGTCGAGTGGAATAATTGTAGAAGATTAGGATGCATTAGACCTTCTGCATGTTACATTTGTCAGAAAGGAAAATATTAATTTAGAATGGCGGTTCTGTCTATAATATAAATCTAATGACAAATTGATCTCTAGCTTTTAAGTGTTAACTGTACTTTGTGTTTTTTTACGCCGTAAAATCGGCCTTGTTCCACAATCCGTTCTTGTGAGTGCATAAACAAATACCGTCTAGGTTTGATAAACTGAATGATTTCTTTCAACGGTCTATCAACCTCAAACAAGAAAAGTAAGTATTTTTTAAATTATAATAATGCCTTACTCTCATGATAATAATGATTCAACAAGTCCTACTAACTAAACCATAGCTGGGGGGAGCATATATTTATATCTGTTCCAAATGTATTTGCGCGTAAGTGAAATATAACGAACGCGACTGGAATTGAAACTTGAATTTCCACACATCCAACCATACAGCAAGAGGTATTCCTACGCGGTCACCCATCTAGGTACTGAGCAGGCTTGGCGTTGCTTAACCTCGGTGATCGGACGAGAACCGGTGAATCAACGTGATATGACCGTAAGCCTAGTACCGTCCAGGATAAGCTGAGAAAATTTCTACTTAGTAAAAATCTGGAGATATTTTCTTCGTATTCATCACGATCGAAAGTGGATTGGCTCAAAGACAATGAAAATGGAAGCTTTCATTAAAGGTTGGAAACAACAACCCCTTCGTCAGCGACGAGTACGGCAATGTAAGTTTATAAACATGGCTACGTTATAGATAGAGTCGAAGATTAAACTCGTCTACGCATTTCTGATAGAAAAGCAATAAAATTAATAGATGTTTTTTTTTCTTCTTTTTTTTTTTTAATTTCTGAAGCTGAGCTTTTAGCTTCCTTTAGCATATCGTTGCACGAGAATCTAACAGCTGCAATGGAGGAGACCCGGATCAAATTTTAAATTCCTTATTACTATCGACCTATGATTGATTCACTGTTTTATTATAAATTCTGCACCCAAACTTGGAACATACGTGCAGAGTCGAGGAAAAATGAAATACTTTTTTTTTCTCTCTCAATGCATATATTATCCAACGAAATGGCTTCATTTACATATGCATCGTTTATCTTTATTTCTTTTTTATTTTTTCAACAAGTTTGGAAATAATGATAAATTCATGCGTATTAATTCAACGGAGTCTAACGCATATCAGTATGTGAAATCTTGAGCGAGATAGTGGCTGCATAATGTCCATGATATGTAGATATCCCAATGGCTACCAGTAAAAAGATGGCAATCCGCGAACTGAAGTTCAAAATTCGACCCGACGTGCTGAGTTCACTTTTGCATAATGTCTTGGGGAAAGGCAAAATCAGTCTTCCGCATCCTGCTACAGAATAAATAACATGGTAGAATTGTGTTCTCCAGACGTTAGTGGCAGTTAGTGAAGAAAATCAAAAATGAGGAGAAGGCAAAAAAGAAAAAAAAGAAAAATAATAATAATGTCTCCATAAAAAATGTCTATTTGTTGGCACAAACAAAAGTAAAATTTCTGGATAATAAAATATCCATGGCGTGGATGTATATGCTTATAAAACTGGTAACACTCTTAATTTCAGCTTTAAGGAAAACAGTTGGTTGATTATAACAATATAGCTAAAAATGGTTCTAAGGACTTAGTTGCCTTGCACTCATAAGTAAAATAAAACAAAAAAATGTTATATATATATATATCTATATATATATATATATATATATATATGTGTGTGTGTGTGTGTGTGTGTGTGCATGTGTGTGTGTGTGTGTATGTGTATGCATATATATATATATATATATATATATATATATATATATATATATATATATATATATACCAGGTGTAACAGCAAAATTGTCCAATTGTTAGACTAAGTTTTGAACCGTTTTAACATAGAAATGCTTAAAGATATCTTACTGGAATTCTCCGAGGTTTTTAAAAACACTATGAGATTCTACTTTGAGCAATAAAAATGTATAAAGTTTAACAGAAGAATCGTTGATGAAATTCATCGTAAACGAAAATAACATGTAATTAATCATAGCTAAGGATTGAAATCTCATGAAGGATTGAAATAAAGTTCAAATATATATATATATATATATATATATTTATATATAATATTTTTTGTTTAAAATATGATTCCTTCGCTACATAAGAGTTCTCATGTTTCAAAAACGAGAGCCAAAACCATCCAAATAATTATTAAAATTAAGTTGAATTGTGGTGTTTAGTCCCGTTTCATCTTCAAGCGAAATTTTAGGAATAAGCTATCTCTCGGTTTACGTGTGTTTTTAGGCACGGTCCGTTACAGAATTCTTTATTGTGGGAGTGGCTAAAGGACCATGCCTAAAAACACACGTAAATATATATATATATGCAGGTAAGACGAGAAGGAATAGAGTATAAATCCAACGTTCGTAACATTTAACTTAAAAGAGGGCTCAGTACAAAGTAGAGCAGTGTTATTTATTTTAGAATATTACATCAAAAACATGTCAAAATCGCTTCACAATTGCAACCGGGTTTCGATGCGTATCAACGAATCTCATCAGGCCATTTTAAATTACTGGTGATGAACGATTTATATATATATATATATATATATATATATATATATATATATATATATATATATATGTGTGTGTGTGTGTGTGTGTGTGTGTGTGTGTGTGTGTGTAAAAATATATAGAAAATAGGAAAGAACTCGTTAGGTAAAAATCCAAAGTTCTTTAGTATTTTTGTTATTATTTTTTAAAAATAGTGCTCGATGCAAAAATAGAGCATAAATATAATTATTTATTTAAAAATATGATTCCAACGCTACATAAGAGTTCTCATGTTTCAAAACAAGAGCCGAAAACGTCAATATAATTATTTGAATTAAATTGAATTAAAGTACCAAGCTCTGTTCCATCTTCAAACGAATTTTTTTTGGAATAACTTATTCCTGAAATTTACGCGTTTTATAAGCATATTCCTTATTGAAATTAAAATTACTATGGTATTTCGCTTGAAGATGGAACAGAGTTATAGAAAAGGAACTAGGAAGCTATGTTACGGCGATGGGAAAATGAGCGAAGTCGAGATGCCAGGTCAGGACCGATAACACTGCAGATTCTTCTTTTATTTATCAAGGATATCTATGATATACAGTAGAAGCACCAGGCCATATGTAACAGCAATATTCAAATTACGGACAAATGGTAGAATAGACGAATGTTAGACAGATATATAAGAAAGACAGATTCGAGCGAGAAAAATTGTCCAGCCCGATACAGTGAACCAACTCTCCTAGTGAGCAGACCTAGAAATTGATTCAATATAATCTTTCCACTTCATGGCATCGTAAAAAATTAGCCTGAGATGCCGCCATCAGCCAGTCTAATGGAAGTCAGAAATGGGTTTCTTAGACGATTAATAGAGAACAGTTTTGTTTTGAGAAGTGATATATATATATATATATATATATATATATATATATATATATATATATATATATATATATATATATATATATATATATATGGCATCTCAGTCCTACACTTTCACTGTCGAAACGGTTATATGTAGCCCTCTATTCTACTCCAATAGTTTTATGTTTCGCACTTGCTATCTGTGGAAATCCCTTCTCACCAGCCTTTCATCTATCACGCTTCTTTACTCTTTGTAAGCCCCCCCTAGCGTGCTAGTGGCACTACCGCTTTGTTTGGGGTGAAATATATGTATATACGATTGCGTCGAAGTGTTGACTTCAATGTTCACTTATATATATATATATATATATATATATATATATATATATATATATATATATATATATATATATAATTATTTATTTAAAAAATATGATTCCATCGCTACATAAGAGTTCTCATATTGACTATTTTTTTAAAAATAATAACAAAAATGCTAAAGAACTTTGGATTATTTACCTAACGAGTTCTTTCCTATATATTTTTACACACACACACATATATATATATTATAAAATGGGTAAAGCCCGACAATTATTTTAAGATATTTTTTATGTTTATACGTTCTTTTTATAGATACAAATATTTAAGTAAATGCTCTGTTTATAATAAACAGTATTAACAACATTTACCGGCCTGAATGTACGAGAAATTTTCATAGAAAATATGCGTCCTCCGATAGGAATCGAACCTGTATCCTACACGGAGCGGTCATTTAGCTTGACGTGATTTTACTGATTGAGCCACATAGGAGCGTTTCGGTTAAAAGTCGATTTTATTGTTTTTAAACTACAATTCTCCATGATTTTCTCTCATACATTCATATCTGCTCAATGCGTATCCAAATGTAAACAAATGACATTACACATTATGAAATGGACAAAACCGACAATTATTTTAAGACATTTGTTATGTATATACATTCTTTTTATAGATACAAATATTTAAGCAAATGCTCTGTTTATAATGAGAATTTCTCGGACATTCAGGCCTGTAAATGTTGTTTAATACTGTTTATTATAAACAGACCATTTACTTAAATAATTGTATCTATAAAAAGAACGTATAAACATAAAAAAATGTCTTAAAATATATTATCATTATTATTATTATTATTATTATGTTAATAACTATAGTCGGTAGATGTAAAAAAACGGATAATACAATTTGCAAACAAAACATATTAAAACAAATAAGTAAAGGAAAACAAAAATGGACGAAAAACCTCCGAGTAGGCCAAAAATATCGTCCAGTGCCGTAATTTCTAGTCCCCACCACCAATAAAAAAAATCAAGTAAATACGAAAATCGTAAAGTATTCAATACGCTAAATAGAGCAGAGTATAAAAAATCCTAGTGATCCGGGAACTACCTACCTAGGTTTCACCTAAATGGATCTTCAAGGTAAGCGGGCTCAATAAGATATGTCAAAGGAACATATTGATGTTCCTGGCTCATATATATGTAGCGAAAAAATGTGAGGGAGAAAGCTATTCTATATATAATTAATAAAGGTCCATGTGTTCATTCGCTAAACACAGGCAGACCGATTCATATATAACTCTCAAGGGCGTTTTAATATGTTTTGCATAAGGGATGAAAATTATCAACCAGTGTGGTTTATTAAAATATACAGTGATCAACGGAAATGCTCTTTGTTGGAAGACGTAACTTCTCATGAATAATTCAAATTTAAAAATTTAAAAGGAGTAACGAATTGTCGCATTAAAATAATCATCTTTAACGAAATATTTAAATATATATTTCTTTCCCATTCTAATGCAGGAAATAACCAACTGTTCACAATTAAATGAACAGCGAATGCACGTATATTGTATAAGTGACTATATGTGAGGAACCAGACCAGTAAATTAAATAAAAAATACTGTTTAATTAAATATCCATCTAAAACAACGCTTAAGCAGAAAAAAACTTAAAATATATCGGATTTAATCCATTTCATAAAATAAAAATGTCTTTTTTTATGTTAAGGCACAAAACAGCAAAGATGGACGTCTCGAAAATCTGCAGAGAATGTGTGTTCAAAAGCAGAATTTAAGGATTTGTTTAACCGGAAGTCCTACGTGACCGAATGGTTAAGCATGTCAGAACTAATGACAGTTCCCCATTAGGGGATGCAGGTCGAATCTTGTTGAAAGTCGCATAATTTCTGAGAAGATTTCTGGAATATTCAGACTGGTAAATGTCATTAAATAGAAATACTGTTTAATTAAATAAACAGAGCATTTACTCGAAGCATCAGGAATCCATAAGAAATGTATCTGTTAACTAGCCATTTTTATTTACAATTAGCCACAAACCCGCCCTTAGCTCTCTTGCGTAGAGCTTTTAGGCCTCCAGCCTTTTACCTTCAGTATCCTATATAAAAGTTATAAGAATTTAGAAATAATAAAATTATTTTATCTTTATTCGACACCTTAATTCGGCATAATCTTTTTTTCGTACGAGTAACTGAACTCCATAGTTTGTTTATTTTGCGAGCAATTTTTATTTTCTTAAAAACAAAAACAGCATTCTTTATAATCTCTTCACATATAAAGTCACTCTTAAAAACATTAAGGAATCCGAACTATGTAATATTTCGAATACGCCACAGTACACGTGCTAGAAACAGAAAAAGAAAACATGGCTAACGTACCGTTAAATTTTAATTACATAAGACAATATTTATTGCAGTTGCAACGAAAAGCGAGATTAAAGTTAAACCTTTAATAAAGAACTGGTTTTTAAACTGTTCGTTATTTAAATTTAACTTTAAATGAGTTATTTATTTAATTTTTAATCGCGTGTAACTACAGTAGTTACGACCTGGTACTTCGGATTTTTATGATTCGCCGAGATTAAAACAGACAGACGGACGCACGTTACACAACGCTTTATTATTATATATCGATATAGATAGAAGATTAAACTGAAGAAAAAGTTCATGCGGACATTAGGATGGTTAAAAAAACAATAATGCTGTAAATAACTGATAAATATTAATTCATCTATTGTTCTCGTGATTAGCGTTTGAGTGAATGCGAACGGGCCAGTGAGCGAGAGTGTGTAATACGCATGCGCGACTGTGTTTAAGAGATACGCATGCGAAAATCGCGTACACGAAGAACGGGCGGACAAATGTACACTGTACTTTAATATTACGGAAGAAGAAGAAAAATGATTAACTTTGAGAAAAATTATTCAGGCAAACTTTACGCTAGTAAAAAAAAAAATAATGCTGTAAATAATTGATGAATATTAATACTGCTAAGGTTCTATTCATTTGACGTAAATCCCGAAATCGAAAAACGGATGGCAAAAAACGTAAACTGCGCTTTATTATTATAGAAGAAAGAAAATAGAAGAAGATTAATTTAAAGAAAATGTATTCGAGCAGACTTTAGGCTAGTAAAAAAAAAAGTAAAAATACTGTAAATAATTGATGAATATTTATACTTCTGTTGTTCTCGCGATTCTTTCTTTTTATGTGCCATGTCTTTTCAGGACGTAGGCGATCATGGCTCTCCACCTTTCTCTATCCCTAGCAGCTCTCATCAAGTTCCTTCAATCTTCTTCTTCTCCAGACCACATTTTGTCATCCACTTGCTCAAACCCGCCAGGTATGTCTTGCGTTGTTTTCCCTTCTCTCATTCCCTCTATTCGACCAGGCCCTCCTTCCTCATTATGTGTTCAGCTGCCTCTTTCTGATATTAAGTATAAGTCCCCCCCCCTCTCTAAGACCTCTTCATTGCTCACACGCTTGGTCCATGATATCCTTAGCATCCTTCTGTAGAACCACATCTCTGTCGCCTCGAGTCTGTTCTTCATCGGTGAGGAAATCGTTCAACATTTGCTGCCGTAAAGAAGGACACATGTCATGCAACAGCTCTGTATTCTTTTCTTTGTTACTAAAGAAATCCTCCTGTCTCGAAATACTCTGCTCAGTTTTTGGAATGTGTCCTTGGCCATTTCAATATGTCTACAGATCTCAGTGTCGCACTTACCGTCCTCTGTCAAAACGCTTCCAAGATATTTAAACTTCCAACGGACCCGTGAGCGAGTGTGTATTACATATGTGCCGCTGTGTTTATTCGACGCGGATGCGTAAATCCCGAGATCGAAAAACGGACGGACGGACGGACAGACACACGTACACTACGCTTTATTACTATAGGTATACTTTACGCGTTCGCTGGTTCTGCCTTTGTTTTAGTCTTAAAACTTTATCGACAGATAATGGACGACCTATTTTAAGAATTCAAATTACTTTTGGTAACTTCTTTAATGTTCCGCTTCCGTTGAGAATGCAAGCGATCATATCTCTCTCCGGTATATATGTTTCTGCTATACGTTTTTGCCCTGCGTTATTTTTGCCTTCTTACTATCCTTTCTAATACCTATTCTATCATCCAGTTCTTTTAGGGCCATGTCCCATCAGGAAATGGGCGATTATGGCTTCCCAAAATTTCTTGTCCTTTGTAGCTCTTAGTAAATATTGTCTTTCTGTTATTTTCCTGAAACCTGTCCCGCCATCCATTTACTCAAGCTCACTATGTTCTAAATAGTTTTCCTCTGTCTCTATTGTTTTCAATCTCTCCTGTCAGTATCAGATTTTCCAAGCCCTCTTTCCTCATTATGTTCTATAAAAACCTCAACTGCCTCTTCTCGATGTTAAGTATGTTTCCTTTTTTTTTGCATTTTCCTCAAATTAGATAGCTATTCACTTGCTAGCTCTGTCCTGCTTGCATTCAATATGTCCCATCAGTGTCAAATTCTTCAGAATCTGCTGCCTCATTATTTGCGCTAGAAATGTCAACCTTTTCTTTCTAATTTTTATCTCTAATTGATTGAATGATTCATTTTCTACGGTTTATCAACCCTTTGCAAGTTATTTAAAGCCAGAAAATACTTTTAGATTGTAAGAAATTTTTAAAATCAATTTACACCAAAGAAGGCGATAATGCCACTCAGACGCAAGGTGGCTACTGGGAGTGAAAGTGAATGAAAATACTTTTAAAGGAACCGGAAACCGAATCCTAAACAGGGAAGAAATGATGAACTTCTCCGTCTATTCAAAATGTTTAACAGGACGACAATCGAACATATTTACTCCTATTGTAAGCGAACCTATCTACTTCTAATTTAGGAGGAAACGAGATGGTTTCATGCCTTACACAAGGGTATCTGCGCTTAAGTGAATATAAAAAACCCAATCGGAATTAGAACCTGGCTCTCCGATAAACAGTTCCAAGCTATTACACCACCCGCATATCCAAGCTTACAGCACTTGGTATTCCCAAGCGGTTACCTATCTAGGTACTGACCAGGCTGGACGTTGCTTAACCTTGGGGGTCGTACGGGAAACGGCGTTTTAATGTGATGTGGCTGTAAGCTACCTCGAATTATATGTGGCATTTTTATTTCTTTTTTCTCTTAAAACTTTGTCCATGGTATTCTCAGCATCCTTCTGTAGAACCAAATCCGAAGTCTTCCTTCCCATATCGCTCGAAGCACATGTAACTATTTACCATCCTGTCATTATCCTTGCTCAGCCGTTCATTCACTCATTAGGTAAGCTACTCATTCTTCTCACTCTACTTCCGGCTCCATATTTACCAGCCGACTTTGATCTTCAAAATGCAAAATGCAATGTCAGTCGTTATCTACTGTCTTCTTGATTACTTCTCTATTGTTCTTGATCCTTTTTAATGTTTGGCTTGTTTTTCTTTTTCTTTCACACTCAATAAACCCTTGTCTTAGTGGATTTACTGCCTTGCATGGGGTGTTATGATTAAAATATACGACAATTTTATTAAGACGTTTTTTTTCTTAATGTGTCACAGACATTTTAAGTGTCTCTTTTTGATTTTTAATATGATGGTCATTCCAATGCCCATTTTCCTTAGAACTTTCCTATTGATCACATGTTCTGTCTATGTTATTGTCATCGTCCCTCCGTAGGTTCAAGTCTCTTCATCGTCTGTAAGAAAATTGATATCAGAATTGATATTGCGTAGCAGGTCAGCACTCTTTTTTTGTTTTTACACAGGTTTTCTGTTGAAACTTGTCTAATGCATGGAATAATAATGCAACACAAAATGTACTTAGAACAAAATGTATTGGACAAGAAAGTGTACACAATATTTACATATAATCTTTTGTATATTCCTGGTAAGACCGTTCCTGGAGAATGTGTTGACTGAGTCGCAGTCGGGCAGAGTCTCTGGTTGAATCTCTTGATTCCTGTATTTATCTATCCACCCACGAGGTTAAAATGTGGCACAAGGCCGGTTTAAAGTGGGTATCTCCGAGCCCGTAGGCTTGGTCAAAAATATGGACTTTCTGAATCCGCCTAGACGGGTTCAAGGCCTGTCTACCACCCCGGACGAAACCCTGCCTCTCGGCAAAGCCTCGTCCGGGTCCCTCACTGCAAAATGCAGAGAGTTCGATTGAGAGTGAATCTTGATTCCTCCCTCTCTTCCCGGTACCAACCATATTTATATGGTCAGTACTCCACTATGCAAATTAGGTGGATCCTACCACAACATTTTCTTATGAGCTAAACGTTATGACACGTTGCATAGTTACATTTATTTTTCAGCTGTGATCTAAATGTCGGTGGACGTCACACGTTTAAATGACTTCATTTCAAATAAAATAGAACCGCATTAATTTGAGTTTATAAACATCAACTTGGTTCAACGATAGGTAAATATAGATCGTTTATATTTGAGTATATAAGTATTTACTTGATGCGGAAATAGATAAATGTTGGTTGTCTTTATTGGAGACTATAAGCAATTACTTGGTTAAAGCATAGCCAAACATTATAAGTGAGACTTTATGAATTTACATAAGCTCCATCTGGATCAATTTTTATTAAGTTTTTAAATATTGGTTTAAGGTTACTCAAATATTGGTCACTTATATTTAAGTATATATGCATGTACTTGTTTCTTAAAGTGATAATTATTTGTCATGTACACCCTTGTGCAAATTAATTATTATTTTCTTTCGTATTTTTTCAATGACACATGACCCTGTTAGTACTTTGTATGTCCATTCCACGAAATCGTTTCTTGCAGACTGACAGCACATTCTCGATTGGATTTAAATCAGGAGTGTTTCCGGTTCAGTCTATAGTACTTTCATTTGCTCACTGGTAAGGCTTGCCAGTGTGTCGTGTAGCGTTACAATTTTTGTACGCTTCCTTGGAGTAACGTTCATCCCAGACAATGGCCGTAGGGCAACTAATCGACAGTCAAGACAATAGTGTCTGGGCGTAATAAAAATCTGATGCAATCACGGATCACGCAATATTTTTCAAGGCCAAACAAATTTCATCATACACCCCGAAAATAGATTCATATTACTGCACACTACTGCAAATGACCTAATCTGAGGAAAAAATAGAAATCGATTACACTCTGTCAATACAGGAGGTCTAAAACTGACTGTATGGTGAAAGAAAAGAAACTAAAACTGTTGTTTCAATTAATTTACACAAGGGCGTATATATTGGAGTGTATATATATATATTCTTCGGTCAGTGATACATATGTATTAGCAATTTGTATTTGAATATGCAAATGCTTGTTTCAGAGATAGGTAAAGATTATACATTTATATTCGAGTGTTCAAATTTTGATTTGTTTCGGGGACAGATAAATAACAGTCATTTATATTTGCCTGTGCAAATGCTTAATTGGATTGGGGACAGATAAATATTAGTTATTGATGTTTGGATTTATATAGATTCTTTCTCTTTTGGAAGAGATATTCAAAACTGTAATTTGACTAATAAATTTATGTCTTCGTTCGATATTAACAACCTGTTTGCCTGTGCCCCTATTTCAGAAACGATAGATATCTTTACAGATCTGATATATCGTAAGCCGGATATTTCCACCTGTCATTTCGAAAAATATTTCTGTCGAGTTACTACGATTTGTTGTGACGTCTGTTGAATTCAGTTTCAATAACACAATGCATAGGCAGATCGACGGGATTTCTATGGGTTCAACCCTAGGGCCTACTTTGGCAAATATTTTTGTGGGTTTCCATGAAAATCGTTGATTTTCGGAAACTGTCAAACCATTAATGTATTATCGCTATATTGATGACACATTTTGTCTCTCTGAAAATATAACGGAGGCAAAATTTTCTTTTCATTACTTAATGATATGCAACCGGAATTAAATTATACAATGGAAATTGAGACTAATTCTACTATATCTTTTTTTGGTTGTTTTGGTAACTAGAACATTATCCTGTTACATTACATCAATCTATCACAAACCAACCTTTACTGGATTGTACATTCAATGGGATGTATTCTGCCCTAACAATCGAAAGGGAATCTAATTACTATCCTTAAACATAGAGCTTTGATGATTTGCACAGAATATAAATTAGATGAACAGCTAAAAACAATTTCCAAATCTCTAGCTAACAATGGGTACCCTTTGGATGTTATTAAGTCGGTTATGAATAAGAAAATCTCTAATTTTTCTAAACTTAAACCAAGTACGGCTTCTAAATGTCTTGTTTCTTTGCGTTTGCCCAGGTTGGGTTCAATAAGTGGGAAATTAGCCAAACAGATTAGCTCAGCAGTTAAAAATTGCTATTTTTCTGCTAATGTGCATGTTGCTTTCTCTACCAAGTCTCTTTGGGTGTCTGCCCGAAAGGACGCACTACCTTCCCACCATATTAACAATGTGATATACCAATTTGGATGCAGTTGCAGAGCCGACTACATAAGTAGAACAAACTTACCGTTAGACGCACGAATAAATCAACACATACCGAGAAAAATTAGGAATGGTACATTTCAATCTGGTGAAAAGGTCAACAACACATACGGCTCCGACATCGCTGAGCACTTTATAAATAATCCAAGCTGTGCCACCAATTTCAGCATTGACTCATTCACCATCCTTAGTCATGCTCATTCTTTGTTTCATTTGAAGGCATTGGAAACGATCTATGTCCAGACAGCCCTCCCTCTGTAAACAGAGGGAATGCCTGTTAGGGTTTGACATTATTTCTATCTGATTGTTTTGCCTTTATTTCATTACATACTTCTTATATTTTATATTGAAACATTTAGTCTTCCCTCGATTTCAGTTCTGTTGAGTGAGGGTGAAACCGGTCAGCTGGTTAAATTCTTTTTTTCAATCATGAATGGTAAATTTCGTTTTGACGCTTTTATTTCAATAATATAGATAGATAGATAGATAGATAGATAGATAGATAGATTGTTTATATTTAAGTGTGTCAGTGCCTACTTGGTTCAGAGCAGGTAAGTATTACTCATATTTGAGGTTTAATTGCTTAATTGATTCAGAGATAGGTAAATATTGGTCATTTAGATTTAAGTATATATGCCTGTATTTGTTTCTGGTAGTGACAAACACTTGCTATCTATATTGGAGTCTATACAGGTAGTATTAGTCGATTCTGTTTGATTATACGAATGCTGGCTTACTTCGGTGTAGGTAAGTATTAGTCGCATATATTTTAGTGTGGTAAAGCGTACATAATTTAGAATACGTAGGTATTAATTGTATATATTGGAGTGTTTGGTTTGGTTTGGTTTGTTTTACGGCATATCAACCTCAATGGGTTTTTTAATGCCGTCAAAATTTTTATTGCTGGTAATGTATTTCTTCAAAAATCTATTTATGGAAATATTTTTCCTTAAAGAAGTCTATAGCTTGTCATATTTTCTTCAAAAAATGTACAGCTGTTTGTATTGCTGGTATTTTTTAAGTATTGCTGATAATAATTTTTCCTTCCAAAATTATTGCTGGTAATAATTCTTTTTATTACAAAGTATTTCTGTTATTAAAATTTATTTTTACACAAATTTGAGTATTAACTATTTGCCCATAGGTGGAACCCTAATAGGTGCTACCACCCCAGGTCAGGGTGGACCTGGGAACACCAGCAATTAAGAGGTGGTTCCACGCTCCTCAAAACCTCCTGATCAGAGGCCTTGCTGCTGGACGTAGTTTATCGTCTTATCCAGGACGCGGATGTAGTTTATCGTCATACCCAGGTCGGATATTTGAGAGTACAAGTGCTTACAAGGGTTGGTAGAAAAGTACATAGGCAAATACGAAGGCTTGATGCTAAGGCTGTGACATCTTACATGCATTAATTTAATCTTGCATTGTTTCTTTCCAGGCAAACTTTCCAGATGAATACTTGTCATGTATATTGGTATCTATATATTGCTGCTGGCATATGCTGGTCGTGTTTTAGGTCAGCGAAACCCGTGCCTCCTGATATATTTATCCCACAACAAAAATGGCGGACTCAGAATGTGAGTCCGGTTAATAACATTAAAAGTAACACGAAAACGATATATATGAACAAAAGATAAGTATGTATTAACAAAACAAGCGTATACATGGGCAACAGAATATTGTTTCGTGTTACAAAGCAAGGAATATGAATGAAGATAACATTTAAACTAATGAATTAATTGTGTGTGTGTGTGTGTGTGTGTGTGTGTGTGTGAAAGACTTCTAGAGAATAGTAATGTAAAAGTGAAGAGAAAGTTGCTGGCGCGCGCGTGTGCGTGTGTGTGTGTGTATGTGTGCGCTCGCGTTCACAGGTGTGGGTTGCATTTCTCCACCTGGAGACCTACATCTTACCCTCTTTGGATGAAATAGGAAAAAGAGAGAATAATAGAATATCATTTTCTATTTCTCGGCTTAACTAGCGTCCCCTAGCGACAGTTTTTTTAGGGAGGTAAGTGGGGGTAACTCCACAATATACAGTATAATATGAATTTATATTCTTAAACTATTATAATCTATTTTTGATCAATAAAATTTAATAAATAAAACAAGGGTGCTAATTGGTCCAACGATAAATAACCATTTGACCATTACATTTCAGTATAAAATTCTTCCGGGATAGGTAGGTATCAGTCATATTTGAGTGTGTCATTCGGAATTAGTTCAGGGGTAGGCAAGGATTGGTTCTTTACATTTGAGTGTTCGTGCATATGTAAGTATTAGTCGTTCATATTAGTGTCTATATGTATATACTTTGTTCGGGGATAGGTATTGACGATAATGATTCCGCTTGTAAAGTAGCCGAATTGGGGAGTCCTTACATCTCTTCTATTTTTTATTTTGAAAAGTATGAGCGACTAATATTCTTGTGATAAACCAGTCGCTTTTGTTGTCTCCAAGTGATAATCTTCTCCAGAAATGGCCTCTCTGACAGCGCCCAAAAGCCTGTCAATGTTATTCTTTTGTTCCCTAAAAACCGCCTTCATGAGAGTCGTATATTCTCTGTGCACTTGTCACTGTTTTAATTTTTAAACATGTTCGGTGTGTCAATTAATGCTAATACGGACTAACTGGGGTCCCGGGTGTTGAATTAATACAAAATCGATATTGATACCTCACACATTTGGGAGCCGATTCACGTCAATCACGTTTTCTGTCGTTGTCTTCGTGATCGTCATAAAGAATTAGTTAGAAAATGAAAAGTGAATTATATGTGCGTAGAAAATGAAAAAAAAATAAATAAAGATTTTTAAATTTTCGAGAACAAAAAAGAACGCACGAAAAGAAGGAATGTGTGAGTATTTACAGTCTCGTGAAGGGTGAAAATAGTGGTGATACGGACAAGGATCGAACCTGCTGTATTTGTCATGATTTGTGGGACTAACTTAAGCTTAGCCTAGTTTGGCACAAAGTCAAAATAGTGGGGCACAGCGAGTGCTTATAGTGATGACCTAACTTGTTAATCATTACTCGACGAAAGGCGAGCCTTTTCGATAATTACTAAGCTTTCTTTAGTTTAACATGGCGGCACAACAAATAGCGATAAAAATTCGTTGTAAATTCTCTTAACCATCATCATCAAGCATAACCGCCATCATCATCATCATCATCATCAGTCCCATGACCGTATGTGGTCGTAGGATCGCGGCGCAAATAGTGCAGTTGACTAGCTACCTCCACATGTCTCGGTTGTGTGTCAACATCTGGGTTGAAAGTTTGTTGTGGCGTTCATTCATTGGCCAAGTACACCTGGCAGAGCCCATGCCATTCCAGGTCAAACCACAGGCGACGTCATTCGACTTGAGTGTTCGCCTTCGTCAGGGTCATGTGCTCGTTGATACAATCGGTGGAAAGTCTACGCCTTGGCCGTTGATTTCTGTCTAGGAAGCCCTCCGCTCAACGACACAGTCCAGTCTACACCGTTACTGTCAGTGGCCGTTGATACTACAGGGACATTGTCCAGCTTTTTAACAGGCCTCGTTTTACTTCTTCTGGATGTCTAACCAGCCTCCTGACCAGTACCATCTTGAAGGCTCGCCTTGGTAAAGGTCACGAAGCTGTATTTTTCTAGGAAGCCTTCTACCTAGCAAACTCGCGTCGTAGATAGTATGATATGCTAATCTGCCAATGATCAATTACATATTAAGTTTTATATAAATCTATGACATATATACGTATTCTGAAAGATGATGTATCTACGCCTCTTTCTCTCTTTGGGAATCGTGTACGGATTACGATTTTTAAATATTGGGACGTTAAAAGTGAACATGGATGAAAATGAAATACATTTTGTGATTTGAGTGGCCTTCATTTCCAGAAAGAAAAAATATTTGTACAAACAGCAAAAACAGATATGTGTCGTTTTTGGGTAATGGTGCCATAATTGAGAGCATTGTTAGTAAACAGTTCGGTAGATTCAGAAGTAGAAATTGTGATCTGGTAGAGCCAGAACTTTGTGACAGGACTGCTATTACTGATGATGACCAAATCGAAACGCTGATGAAAAATAATTCAGGCAACATTACACAGGACAAAGATACTCGACATATCTCATAATGAACGTTGTAAGGCATTTGAAATTCACTCGGATTAGGTGGATTGCTACAATATTAGGGTGCATTAGGATTTAATGAAAAAAAAATTAATGGACCGTCTTTTCATTTGCGATTTTTTGCTCAAAGGAAACAAAACGATCTACTATTTATATGATTTATATTATTTGAAATGTTGTCCTCATCCGTATTGTCATATTCACGACGTTTCGGACGTTGTGCGCTCCGACCTTCTTCAGGTCATTCGAATCACCACATATGTTGGGCTACAAAAATCTCCTAAGCCGGTCAAGCATAGAAATGCATACAATATACCAGTAATACGGGGTGCTAAAGAAAATCAATAATAACAACAAAATTGCAATATGTGTTCTGGAAAAGAAATAATTACTGTGACATTAAGATTATAAGTCCCAAAAATTCATCAACTGATGTCGTCAAGGACACATGGCCCAATGGATAAAAGCGTTGGTTGGATTCAGTGACTTGACCAAAGTGTTGTGAGTTCAATACCTGGCTTGGAGAATTGAGTTAAAGGGAAGAAGCATGGCACGTGGAACTAGAACAATCTGTCCCGGTGGGCGAAATAAAGGGTTCAGTTTGAAATTCCAATCAAGGCCGGAGCGTACAAAGGCCGAAACGTCGTGAATATAGCAATAAAGATGAGGACAACAATCCGAACAATGTAAATAATACTCCATGTCAGAAACTGTTAAATGTAGCCGTCTCTTCTGCTCCAATATCTTCATGTCTCGCACTTCTCGCCTGTTGAACTCTCCTTTTCCTGTTTCTCTGAGAGCTATAATCTCCAACTATTCAAATGTAATGTCAATCGACGTCTCTAGATGCCTTGATCTGTTCATTATACACTTCTTCATCCTTTCGTCTTTGCTCTCACTTTCTCCAACCCCTTGCGTGTTAGTGGCTTCCCGCCTTGCTTGGGGTGACACGCTTGAAAAAAATATAGACAGAAAACGACCTATTTTGAAAAAAAATATAGACAATGTGAAGTGAAATATTTCCCAGGCAAAAAAAGATTATCCACAATTAACTATACTCCGAAGAGTATGGAGTGCAATTTAAGCACTCGGTATCAAGAGATAGAGCATTAGCAACTACAAATAAAATGTTCAACTTATCTTTCTCTACTCTGAGTTTCTTAGATATGTTATCTATTCGTTAAGGGTTTGATAGTTAAATTCTACTATTAAGTCTTCTGACGAATGGATCCCATATCCGCAAAACATCGAATAGAGAAAATTAATTTAATTTTATTGTTCATTATATATATATTTTAAAGAATTAATTACCCTTGAAAGGGATATAAATCCACCTCTTCTCCACCCAGCTATGGGTTAATTAGTAAGACTTGTATCAGTAAACCATTATTATCTAAAAAGAAATTCTTACAGTCTAAAAACGTTTTCTAGTTTCCACAAGTAAGAGGTGCGAGAAAAGAAACTGTTGGCATAGAATTTACAGTTTCAAATATAAATAACCAATATTTACCTATCCCTGAACTAAATCTACAGTATCTGCAATATATATATATATATATATATATATATGCACAGTTCAGGAAAAGAAAAACTTGTATAGATATGTAATACTTAATTTATTCAGGGATTAATACAAGTTAACTCTACCCTGGTCTCTACTATCGCAAGAGATGCTTAAAATTGTGGTCTTTATTGGGTTGATAAAACGTAGAAAATGAATAAACTTGTCCATCATAAAGAATTAATGAAATTTTATTTTTTAATTCGACATATTTTTTAATCCGATATATTTTTATTACATGAAACGGTATTTTCAGTGGATACACGTATTTAAGAAAACTGCCCTGTTTTTTTTAAACTATTTATTTCATCTACTGGCTTTTGTATTATGGCCAGTAGACGAACCCTCTGAGCCCTGGCCACCGCTTTACTAGCGATAGAGAAAAATGACGTAATGGCCAGCCACCGGTTCAAAGGAGGTTAAACACTTGTAACTATTTTTATATCTACGGTGAAACATTATATACCAATTATTTTGCGAATTTTGACTCCGGAGGTAGAAGGGTCAAAATTGTTCAGGAACGCAGGGCTTAATCGATTAAAGAATATTTATAAAAAATGCATATATATATATATATATATATATATATATATATATATATATATATATATATATATATATAAAGAAATGCATATATTGGGTCTAAAAAAAGATCGTAGTGTTTTTAAATGAATTTCAAAAAGAAAATTTACATGTACATAGATTTTATTCAATTACATATGTGAAAGATCTTTCTACTATCCTCCATCATCCCAGAATTTGCAATCTTTCTGGGCGATGGACTTTTACAGTGGCTTTTACAAGCTTTCGGAGAATTTATGTGTTTTCCATAGAGATAATTTTATGGTTATTGAAATAAGCAATAATCCGAAGTTTTTTTTTGTTTCTTTTTTTTTTTTTATCTTTTCACTCTAAGCAAGGCAATAAAGCCACTAAGACGAATTACTGAATGTGAAAGAATATGATTATTAAGGAGAGAGAACACTAAAAATACATGAACTAAGAAGATGGAAGATAAGTATTGATTGCATTTAATTTTTTGAAGATCAAACTTAATTGTAAATCAAGAAGACGGATGAGAGTTCCACCAGTAAGAGGTGCGAGAAAAGAAACTGTTGGCATAGAATTTACAGTTTCAAATATAAATAACCAATATTTACCTATCCCCGAACTAAATCTACAGTATCCGCAATATATATATATATATATATATATATATATATATATATATATATATATATGCACAGTCCAGGAAAAGAAAAAAACTTGTATAGATATTGTAATACTTAATTTATTCAGGAATTAATACAAGTTAACTTTGGTCTCTACAATCACAAAAGATGCTTGAAATTGTGGTCTTTAGCTTCCAGGCATTTATTATTACGGTGAACTGCTGCTTGGACAACGTTGACCAAAGTGTCCAGTGGGATTGTTACACATGCATTTTCGCTTTCTTGTGTAAGAGCCGCCAATGTAGTCAGTTTTCTGCAATACACAACATCCTTTAGGGTCACCCATAGGTAAAATCTAAAAACCACGTAAGTCAAGATTTTCATTTCCTGAAGTGTGTATATCTATTTTTAAGTGTGGTCTGTATTTTTATAAACTTATTTTTAAAAAAGAGTAATTTCAAAATTAAGTAGGATTTTTTGTAATATCAATGAACACTACTTTTTCTGAGAAAAATTTAATCTAAATAAATCTAAAGATAGATGAAAGCTCAGCTCGAATGCATAAACGTCTTATTCTCTTATTTTCTTTCCAGAAGAGATAAAATAAGAAAATAAAATATAGTTGCATCTTAATGGCATCGTTTTTTTAACTGGTGTCGCATCTATTTTATGTTTAAATGCCCGTATCAAAAACTCCACTGTTCTTAAAGAAGCAAAATACAATATGCAAAATCGTCGAGTTGAAGTAAAGGAACTGTTTTATTTTTTCTTCTGCTTAACATCTCTTTGATAATGTCGATGAAACCAATTCAGTCCTGATTTTAAAATCACTGCTTCGATACGACTATTTTGTTCGGCCATCTTTTTAATGCAATAGCGCCTCGAAAATGAATTGCTGTTCGGTTAATTAGTCTAAAAATGGTCAAATTTCGTTAGAAGAAAAGGCATACAGATTCAGCTCGTGTTCACCATCGCTATGAAACTAAAATAGCCTTTTGATCTGCTCACGTTGAGATTTTAATTTTTTTTCGCTTTAAAAAAGAAATGAAAACTTTATTTAAAATAGTAAAAATAAAAAAAATAAAAGAAAATGAGGCCAAAGATCGCTTTCAAATTTTGAAAACTTAATTTTGAAGTTAATAATACACATTTTTGATCTTCTTAAGAATACCATTTTACAGTCTCCCTAAATGCCACTAAGTTGTTGCTTAGTGTTGCATAGTCGATATTACAATAACATTAAATACTGATGGCTTTTCAGGTGAGAAACGTTGTTATTTCGTATTGGCTTTCTTAATCCTATCCTGAAAAAATTACAACGAACATCGCAAGGGGTTTTTTTTTTTTTTTTTTTTTTGGAAAGTCCTCCTTTCAAAAATATTCCACCATTTCTTATTTTAGATACATAGATAATTCTCTAATAATATATACACGAAACTTGTGTCCCTGATACAGCCAACATCGGCCTTGAGACCTGGGAAACCGTTGCTGCAAATCGGCCTTCCTGACATAGAACTATCCAAGAGGAGACCGAAAATTTTGAATTCATCTGTTAATATGAAGAGGATCTGCGACGTGCTGTCAGCAGGGCCAGACTCGCCCAGTCGCGTCTACCATACATATTCCTCTGTGACTCCTGCTCATGACTCTTCAGGAGTACGGTGGGTCTTCACGGCTATCTCCACTACTGCCACCGAAGGGGAGAAAGAGAATGAGAAAGGAGAATTACTATGACGATGTTTGGATGCGATCGGATGTGGACGACGAGCCCCAAAACATAGTTTTATCCGATCTTGTTAAAAATTTAATAACGTCGCACCCACCTTAGAATCGGAATGTACCGACACTTTACACTTCCTAAATATCATGCTACATAGAACCAAGAAAGACCTTCAGTTCGAGGTTTACAGAAAATCTACCAATAGGAATGACCTTATCAATTTTTATTCCCACCACTGTAACAGGATAAAATATGGAATAATTATAGGATTCTATTTAAGAACACTAATAATCTGCCACCCCCAATATTTACCTAAAGAAGAAATATAAAATAGAAAACTCTTTTAAAATCCTCCAATATAATCATTATTTCTTCCACAATGATAAGAGAAAGGCATAGAAAATATACAGCCGCGAAAAAGATAATGACATTGGTAGCAATAATAACAATGAAAATAAACTAGATAAAAACAGACATATAATACTATCTAATAACTGCTTAAGAGGTACCATCCAAAACAATTTATTAATTCTCAACAATATCACAATAATTACAACCACATCCAAAACTATTATGTATGTGGTCAGAATTACAAATATACATAACAATAATAATTCTAAAGAAGGTATATATAAAAGAAATAGCTGTTATAACAGCTCTTCACACTAAATTGGGAATACTTGCAGAAATTAAAAAAAATCATCTATGAACACAAAAAGGATCTAATACACAATAATTTATCAAAGGAATAAGTTATACATAGAAAGAAATCCAACCACAACTTTAATGGAAAGAATCATTGAAAGAGAAAGTAACTTATTTAGAAGAAAGTTTCTTGGGAATGCCTCTATAAAAATCTTATCAAAAAATAAATCTGCCAGGATATTTTTTAAATATCTCCAGTCTTGAACTAATTATTCCTATCCTAAACCAATATGCATGACTATAAAAAAGATTTTTAAAAATTAAAAAAATTAAAAGAAAACGGTTAAATACATAACCTATTGTTATTTGATACATACCTTTTTTACAGACGAGGATAATTTAAATATTATTTGCATGAAAAAAATTCAACAACACCATTTACACATTTTCGTTTATTAGGCAATAAATTACGTCCCTTAGCATCCTCCTAAATTTACATCGACATTTCAGTTAACCTGATGAATATTTATGAGCGTCTCTTAAATTTAACGATTTTGAAAAAAATAACAACATTTTTACTTTTGTTTATAAATACTTGCTGCAAAATATAATTCAAACTTTTGGCTTGATAAAGTCCATCAGAGAACGAAACGCCTGGGCTAAGATAAGCTTTCCTTTAGTTTTTATTCATATATGTATGTGTTTGTTTATTAGTATACCTTGAAGAAAAATGCATGTGTATGACACACACACACACACACACACACACATATATATATATATATATATATATATATATATATATATATATATATATATATATATAATAATACTAAAATTATTGGTAATCCGTATGGAATTTCCAAGAGGATATAGATCCATTGAGAGCTCTATGTCAAAAGACAGAGCAAAAATTATTATATGATGACAAACAAAGCATATTTGAAGCCATGTTTTATCGGCTTAAATGAAGCAAAATATCACGTATGTTTTTTTAAGTGTTTGTTTGTCTTTATAAAATAATATATATATATATATATATATATACATATATATATATATATATATATATATATATATATGGACATTAAAGGCAACACTCAGAGGCTGCAGGCTGTTTCATGATAGACGCAATCGTCAGGCCGCCGATTGCGTCTAGCGTGAAACAGCCTGTCGCCTCTGAGTGCTGACTTCAATGTTCACTTTTATATTTATATTTAAATACGCTCTATCTCTGATATTGAGAATTTTATCCCATAAATATAGCACACCTTAAAATTATATTTCTTCAAATATATATATATATATATATATTTGTACATATTCATGTATATATATATATATGTATGTATATATATATATATATATATATATATATATATATATATATATATATATATATATATATATATATATATATATATATATATATATATATATATATATATATATATACTATTTAAAATAAAAATGGGGCTTCTAATTAAAATACGAGTAATACACACATACACACACATATATATATATATAAATATATATATATATATATATATATATATATATATATATATATATATATATATTTAGTTTCTTACATAGCCACATACACACAGACATACAAGCATATATATATATATATATATATATATATATATATATATATATATATATAGATAGATAGATAGATAGTTTTTTCTGGCGTTCTTACATTTTCCGTTTGGTTTTTGTAAAGGAGAGCGAAAATTGTCCATATTGTCTGTTGTCCCAATCGCTTTTTGGCATTTTAGCCATTTCCAAGGGGGTTTCTTTTTGGCGTCGTCAATCTTATCTTCACGTTTTGAATGTTTTATTTTTGTGTTGTTTTGAATACACACTCGCCAGAAAATGGCTAACGAAGTGGCCAAAAGCACTTGTGCCAATGAACAATATGGAATATTTTTACACTCCCTTACCCTCGCCAAAACGGAAAAATGTAAGAACGGATGTAAAATTAAATACAAAATTAATTAAATTTTTTTGTCTGTCACATTTAACGAGATATGTTTAAAAGAAAGGTGTGTGTGTGTGTATGTGCATGTATGTATGTATGTATGTATGTATGTATAGGAGAAGTTTATAGGAAGTGACATATATTTACCATTTGTTAAATAAAATCTGTTCATTTCTGAAAGCAAAACGGAAACATTTTTAAAACACAAAATAAATATTGAGCAATATCCTTCAAATTTTCCTCTGGTTTTCTTTAGAGAAAGTCATTCTCCCTCAATTCCTTTTGCAGCGATCAACAAATGCAATAATCGGTTGGTGCAAGGTCAGGTGAATATGGGTGCTGGGGGAAAACAAAGGATCTTCCTGTGTTATTTTCTTGTAATCGATCATGATTTGTTATGAAAAAGAACAGTATTTATTCTTAATGACGAGTGCAGGGAGCTTTACAACTAAACATTTTCTGGACACGTTGCTGCTGCTGGCTGTATAAATGTGCATTTAGTGTTTGGATTTTAAGAACTATAAATTTATAATAACCCAATCTCACAAGATTACATTTCTTTAATGGAATTTAGCTTTTGAGATCGGTTGCAAAGACGTATTCTTTTCTATCACTTTCTTTTGTGTGGTTCGTTCTCATACGGAATCCATTTTTGTCAGGATATATATATAAGGAACGGTTAGCTAGGATTCGCCATTTTCGAAAACAAAAGTTACTTATGAAAAACTAATAGCTTGTTAAAGTTGGCTTAAAAATAGAAAAGAAAAAAAAAAGTATTGCAAATCAAGAAAACAACATAAATTTGAATAAAATTGGCAAGAAAAAAAAATCCATTGAAATAAGTTGCATTATAAGAAGCAAAACGCGAAGATTATCTCGGGTTCGGGAGAGCCAAATGAAGTAATTTGTTTCGTGATCATTTGATGGATGGGAACAGTAGGTTTGGGTGATTGTCGTGATTTAAAGACGCCAATTGCCGCTAGCAACTAAGAGAGATAAGAAAGGATATAAAACGAAAGAGATGCAGAAAAGAAGCTAACTCAAAAACAACGTCACTAATGGAAAAGTAAATTTGCACTGTTTTTTTATAGATGTTAGGAGGTTCCTAGTTTGAAATCAAAAAGGAAAAAAAAACAAAAAAAACAGGAAACACCTTGATTGGAATTTGAAATCTTCAAAACATGAGGCAACACAAGGCATTTTAAGTAAAATAATCGCCAATATATGTTGAAGCCCAGAACCTACGTGATTCTGTCATTTCGATAGCATATGCTTTCCAAAGGTGATTTTCTTTAAAGAAAATTGATAAAACTCAGATAGCACTATAGTTGTTTTTATAAAAATGATGTATTGTTATTGTATACTGCAAAATAAAACTGCTTAAAATATCCTAAATTTTAGTATCGATTTCCGTTTTCATATTTTAGTTCATTTCGTTCCTTGTTCTCGAAGGGATATTTTTTTTCTGTTCTCCGAGTTCACATTTCGAGCCTCTATCTATTAAACTACCTTCCCATCCACGTGCCTAGGAAAGTGATGACAAAGAGAAAAACAAGCGTGTCCTCCTACACAAAACCATGTAAACTATTTTGGACTCTGGAAAACTAGTACTAGGTAGCACCAGGCCAGATTTAACAGCAATAATCTATTCAGTTAATTTAATCTCGTAAAAATAAAGAATTTTAGAACTGGTCCGATACTCGAAAGAACAATAGAATAAGCCGACCATTCTTATAGCCTTTTTGGCGATAGACTGGATATAAGAGTTCCACCTGAGATCGTAAACTAACTTGAGACCAAAGAAACGTTCAAATCACGAAGCCTCATTCACTAATTTGATTTTTTTATTAATCCAATAAATATTTTATGACCTTAAACGTTACTTTTAGTGGATACTCGTATTTGAGTAGACGTTCTGTTCATTTATTAAAGAGTGTATTTACTTATTTTCGTCTATAGGCCTGAATTATTGAGAAATAGAATGGCTAGCAATTCCTCTTTTTTATTCTACTTTCACTAAAGATGACTGACAAAGTACTACAATTAATCTTTTCAAGCTTTTAAGCTAAATGTTTTCTTTTCTTGACATAAAGTTGTCGAAAAAACAAAACTGTCCACTGGTTCTATATATCTTATTCTATTAAACATTAAAAGGATCTTTTTATTTTTAATTATATATATATATATATATATATATATATATATATATATATAGAGAGAGAGAGAGAGAGAGAGATAGATAGATAGATAGATAGATAGATATGCAGAAATATAAGTTTTAAGGTGTGCTGAATTTATGAGATAAAGTACTCAATATCAGAGAGAGAGTGTAAGGAAATCTAAATATAAAACTGAACATTAAAGTCTAAACTCAGAGGCGACAGGCTGTTTCATGCTAGACGCAATCGTCAGGCCACGAGTGTTGGATTTTTTCTTGACTATTTATATATATGGATCAGGGGTGCATTGTGGGTAATCCCTTCTGGTGTTTATTTTGGCGGGAGTTCAATCCGAGATTTACTTGAAGATTCTGGAGTAGTGGTAGACAAATAGCACTTGGGACAACTTGTGCTATTTCTGACATGACAGACTAACGGATCAGTTCTTCCCTTCAGTCATCAAGGACTATCTCCTACCACTTCCTCTACCAAACTGAGGCGAAGCCCGTATCTTTCTCTGGCGTGAGGCCTGTACATCTCTCTTAGCAGTCTGTACCTGCACAACTGGCAGTAGCGGAAATACATTAAATTTTGATTGTGATTTTTATTAAACGTGCGAGTCGAAACGTTTAACTTCCGGCCAAGTGGCACCTGTTTCCGATAATTTTTATTTATTTACTTGATTTCCTTACGGTCGTTGGGTGATCGCTTTAAGGTTAACATTCACTTCTGTGAGATTCTATGAGCAACTTTATCACCCGCACGAGAATGCTGTCATGAATAGTATTACAATAATCATTTATAATAAAATGAGGTCAGTTTGATATATTTATTAACTTCTACTAGTTCAAGGCCATAGTTAGGATTGTAAACTGTCCCAACAATTCTTCATTTAGTTCTTTTTTTGTCCTCTGGAATTTGGAAGGGAAAAAAAATATTTTCAATTATATTTTGTATTTATACGAATTAAATTAAAAATCACTATTAACCTATTTTTATTTATGTCGTAAGATACCTGGATCTGCAATCACGGCTTCAGTCGCTTTTCTACCTGATATTCCCAAGAGGTCACCCATCTAATTCCTGATGTCCTCTAAGATATCTGGCCTTAGAGGAACAGTAAAAGAATAGGAATTAAGAATACAGGAGATAACGATTGACATTGCGCCAAAAATCATTGAGATGGCAACGGCTTCCCCTCCACTCCATTTTTTAATTTGCAGATAATACAGAAAAGAAATATGTAGAGAAGAATGATTGTCTATGTCATGGCATTTAAAAAAAAAATAAAATAAAAAAATAAATAAAATAAAAAAAAATACGCGTTGGAAATCATGAAAATAAGCTTGTTAACTAGTGTTTCACGGCAGTCGATTTATGTAGATATTTAGAGATTCTTGATAAAACCCCAAGAAGAATCTCCAATGGTATTGGTTCTTACCAGGCATTTCTACTTCAGTCACTTTCCCACCTTGTGTTCCGAAGCGGTCCCCCACCTAGGTACTGACCATGCTCGACGTTGCTTAAGTTCGGTGATCGTACGTGTCATATAGGAAGAAAATGAGTAACTACCGTGACACTCTGGACTTATGAATATATGTTTTCCACCAGGTGTATAAATATCGGTGTCAGGCTACTGACTGCACTAATTATTGGCTGATTATTGACTGACTATTAAGTGAAACTATCCAGTCGAATTAGTGTGAATTATTGTGCGTCGATTATTTGGGATTTGATTTAAGGTTTAACGGATGATAAGCCGAGCCGCGCTACTAACAAGGTATTCACAGAAATGGCTAATTATATTTGGTTAATTAACACTTCTTTGTTCTTGTTAAATAATTATTTGCGGTTATAATTAAATACTGTTTTATTTTATCAAAGAAGTCTTGAGTTATACTTAATTATTTAACGGCCACCGTACGACACAAAAGTACAGAACGGGTCTTTCAACGTGATATGGCCGGAAGGACTTTTTTTAAACCTCAAACACATAATCTGCAATCCCAAAGGAGTATCTGCAATGTTATTGGCTCTGACATAGAATCTCGGATTCACTCATTTCCCCCACAGTAATGTATATTCCATTCGCCCTTTCTATAAATGCTTTCATCGTAATTGTTCTGATTAAATTCCCTCTTTATGAATTTAAGCGCATGACTAGATTGGCGCTAATGTCCCATAATTTTACAGTTGAAATGTAATCGTAAGTTCAATACTAACAGTTACTTTTATCGCACTTCTCGTTTATGGAACTTCCGGCTTCTCGCTTCCATTTCAACATTAATCTTCACAAATTTAAATCTAATGTCAATCGATTATTAATTATTGTTCTCTTATTGTACTCTCTCCTTAATATTTTTCTTCATATTCTCTTACACTCAGCAACTCATCGCGTCTTAGTGGCTTTATTGCCTTGTGATTTCTTTCTGTGTATAACTTATTCCTTTATTGTGTATAAGATCCTTTTTGTGTTCATAGATGTTTTTTTTTTTAATTTCTGCAAGTATTCCCAATTTTACTGTGAAGAGCTGTTATAACAGCTTTTTTTTATATACCTTCTTTAGAATTATTATTGCTATGTATATTTGTAGTTCTGACCACATACATAATAGTTTTGGATGTGGTTGTAATTATTGTGATATTGTTGAGAATTAATAAATTGTTTTGGATGGTACCTCTTAAGGAGTTATTAGATAGTATTATATGTCTGTTTTTATCTAGTTTATTTTCATTGTTATTGTTGCTACCAATGTCATTATCTTTTTCGCGGCTGTATATTTTCTATGCCTTTCTGTTATCTTTGTGGAAGAAGGTTAAAAAAAATAAGATAGTTGAAAGTTTCATCTAGTCATCAATAATATCCCGCTTACTATGAGTCACTCTCTGAGCCCTTTTTTTTAGAAACATATTCTGTTAAGAAAGAAGGGTCGCTTTTTTTGCCCATAATTCTTTCTCTTACGCTATTGCTTATGTGTGAATTTCTGGGATGAAAAAATTATTATTTATACTTAAACTAATATCCCCAACTTTGTTGGTATCATCACTACGTTTCGGTATTTGTAAAACCCGCCCTTCTTCAGATATCTGTCGGTATGAGTAACTTTCAAAGTATTTCAAACACTAACACTTTATTTAATCTACCAGAGAATAATGTTCTTGTTTCGCTGTTCATAGCCTAGTGGATTAAAGGGTTGGTTTGTGAAGTTGGTGGTATAGTAAATGTGAGTTCAATCCCTTGGCCGGGTAGTATGGACTTAGACGCGGTGGAAACAAGGCGAGCAATAACTGAGCACTATTAAAATGTACGAGGTGCGAGAGGAGAATATTTTATCCTCGTTGATTATATAAAGTTTCCAATAAAAAATTCCCTGAACGCTAAAAGGATCGAGAGAAATCTTTAGAATGCCAGCGGGGAGAATAGACGAAAATGGTTGGCCACTTTCAATGCCTCAAAGACCAAAGTAATTCCATTCCACCATTAGGGACTGGATTCAGAACTTTCACCAATCGCGATGAACGGATGTCCCTTCAAGGGGACCCCATAGTTTGAGCCTCTATCGGGAACTAAACTCAACCTTGACCTCAGGTGGAGCTCCTACATAAGATCCATCGCTAAAGATGCAAGCAAAATGGTCGGTTCTCTGTAACGCAAACAAGTACCTCACTCCTCCCGTGATCCTCTACGTTTACAAGAGACAGATCAAACGAAAATGGATTATATGGGCGGGAACAGCCTAATCTTCTCTTTCTACTCACGATAGAGTCCAAAAGCTTCTCCGTTTCCTTGTAGGCGACGAATTATTTTCTACTCTGCAACTTTTTTTTTCTCACAGGCGAGACTTCGCAAGACTCTCACTGTTATATCGCTATTTCCATAGTAAGTGTTCAGATGAACTACATTTCTTCGCTCCACCAGTCCTATCCTTCACGGCTAAAACCCACCATATCATGCCACGCCCACTGTAATGAACCACTCGCATTCCCTTCATAGTCCTCTGGCGGGATATAAGTTCGACTCAAGCAGCTTTTTTCTTTTCCCCACGAACCACTGCCTTTTGGAACCGACTCCCAAGAGGATGCTTACTCGGTCACTACAATCTTAACCTGTTCAAGTTTAGAGTAAGCGTTATATTCTGTACATATCCACATAAGTTGTACCTCTGTAACCCTGTACTTCGAGTGGCCACAGGATCTTGTACAGAGTAATCACCTTTTTAATATATATATATATATATATATATATATATATATATATATATATATATATATATATATTTTTCATTGAATACGACAGACAAGGTGCTTTTATTTAGTGGTCACAGAATCTTTACAGGATGACCATCAGGATATATATATATATATATATATATATATATATATATATATATATATATATATATATATATATATATATATAAATATATATATATATATATATATATATATATATATATATATATATATATATATATATATATATATATATATATATATATATATATATATATATATATATGTATGTATATATATATATATATATATATATATATATATATATATATATATATATATATATATATATATATATATATATATATATATATATATATATATATATATATATATATATGATGTATATATATATATATATATGTATATATATAGACAAGGTATATTTTATTTTATTTTTTATAGAATTTCTCAATTTTTTTTTCTTTTCGGATGATAAATTATATAAAAACTGTCCGAACGTTCTTTTTATTCGAGCGCTTTCGGCTATACATTTAGCCATTTTCAAGGATTAAATACTTTAACTGTTAAAAAAGAAATAGTTTGTTGTATGTATGTTTTATAAAATGTTTTCATTTTTCAAAACACAGTCAAAATGTGTCCATGTTCAAAGTTAATATTATTAAGTGCTGTTTTTTTTGTTTGTTATTAATATTTTTAGCCTTTTTTGCATGTAGATGATGCTATTATATTAGTGTTGTCAACAAGTATGAACATTGACACATCTTGTCTGCTTTTTCAAAATGAAAACATTTTATAAAACATACATACAACAAACTATTTCTTATTTAACAGATTAAATTATATATATATATATATATATATATATATATATATATATATATATATATATATATATATATATATATATACTCTCGACTCTTGTCTCCCGCCGAATAGATCAGTTCGTAGGAACCGAAAGCCCGACACTGGCACATGAGATTTGATTATGGTAGTGAAGGTTTTGTGCAGGACCATCAACACTTTTTGAAGGACCGAATACAGAGACCTGGTGCACTACGTGCCACGAGGTCCCTAAACGACCCTCTGCAGGTTTTGAATTCAGAGTTGTTCTTCTCCTAGACCAATTGCCATCCAAAGCTATAGATCCCACTTTCTTGCTATTTAATTATAGCTGGATGGAGACGAAGAGGATTCATACCATTCGCAAGGGTATAGCATATAAGTGAACGTAATATATATATATTCCACGTACCATGTTTAATGGATATCAGTTATCAGGTATTTCCTGTTAATTCCCACTTGTAACTGGATCTAACCAACGCCTTTATCCAGTGTGCCATATGTCCGTGAGGACACGACCCAAAGAGTGTGAGTTCAATACCCAGTTAAGGCAGTGGAGAACTTGGAGATAACTGATAACTGAAATCCATTAAACATGGCACGTGGAACTAGAACAGTCTACCCCAGTGAGCGAAATAAAGGGTTCAGTTCGACATTGCAACAACATGAAGAAAACCGGAGCTTACAATGGCCGAAACCTTGTAATAAATATGGCGACAAAGATGAGGACAATAGTTCGAATAATGTAAATAGAATCTCAGAAATATAGACATGTACATTTGAAATATAAAATCTTTACGATATCCCGTCTCTGGAAGCTGGTCTATGGCACAATTTGAATGCGAAGGTGAGAGTTGAACATATCGCTTGATCTTAGAGCCGAAGCGACTGGCTAATTTCCTTTTCCGCAACAATAGGATCAAGTCAGAGGATTAACATCATCGTCTAATTCGAAGAATTCGGAGGAATCACCTGACTACGTCTTAAAGAGAAAGGTCATGATTAGGCGTATAAAGTAAAGGTCCGTCAAATGTAACAAAACATCTTCCTTCACACATTGAATACGAAATTCCTTAAACATCAGTGATCATCATGTTTGGCTTGGTAAATATGGCTTTGTACACCCGAATTAAATCCACTGACTCTTATCCTAATGGAAATATCTAGAAAAAAAAAGAAAAGAAATGTGTGTATGTTGACGAAATAACATCGAAAACTTCTCCATCGATTTTCAGAGTTTTGAAAGTTATGGTTGACAGGAAGTGTAAAAGTTTCTCCAAGTGATTGTCAGTTTTCAGACGTGATATTCGAATCATATTGCTGTCCTTTTTTTCTCCATTGTGAACGCTTTAACAAACAAACTATAAATGTTGGTTATACATGATAGGGTTATCTAAAAATAGTAATAATAATTCTAAAAGTGTAAGAAAAACTCGAAAACGATTAATACTGCCGTAAAACTTAACATGCCGCACGCTTCCAAATTTGAACCTTGTTAATCTATTTTTACGTTGCATTGGCAGCCGACTCCGTAAAACAGGCATGGGTAACATTTTCCGACCAGTGGGTCGCATGAGATGGCTGCACAACTAAAAAGATTCAAGGTAAGTGAACCTCTACAGAAGACCATAAGCGTAAACATCTGCCTCTTCTTTGGAGAAAATTGTTTCAGTAATTAAAAAAATGAAGTCTTGGTATATTATTAACACAAGTAACAGTGTGATTAACATATGCCCTTTCGTGTGAGCGATTTCTAATTTATTCACTTAAAAATCACATCTTTTTTTTAAAAAAAAAAAAAAACGGTATTACTTCTCCAGAATAAAATACTTATGAACGTTTTCTGTTTCTAAAGCAAACTTTAACTGCACGTTTGATCTTCCTTAGTGAAAATCGTAAATGATTTAAGAGGATGAAAACGTTACTTTCGATGACAGTTTAAAATTTCAAGAAACATTGCACTTAATCATTGTTTATGTATGCGGTTATCAGAAAATGTGACGGAACGAAACGAAACGAAACAAACCAAATTTTAAGAAACGTTATTTTCTTCATGAAATTATGCGCGCCATTCGGAAAGCCAAGCGGGCCGCATGTGGCCAGCGGGTCGCAGTTTACAACTGGCTATGCACAAATATTTCTTACTAGAGCCCAAATCCAGCTTTTTGAAGCGTTTGACCTTGTGATTTGTTTATAATACTCGCAAACACAGGACGAACTGGATGAAAACTGGAAGAAAATATATTGTATTTTTATTAAATAAGTATTTGTTTATTTAATCATTAAATTGTTTTTTTAAAATAGTGGGAGTATTTTCTATGTTAAATAATAAAACTTTTAATCCCCCCCTACAAAAAAAATAATGAAAATTTATTGTACTAATCTACGCACCCTAGTAAAACCAACTGTACTTTGGACCCCCTTATCTGTTTTCACTTCCCCACAAAATTTGCTTTCAATGTACAACTGGTTTAGTGGGTCTGACTGGAAGACGGTCGGATTAACGGAAGTCACATACTTTTATATATAAATAGATGGGGGTTGTCGAAATGATCAGCACCCTCACCAAAGTACACTTCTCAGTTCTAATTTTTTTCTGCCTAAAGATCATTATCAGATCGCTTGTAAATATCTGTATAAATGATACCACAATTTGCGGACTCGGCACTCAAACTCGAGACGACCAGAACTTGGGAGCTGATCTTTCCTCTGACCAAGATTTAACAGCTCACTGTAAAGAAAAAAAGCACCTAAAAAACAAGCTAGCAAATTTTCAACATCACCAAAGTGACTCTGCATTCTTACCAACTAAGTTGAATGATTTTATCCACAAAGAGGCTCCTTGATTTGGGGGGGGGATTGACGTTCATTCCAGAACCCAATTGGGAACCATATAAGCGATCCATCGTTAAAAAGGCAAGAAAAATGTTTCCTATACCACTTCACAAGGTGACTGATTCCACCCGAATTATTCTAGGTGTGCGGTTGGCGCAATGGATAGTGGCTCGGAATGAGAAATTCAAGAGCGGATTTCGAATTCAAGTCGGGTTCATTACATACACGCAAATACCAAACGGGAAGGTATGAATCATAATGTCACTGAGGAAATTGCTCGACATAATAAAAAGTTTTCCCGCACTTCTCCCTTGTGGAACTCTCTTCTGAATGTTATGCGTTCTTTTCGACTTTTCAATTTCAATCTGCTTATGTAAAAAGTATTATTTTATTGTGCTTTCTTTGTAGCTCATTCTCCATAACCCCTTGCATACTATTATTATTGTCTTGCTTGCGTGAAAGGATTTAAAAAAATCCCTTTTCCTTCCCTCAACTATGGGTTAAATAGCGGGACTTGTATCTGGAAAAATCGTTGTTATTCCCAAAAATGTTAATGCAATATTCACTCGCTAAAAAAACAAAGAATTATTCTGCCAATGCGAAAATCTGTTTCGGCATTAAATAACCCACAAAGGGTTGATAAACCGTAAAAAACAAATCAAGCAGTCAATTAACCTGACGTGCTCTATCTTTAAAAAGTTAGATCTGAAGAAAAGAAACAGTACTGCTGCTATATCTGGACTAGTGCTACTTAATCAGCACTTTACAACCTTGACAGAAGTCAAAAGCGTCTATGTGGTCTTGTGTGTGATGAATTATTTTCTACCTTAAGGCCCTTAACCCACAGACGAAATATCGCAAACCTCTTGCTACTTTATTGCAATTTCTATGATAAATGTTATGACATTTACGGCTTGGACCTTCTATGCCACACATACAGGTTCGAATTCTGCTTAGTCATTTCTTAGTCCATTGTTAAGAAGTTCTATTGAGACAACTTCTTCACAAGAACTGATATATCGTGCAACAAAATCCCGCCCGCGGGGATGCTTCCACAATCAGTACATTTTTAACGTCGATCGTTAACTTCTTTCAAAAACATCACGTCTCTCAAATTGCTTGCATTATTTACATTATTCGAACTGTTATCCTCATCTTCATTGCCATATTCACATCGTTTCGGCCGCTGTACGCTCCAGTCTTCTTCAGGTGACTGGGATTTCGAACTAAATTTATTATTTCGTTCCGTACTGCCGTGTCACAGCAGTGGTGAACCAAAAAAAAACTTGAGGAGTTCAGTTAAAGTGAAATAACTGAGACGTCCGGAAGAGGCCTGGCACGTGGAACTAGAACAATCTACTCTGATGGAGGAAATAAAGGGTTCGGTTCGAAATTCAATTCACCTGAAGATGACAGGAGCGTATAATAGCAGAAATATGGCAATGAAGATGAGGTTAACAGTCCGAATAAGGTAAATAATGCAAGTAATCATAATAACTTATCTCAGAGATATAGACACGTCCCTAAATTGGCTAGTGGCTCTCGAGCCTTGTATTTTACGAACAACAATAAATAAAAGTCTCAGTTGTTGCGATTGATGTCCTGTACATTTCAAAGGACGTGTCTAAATAAAATCGAAGAAAATCGAAGACAATAAATATTAAAGTCATGGACTGAAAAAACAAAAAACAAAAAAAGAAAACATTTGCATTGATGTGGCTATACTAGTTGAGGAAAGCAAGGAGGTTGGAGAAAGTGATTGATAAACAATGATTTGCATGGAAGCGGAGAAATACAAATAACGAACAAAATAAAACTGGAAGCAGTTTATTGAAGGATCAGTTTCCCCCGCCCCAGGAGATTTAATCCCTGAAGTCGAGAGCAAATCAAATTCTAGGGAAACTGAAAAAAAAGTTGATTACGTATACGCTGAGAGCTCAAGAGAATAGACCCAAACTAATGTATTCATTTGTTCATAAAGTATTGGAAGACCAGAGAAAGTTCTATAAATTTCCAGATACAGAACGTTCGCGAAACATTTATTTGCACACGTACAAGTAAGTTCTCTGTCTTCGAAATCATCAGTTTCTCTTCCATTAAAGAGTTCAGGATGTCTGGTAACAATAATTTTCTCAAGAACTCTCCAGAAATTATCTAATGTGTACTTACAGAATTGGCCTCACTACAACCGAATTAGCCAAGCGATCCGACAAAGGACGATCAACAACAAAAGAACATTTGTTTAACCGCAGCGAATTTAAAGAATGGAACTAATTTTGGAATAAACGATGACTAGAACGCGAATATGGATAAAACAAACGCGATTCACAGCTGACTGAGCCAAAAAAAAAGGTTTTGATGTCAACAAATACTCGTTGTCTTTTTCGTAATGCTCGTTGCAGTAGAGACTTTGTAATCGCAGATGCAACTATAGTAACGCCGTTGAACAATCCTGGTGTCAGGCGTCTTCGAATAACTCTCTCACTAGTAGCACTTGCTCGATAATACTCGCTCAAATAGAGGAAAAGTATAGAGTAGAGAATAGCGGTCCGTATATTAATAGAGGGTAGAATAGAAATAGTGATACGAATAGTATAGAGGATAGAAGAGGGATAGCGATCAATTAGATATCACGCGACTTCCTACTTACGCGTTTCCTCTGTGGTCACGTGGTGTACTTAATTCAATAACGGGATCGCATGTGTTTGCAAACTAGCGATCTATGTTCAAACTCAAATGTCGGCGGCGACACTTTATTCGTTTATAACAAAAAATATCCACCCTTAGCCATTTTATTAGATTATTTTATTAATCATCAGTAATTTCCGTTTTTGTTTATCAATTTTATTCTTCCAAAAAGTAAGTACAATTAGAATTTATACAATTATATATGAACCATTATTTGTAATGTCTTGTTACAACTTATTAGGCAGCTCTTCGATTTCTTTCAAGAAAAATTCCGCAGATTTTGATGAGAAAGGGTTTCCGGCGGACTATTCGGTTTTCATTAGAGAAACTTTCCCACCATAAGGGCATTTTCTAGCAATAATTGGTTGCTATTTTATTTTTATCTTTTTAGGTGTGCTATTTTATTTTTAAGCTGACAGGAACGTCGAAGATCGGCAATGATTGCGAAAAAATCTGGCCGTTGTATGACGATACCAATATTGTCCAGATGACTTGTGAAAAACAAATTGCTGCAGCTGGTTTGGAAAATTCAGTTGCATTTAATCTATCTATCTATCCAGAAGTTCATTTCGAACGAAAAGTACAGTTATTTGTTTGTAAAATATAAGCTGTTAGAAATATATACCGTTTTTACATCATTTCAAACACCAAGTGTTTCTACTAACCACGATGATGTAAGAAAGTCCAAACTTGGACCATATTTCCTGTAGTTTTCTTCAGAAATGTCCTTGGGGCAACTTCTGAGGGATTTCCCTCCTTGTCTGAGAAGGCTTATTCGTAACTTAGAAAGGTCGATCATTAAAACTAATTGGTGTAAAATGACTCTTGTTTTTAATAGTATTTGTCTGAAAGAACATTTGGCGCCTAAATACGCAGAATATAATTGTGCATATACAAAAAGTGAACCGCCTTCCAAATCAAAGACAGCTTTTTATTAACGACATCGAACTAAATAAACTAGCATGAATAAGGGAGGTTGCACGATGCGGTTTGATTAACATGATGTTTTTGTGTATCGGTGTTTTCATTGCTTAGTTATATCTACAGAAGAAAGCTTTGTTGGGAGTCGCTCTAAGGATTTAATGAATAATACAATGTGTCCCTTACACGGTTAAATGAATTTAAATCTCGTGAGTGCAACGTTATCGAAATATTTACAAATTCCATAATATTTTCTCACTTTTGCATATATATACCTATATAGACAAATTATACATCTTCACGAAATTTACATTGAATTCTGTTTTTTTATCATTTCAACCTATGCAAGGCGATAATGCCACTAAGACGCAAGGGATACTGGGAGTGATAGAGAATTAGAAATTTTACTGAAAAGAAGAAGGGACAATAAAAGAATAGTTATCATGAAGAAAGAAGATGGCGATTGACGTATTATTTGAATGTTTAATGATCGTAGTTTTGCAAGAAAGGAAAAATAGGAAGAGAGTTCTACAGTCGAGAAGTGCGTCAGAAAAACCATTAGAATAGACAATGGTTACATCAAGTGTAAAACTATGAGTCCCAGTTGCCAATCTAATTGTACGCTTAATTTGATGCGGTGGGGGTGCCAACAAGGAAAGTTCATTAGAACAAATGCCATGAAAATATTTCTAGAAAAGATAGAGGAAAGGCACGTCACGACACTGGGAAAGTATTGGCACACGACTGAGACAGGGTGAGGTAGCTAGTCAGTTGTACAGTTGTCTGTCACACCAACCTTCTTAACAGCAGATGTAGCAGTTGATACGAAATAATCGCTCCAATTCTTATCAACATATATATGCATATATACACTTACAAGGAGGCACCATGGCTTACTTTGAAACACAATTTCCCGTACGATCGCCAACGTTAAGCAACGTCAATCCTAGTTAGTATTTAGATGGGTGACCGCTTGGGAAAATGGCCTTTTTGCATAATGTCGAACGAGTGACAGAACTAATTTCAACTTGAAACCTCAAAAGGATAATTTGCAGTTCAAGTCCAGCACTCAGTTTCAAATAAACACTTTCCAAATAGTACTATTTATGTGTAAAGGCACATGCTTAATGCATAAATAACAAAGAAATTTTGATAAAATCTACAGTTTTGGAATTATCGACAATAAAAGTTCGGACTCTTTCGGGTCGCGGTTGAAATTAATTCTGCATCCTTCAAACGACTCAAAATAAGTCAGTTGACACAGGAGCGAACAATTACTACTACATCACGTACTGGAAGACAACACAACAGCATGGCGTCGCTGATAGCATGTCTGAAACCATTGAACGAACCGGATTTTTTAAAAACGTGGATTCGTTGTTTTGTGGATCAAGAAATTAAAAGATAACACATTTGCAAGAGAGATGATATCTCCTACTCGTTAGAAGTCAAAGATCAATGAAGCATAAAACTTCCTCGTTTCCAGGTAGTAAGATATGTTAAATGATCTAGCAAACGACCACAAATATGTCAGTCGGCAGACGACACAGTAGAGGAGACAATTACTACGACGTTACAGAGTGGAAGACAACACAAACCCCTTTATTCGAAATTTATTCCAGTCTTTCTGTTCTATGTATACGACTTTTAACAAATATAGATTGAACTGTGAGGATGTTCGCCATTTTTTTTGTTGTTGTTTTTCGTGACGTTGGTATGTTTGAATAAAATCTCCTTTTGGATATTTTGACGTGTTTATAAGTCAGCAGGAAGACTTCTTTCCATTCTGTGTTGTTTGCAAATGGACGTTAAAAGCCATTCAGGCTTCAGAGAGGCAAGTATTCGAGAGAAAAAAAATCGTGCAAAGCCACTTATTTCTTGGCAAAGTAGGCCTTCCTTCGCAACTCAATTACATTATGTGTCATTTAGCCTGGGTTCATTGTTCATAAACAAGAAATATACACCAACCATTAAAAATGATATCGGTAAGAATCGATATTTAGTTGTCTTTGATACTTTCACTGCGAAATATCTAAAGCAGTTTCAGGGAAAAAAATACAATCATCTCTGGTGTAGTGGGGGTTTGGCAAAAAATCGAGTTCAGTTGTTTTTTTGTTTTTGTTTTTTTTTTTTTTACTACAAGAAAACAATATGGCTCCTGATTCTGAAGGGGTGTTTCACATAATTGTGAGGTCGGTCATTCCGGAAAAGGTAGAGAAATGACTTTGTTTACGTCGAGGTAATTATGTAGAAATAAAATTGGTGTTAAGAAATGTGTTTTTTAGTTCAATAAGTTCAACATATATATGAAAATAGAAAGGGGTGTAAGGCAAGGATGTATCTTCTCACCGGAGTTATTTAATATATACAGAGAGGCGATTCTGAGAGAATTAGATGTTAAACTAGGATTCATTATTGGCGACCTCAGTCTTAAAAACATACGATATGCAAATGACACAGTGTTTATGACAGACACGAAAAGAAAACGACAAAAGCTCCTACAGAAGGTAGTGAAGGAAAGAGAGAATAAAGGACAAGACATAAACTTGTAGAAGACAGAATGCATTGTTGTTAGAAAAAGAATGAGCCAAAAATATAAATTACAAATCTGAGGTACCAAAATCAAAGAAGAACAGAAATTTGAATATTTGGGAAGTGTTCTAATAAAGGACGGAACGAGCGGTGCTGAAATCCGAATACGTAGTAGGATAGCCAAAAAATTAAGCAGAGATTCAAGAGACGGAAAAACGTCGTTAGAGACGAAGAAAAAAGCACTGAATTGTTTCATGATATCACTCCTCCTATATGGCAGTGAATGCTGGACAATCTCCTCAAAGAGACTTGAAGAAGCAGAAATGTCATTCTACAGAATTGCTATTGTTTCTATCTCCACCTGACCTGAGGTGGTAGCATCTGTTAGGGCTCCAGCAAATAGAGACCCCCACTCAAAAGAAAAATCACTATGAAAATATAAAAATGCATTTTAAAAGCAAAATGTCCAACAATATATCTACATACAGTTGGGTTCAAAATATAATTTGTCGAAACTATAAAATTATTCAAAATATTAAGATTTCGGTATTAACTAACCCTTAGAGGTTGCTGTGCCGCTAAACAAAATAAGCCTACCAAGCAACCAACATAAAAGAACTCTTTTATGACATTAATCCATAATATACCAAAATTTTTTAAAGAAATAAAACTGTATTCCAAAATATAACTTCAACAAAACCACAACATAAAACACATATCACCGCCTTTAGTAATTATATCCACACAGACATATATATATATATATATATAATAGCAGTAGAGCTCGGCGTTGCCCGGGGATGTAACAGTAAGAGATAGATCAAGTATCGACCATCATAAAGACTAAAAAATAAAATTGACAAAGATTATTGTTTAAGGTTGACGGACACGTATGTCTTAATTAGTTTTTTTTGTTTTGTTTTTTTGTTTTTTTTTGGTTTTTTACGGTCAAGCCTAAACTCAAACAAAAACATTGTTTTCAATCGTTGTGAGTCTACCGATTGAATAGAATTTTTCAATTTTATTATAAACAATTGTCTTGTAAATGGAATTTTTAAAGCATTCTGAATGTAAAAATTAAAGAAAAAGTGTGCAAGACAATAAGAAACACTACCTGCCAAAAAAAAGTGAAGTTTTGTTGAAATCTGTTGAAAAATGTACGAAATCCGATCCCATATATAAACGAACACACACACACACACACAACCTGAGTTTTATAATAAGTATAACTCGATATGAGTTGTCCTCCTCTCATTCTCGAAACAGTGATGCTTCTTAATCGTGTTTTCAAATTGATTTCGTGCAAAAACAATTGTGTTTTTCCAATTTTTGGCGGTGTCAGAACTACCGTAGTCATGTGAAGTTTTGTTGAAATCGGTTGAAAAATGTAGGAAATCCGATCCAATATATAAACGAACAGACATACACACACAACATGGGTTTATAATATATATATATATATATATATATATATATATATATGTGTGTGTGTGTGTGTGTGTGTGTGTGTGTGTGTGTGTGTGTGTGTGTGTGTGTGTGTGTGTGCTAGTATGTAGAAAAATAGGAAAGAACACATTAGGTAAATAATCTGGAGTTCGTTAGTATTTTTGTTTTTATTTTTAAAAAAACAGTGCTCCATACAGAAGTGGAGCTTAGATTATAATTCTAATTTGTTTTTTTTAAAGGAATCATATTTTTTGTTTAAAATAATTTTATATATATATATATATATATTTATATATATATATATATATTGTTTTTAATCATTTTACCTCAAGCAAGGCGGGAGTGCCAATAATACGCAGGAGATTACAGAGAGTGAAAGTGAGAGAAAAGACTAAGTATAGGAAAGGATTGAGGAAGGGATAAAAGATGAACTGTGTTCAAATCAGAAGTTGGCGTTAGACGTTTCATTTAGATATTTGAAGATTGCAGTTATCAGAGAAGCAAGTAAGCGGAAGGGAGTTCCACAGTTGGGAAGTACGAGGAAAGAAACTGTTGAAGTAGAAGTGGCGGTTACATTTAACTATTTCAACAGTAAAAGAGTGGGACCTAGTTGCCAATCTAGTAGCACGCTTAAATTCATGTAGTCGGGACACCAAAGAAAAAAAGATCGTCAGACAAAAGCTGTGTATCATCTACCATGTATTCAACTGTGAAAGCAGAACAACATATATCATATTTTTATTACTTCAAGGCTCCCAAGAAAAAAAAAAAATTCAGCATTACGTGACCCATAAGGAGTTGATGTGCCGTTAAACAGCCAAATAAAATCAAATGAACTCTCCAGGGCGCTTCTGGTAATACCACGTTAAACTGACAAATCGTTAAAGCATTCCTTTTTTCCGGGCCGATAGCCGTTACACTATCTACATATCCTGTGAATTAGTTACTAAAAATGGAGAAAATGAACAAAAAGAAAGAAAAAATATAAATGGAAAAAAAATTAAGTGATATACAAGAAAAAAAATTAAAAAAAGGAAAAGAAAATGAACTGGTGGATAAATAAATAAATTTATATAAAAACAAAGAAACAGACATATCACTGCCTCTTTCCATACAAACATATATATGCACAAAAGCTGAGTATCATCTACCATGTATTCAATTGTGAAAGCATCATAAATAGTTGATATGCCTTTAAAAAGGCAAGTCAATCGATCAATATAGATCCCAGGGATTGAACTCACAATTACGATGTCATTAAATTCACAAGACAGCACTTAAAGCCACTCGGCTATTCAGACAAAAATGTGGGGGGCATTATTTAGATTTTTAAAGAGGTGGATATTCATTTGATAATTTCTAATTCCCTGTCGGTTGATGTGTTAATGCCAGTTATGGTTGCGTGTAATAGTGAGAAAAATGAAAGAAGTGGATTTGGTGACAACTAAAATCGGAGAAACGTAAGCGGAAGTGTGAGGAACAGAAACGTCTTTTTAAGGAAGATTGAAACTTCCAAATTGAAAATTTTCCTCCATTTTTATTTTGTTCATCTCTTAAATATCCCGGTTTTGAGATGGAAAAGAAAGGAAGAAACGTTTTCTACGGTTATTTACTAAGTCAGGTCTACCTCACAGCCATTTAGAGACATAGTGGTTGTAAAATTGCGTAGCATTGTTTCAAGCGATAAGTACTTGCTTAGGCGGCATTGTTCCAAGAGAAGATGACATGCTTATATGTCATTGTTTCGAGTGAAGAGGGCATTCTTATGTGTCATTATTTCAAGTGAAGAGGACTTTGCATTTGTAGCATTGTTTCAAGTGAAGAGGACTTTCTTGCCTTGAAATTCAACATTCAAATTTTGGCATTTACGTAAACTTGAACAGTAATCACCCGAGTTAATCATGGAACTATCTCAGTTACGAAATATTTTGCGAAATATTTTATTTTAAACCAAGGAAAGGCAATAAAGCCATTAAAACGCAGAAGTTTACTGAGTTTTGGAGAATATGATAGAGATGTTAAGGAGAGAAGACACAAAAAGAACAAGATAGTAAGAAGACAGAATATAATAACTGACATTGCATTTGAATTTCTGAAGATTAAAATAAACAGGGAAGCAAGGAGTCGGAAGGTAGTTCCACAAGCGAGAGGTACAATAGAAGAAACTGCTATCATAGATTTTACGGTTGGATCTAGCCATTTCAACTGTGAAATGATAAGACCTAACCGCCAATCTAGTACGGTGCTTAAATTCATAAACTCTAGCTACCATAGTGGAAACTTCATCAGAACAATTACCATGAAAGCATTTATAGCAAAAGGCAGAGGAAAGTAACCGCAGCTGAGATGTCAGATCATGACCATTAATATTGCAGATTCTTCTACGGAACTGCTGATTATGTATTTGATGTTAAAGAAAATAGGTCTTAATGCCATATCGCCTTGAAACAACGGTCCTCGCACGATGACCGATGTTAAGCAACGACGAGCCTGGTTAGTAACTATATGGGTGACCGCTTGAGAATACGAGGTGCAGTAACCTCGGATGTGCGTTTTGTGTAATAGATAAGGTCTTAGAAGTTTCCAAAAGAGTTTCAACGTCATTTAGCCGTAGGTCAGCATGTACTGGGAACAAACAAAACGCCTGCACGCGCAGAGAAAATGAATTGAGCGTGTACAAAAATAGAAAGAGGCGTAAGAGAAGGATACATTTTCGCCCTGGATTTACTCAACCACGCGATCCTAAGAGAACTAGACGTCCTACCAAGATTTATTATTGGCAGGTATAATCTGAACAGTATAAGATACTCAGATGACACCGTTTTGGTGGTAGACATCGAAAGAAAAATGGAGGAACTCCTAGATATAGTCGTAAAGGAAAGTGAGAAGAAAGGACTATGCATCACTTGTAAGAAGACGGATGGTCGTTAGTAGGAAAACCAACTAAAGATACATCAGAATGAAGCAAGTACAGAAATTTAAGTGTCTGTTTTAACAGGCGACAGGAAATTTGACACAGAAATACGAAGGAGCATTGAAATAACGAAAGATTCCCCTAAAAGATGCCCCTAAAAAGCTAAGCAAAACATTAAGAAATCGAAATATTTTGTTAGAAGGAGAGAAGTGTTGAACACCGATGCCGCCGTTGAACAGACAGAAGAATGTTGATTGGAAGGAAACAGGTATTATGGTGGTCAGAGATGGGAATACACTTCCAAAACCAGTTTCACAGTTGGTGATGTGTTGCATTTGAAAAAGGGAGCAGGCATACAGTAAAAACAATGTCGATTTCGTTGTTCAGTGAAAATGCATTATTAAGGAGAGCTGATTTTCATTTTCATGCAAGTTGATTGTACAGCATCTTTCTTCAAAGCATCTTTTTGTGCTGCATCTTTTTTCAAGGAACCTTGTTATTGTTTGTATCGCATCTTTCTTCAAGGCATCATTTTTGAGTTGAATCTTTCGTCAAGGAACCTTGTTATTGTTTGTACCTCATCTTTCAGAAAAGCATCTTTTGGGGCTGTATCTTTCTTCAAGGAATCTTTTTATTGTTTGTACCGCATCTTTCTTCAAGGCATCATTTTTGTGCTGAATCTTTCGTCAAGGAACCTTGTTATTGTTTGTACCTCATCTTTTGGAAAATTCTTTTTGTATCTTTCTTAAGGAATCTTCTTATTGTTTTTCTTCAAGGGCATACCATTTTTTTGTATCTTTGTACCGCATCTTTCTTGCATCATTTTTTTTGTCAAGGAACCTTTTTATCTTTCTTGTTTCTTATTGTTTGTACCGCATCTTTCAGAAAGGCATCATTTTTGTGCTGAATCTTTCGTCAAGGAACCTTGTTATTGTTTGTACCTCATCTTTCAGAAAAGCATCTTTTTGGGCTGTATCTTTCTTCAAGGAATCTTCTTATTGTTTGTACCGCATCTTTCTTCAAGGCATCATTTTTGTGCTGAATCTTTCGTCAAGGAACCTTGTTATTGTTTGTACCTCATCTTTCAGAAAAGCATCTTTTGGGGCTGTATCTTTCTTCAAGGAATCTTCTTATTGTTTGTTTTTCTTCAAGGCATCATTTTGTGCTGAAGGAAGGAACCTTCTTATTGTTTGTACCTCATCTTTCAGAATACCTTTTTCAAGGAATCTTCTTATTGTTTGTACATCTTTCAGAAAAGCATCTTTTTGGGCTTTTTGCATCTTTCTTCAAGGAATCTTCTTATTGTTTGTACCGCACCGCATCATCTGAATTTCGTTAAGGAAATTGTTTGTACCTCATCTTTCAGAAAAACATCTTTTGGGGCTGTATCTTTCTTCAAGGAATCTTCTTATTGTTTGTACCGCATCTTTCAGAAAAGCATCTTTTTGGGCTGCATCTTTCTTCAAGGAATCTTCTTATTGTTTGTACCCGCATCTTTCTTCAAGGCATCTTTTTTTGAGTTGAATCTTTCGTCAAGGAACCTTGTTATTGTTTGTACCTCATCTTTCAGAAAAGCATCTAATCTTTCTTCAAGGAATCTTTTTATTGTTTGTACCGCATCTTTCTTCAAGGCGTCATTTTAATCCCTGAATCTTTCGTCAAATATCTTTGAAAAAGTATCTTTCTTTCAAAATCTTCGTTCCGTGTCTTTTTGCATCATTTTGTGCTGTAAGGAACCTTGTTATTGTTTGTACCTCATCTTTCAGAAAAACATCTTTTCTTTCTTATTGTTTTTTATTTAAAAAAAAGGAAATTGTTTGTACCTCATCTTTCAGAAAAGCACCGGTCCATCTTTCAGAAAAGCATCTTCTAATCCCTCCGCTTTCAAATACTGAAGTCTTTCAAAACGTTCCGTGTCTTTGAGCGTAACATCGATGTTTTTCTTTCATTTTTATTTAAAAAAAAACAAACTTTGTAGACCCATTATAAACACCGGTCCATGACTACGTCTTTAAATTCCGGGCTGCATTCCCTAGATTCTGCTGCACGATTTGCCAGATGAGGACATAAAGAAAATAAAAAAACCGTAAATGTACATTTTATATTCAACTCGTATTGTTACTTTATTCGTGTACAATTATCAATTTTCTGTCAACAATTCAGTTCAGTTTTGCACGAAACGAAACGAAATCGACGCGACTCTTCTAAAACAACACACATTCTCCATTAGAATAACGTTACAGTAGGAAAACAATAAATCTAGCTGGTTTGATTTGGGCTATACCAAAATATCACCTAATAACCTAGTCACAGATTTAATCATCGATATCTGCATGGGAATTGAATGTTAGCATTAATAGAAACAAATAGTAATAAACATCGAAGACTCATAAAGATGTCCGATTGAAAGGAGGAGATGCGTCTATTTAAAAAAAAAAACACTATCCTTCAAATTGGGCTTACGGCCACATCACGTTGAATAACCTGTTCCCGAAAGATCACCGGAAGTTAAGCTAAGTCGAACCTGGCCATTCCCTAGATGGGTGACCACTTAGGAATATCAGGTGCCGCAAGCATGGATGTACGATTGGCGTAAGGGGTAATGAATGACACGGAATTGTTAGTCGGAGAGTCGAGCTCCAATTCCGCTAGCGTTATAACTAATAGATACAATGAAGAATTTGAAGTGTTTAGTATTTACTAACTATACATCCTGAATTTTTATGATGGATTCAGTGTAGGTGCCATCATTGCTTTTATTTCATGAACTTCTTTGCTACATATCGATTGTATACAATTATTTCTTTCGAGGTTACAATTATTTACTCTGGTTTTCTAGACTATAATGACCTAAAATAGGTGGCCAGTTGACAACTTAATTATTGTCACTTTTCTACCGCCGTAAGCTTGCCTCTCTGTGCCTTTTCTATAAATACTTTCATGGTAATTGTTGGGATGAGCTCTTCGCTAAAATGTTTAATTTAAGCGCAATATTAGACTAGGTTAGAGATCTCATCAAGTGACAGTTGAATTGGCTAGAAATATCCGAAATTTCTATACTAAATGTTTCTCGCTTGTGGAACTCCCTTCCGACTCAATGCATTCCAACTAAAATTTCTTTCCTCTTCCCCCTCTTTATTAATGTATCTGTTCGTAATTCTTTCACATCCTATAATCTTTTGTCTTTTAATGGCTTTGCTGCCTTGCATGGGATGATACCGGTTTAAAAAATAAAATAAAATAAAAGTTAGGCATATATTAACGGCTGTATAAGATTTTTGATTTCTGTCATCAAACATGTATTTCAAAGATATTTCCAGCCATTAGTTAGTTGAAAAATATTATTTAAATGTAATTTTCAGGGCCATGAATCACTTTATGTCCATTTACAGAGATGTAGCTGATAAATATAGCTGAAGTTATCGCAATATTTTACTTGTCAGGAGAACTGCAACATAGGAGTGATTAACTTTTCTATGAAACAAACGACATTTCAGAATATCAGTTTCTCGTCGTATGGATCACTCAGTGAAAATACTTCGGACCAGATCAAGGGCCCTATTCTATGTTTATGTGTGTCGTTTAGAAGCGACTTGCCAATTTTGTAATCTTGTAAACATATCAAGCAGTGCAGAAAATAGACGTTAGAGGCATTATTCATATAAATTTTCTCGTACGGCAGAATAAATAAAATAGAAGCGAAAAAGACGAATTGGAACAATTCGTTTGGGAGTTATTCCGCTTAAACGAAACCCACCCGTATAATGGTGGTTTTCTAAGAGTAACCTAGAAAAGGCCGAAAGTATAAGGCACCCAGTGAGGGACGAAGTTACTTTTCAGAGGTACTAAAGGATTTTCTAAGCGCAGCTTAGATGTGGCACAAAACCGAACGTATGGTGTACCCAGTGAGGCACGAACTCACTATTCAGTCATAATGAACCTAGCGAGACAGGCTTCCTAACCATTACACCACGTCGAGGTACCCAAAATTATTTTCTAAGCTTAGATGTGGCACAAGGCAGAATGTAAAAATCGAAATCACTATTCAGCCGTAATTGTTCTAGCGAGACAAGCTTGCTAAACATTACATCAGATCGAAGTGCCAACGCGGCCGTACGATGAAGACCCATTCCTATAAACGGTCACCCCTTTTAAAAGGGCATTGCGTAAAAGGAAAATAAAACAATATTTCAAACGTTCGATTGCACCATTATCTCTCAATGTTTATTCTTTTCCACTTAAGAAAGTATAGTGTAGGATTGTATAGGCTTTTTGTTTTTTTCAAAAACAACACTTTTTTCTCAATTGGTGTATAAGCTAATATGAATCTGATTTTACAGCCACAAACAATTATGTTGACAGCCATCAGTCTTCCTGGCTGGTGTAAGATGTCATCAATTACAATATCTAATGATTTGTGCACTGCAATTCTACCTCCATGTTGTCTTTTCTCCTTTAGGCCAGTCCAATAGAAGTTGTATCCCAAATGTGCAATGGACTCACTACCAAGTTGTTGATTAGGTTGTTGGTTAGACCTTTCCTTGTCAGTAGAAGATTTTTCAACTTTAGCCTGGTATGTCACTAAGGGAGGCATGCATCCCTTGATAACCTGTATGACAAACGATGCAGTATTCGATTAAATCATTAGGCATTGTCATGAGTGATTGGTTTTGATAGGCCTGAATCTATATGGATTGGAGAGGAGGTTTGGGTCAAGCCAACTGGAGCCTGCTGCATGACGAAATGGACAAGAGGAACAGTTACCAGGACGCAGTCGCGCAACAATGTTGAGGTGGATGGTTTGCCAAAACATGTTCTTGACCTTAGAGTGATTCAAGAGGATTCAGAGAATGATGGGGACAATGGGAGATGTTCCCATGAGGCTCAGCCCCAAACACTGCGGAGATCGCAAAGAGAGCGACACCCGCCCAGATGGATGGATGACTATGTAACATGAGATGTGATCATGAGATCGGGGGGTGTGTAGTTTGAAAAAAAGAAAGAAAGGAAGTTAGTCTACAAAAAGACAATACAACAAATACAACATCTACAGGTTTTATATCAGTTTCCTTATTAGTGCTTGAGGCTTTTGTTTCAAATGAAGATTTCTTACTATCAAAGGAGCAATGGTGGGTGCTACTATAATATATCTACCGTCTATTTTCTACTATAGTATGATATCTACTATTCATTTTCTACTATGGTATGATATTTATCAACCGTTGGAAGTATGAAATATGTTAGGGTTAGAGTTAAAGGCAGTGAACTGGTTATGTATTTTAAATCATTAATAATTTTTATAAAAATTTTTAAAAAATCATCAAATCGTGATTTTAATGTTTGTAAACTTATTTGATGACATTTAAAAAAAATAACTAAACATGTCATCTTTTTTCCTGAGCATTTACAAGCAATAATAAATGCATCGTCATTTACGGTAGGTCGCAAATTTTTGCATGTTCTAAAATGAAAAGATCTGTAGAATCATCCGATCCTGACTGGACACAGATATGTCTCGTTTTCCATTTGAAAAAAAAAGTTATGTTTAGACTTTTTAGTTGTTGTTGATAAGTTATGTCGATTACTAAACTTTTCCTTAATGCAGTTTCTTTTTTTTTTCTACTAGACTAAGCTTAGTTAACTCTATAAAGGTTCTCTTTTTCGTAAACAACACTTTTTTTTAAACATTGGGCACAGACCGATGTCACTAACTTTGATCTAAATTGAGATGCAACCGGAAATCATTTGCTCCTGACTGGGTGTTAACTGTCCTATTTTCCATTTAAAAGATATATGTTTAGCTTTTTTTAGTCGATTTTTAGCTGTTGTTGACAGGTTATGTGGCTGACTAGACCTTCCATTACCAGTAGCAGATTTTCTTTTACCTTTGTCTTAGTGTATTACCGAGGGATGCGTCCGTCGGTAACCAACGTCCCGGACAATGCGGTATTCAGTTACGTTATTCGACATCGTCATGAGGTTTAAAGGGATTGGTTTTATATCAGTTTGCCTTTGGTGAACACCCTCACCATGGCTAAGGGTATTCATGTCATCCTCATATATACAAATTAGGTTAAACAGTAAGCGATGTTACAAGGCAACAAATTGAGAGTACATGAAGTTTGAAACTTACTTTTAAAAGCAGAAGCTACATTCGCTAAAGTCTGCGTCATAAAAAAAAATTGGAAGATTCTAAACTTTTCTTTTCAATTCCAAGAAACCAATCAACTTGACTGTTCTCTAGTTTAAAGTGATATTAAAAAAATGAAAACACAGTTATATTCGATAACATAAAAATAAGTACGTCTTGCTTGAAATAAACCTAATTTTTTTCAAGAAAAATACTACATATATTTTCATCTCCATTTGTTGGCGACGGTTGTGGGTTTGGTTGGAAATGGCAGTCGGAGAAAAAATGCTGATTAATAGCAGAAATCTGATCGTCGTGAACTGTTACTAAAAAAAAAAAAAATGGAAAGTTCTTTTTTTTTTTAATTCAGAGAAACTATTTACTTCGACTGTTCTCGAGTTAATAGTGATAGTAAGCAAAATAAGATCGCAATTAGATTTGATGTCAAGCAAAAAGTACGACCGACTTGATATAAACCTAGCAAGATTCTTTGAAAACTCGTCTTTATATTCAGTTTGCAGTTTAATACTCGCTGGATGTAAGACGAAACGTTTAATAAAGATAGAAAATATGTAACTGGGTACTGACCCTGTTAAAACGTTTAATTGTTTGAAATTACATGGTGATTTGGAAGAACTACTAATTGGGTAATAATTACTAACATTCTCAAGTGTGTAGGTTGAATGGTTAAGAAAAAATGTTTTATACTAGTAACACATAGTCTTTTAACAATTTCAAGGTGAATAAAACAAAGAATTAGCTATACAAGATTCATTAAAATTGAGAAAAAAAACTAATCTTTCTATCCACTTCTCACTGATAATAAGAAGACATGATTAATGTGTTGTCCGATTTCCTAAGGTCCAGAGAAATTAAAATTTGTATATTTTTTTACATCATACTATTAAAAACGTGTGTGTATTTACAAAGTATTTTCGATAAAGATTTTGTAATTAAATCGCTAGATTTGGTTACATTAGTCGATCTGTTTAAGAATGTGTGTGGTTAACAAAAAGAACGATCCAAATTATTCTAGGCAAAGAACAAAACATGTCTTGTGTTAATAGCTATGACTGAGGATTTTTTAGGTTGATTGCCCAGTGAGAAATTATATATATATATATATATATATATATATATATATATATATATATATATATATATATATATATATATATATATATATATATATATATATATATATATATATATATATATGGATATATTTGTCTATATAACTCCCCAGATTGATACACAGACAGGAAATCGGACAGGTTGCAATCAGACACGAGAAACACACCAGCATTTTCGGTGGTCTGAACACACAGTCACACGTATGATAGTCATTTTTTCCTATATCATAACAATTACTGCTAAATTACTAAGCCACCGTCTAGCAAATAGACAGTTTAGTCCTTCAGGATATAATAGCGTCATTTTATTCAACATTTTTTCTTTATATTCAATAAACCTGTTGTTAAAGTCATCGTCATATTGTAGGAGGTCTTATTCTAGCCTTATGTCGGAACCGACCTGAAACGCAAGGAGACAAAGTTTAATACGGCCGTATGTTGAGAATTATTCCTTCTTAACTACGGTACACAACGTACATGAAAGGATACACATTAGATTTCGCCGTGAATCCGGAATAAACCTTACCGAAACGGCTCACCGGCCCCAACTGAGAAGAGTAAAGAAAACCGGATGACCCATAACGTCGGTAATATTTGACAAAGCTAGCAGAGCTAGCAACTCTCAAGAAAATAGGATACAGAACCGAGAGAGAGTGGTGCTACGAGTTGGTTAAAAATGCAACAATTCCTTGTGTGATTAATTTTGTAAAAGTATTCAATATTACATCATCAATAAATTATATAACAATTGTGCATGTCTCGTACTGCTTCTCGACTTTCCGAAGTTCATAATTCAAGTTATGTCGTTAATCTACACTTTTGTGCAGATTAATTAAGCAACCTCTTTTGTTTTCTTTCTTTCACCATACGGTCAGTTTTAGACCCACTGGAGTGACAGAGCGTAATCGATTTCTATTTTTTCCTCAGATTAAGTTATTTTCAGTGGTGTACATTAATATGAATCTATTTTCGGGGTGTATGATGAAATATGTTTCGGCTTGAAAAATATTGCGCCATCCGCGATTGCATCAGATTTTCATCACACCCAGACACTATTGTCTCAACTATCTATTAGTTGTCCTACGGCCATTGTCTGCGATAGACGTTACTCCAAACAAGCGCACAAAAATTGTAACGCTGCACAAACTCACTGTACCCACTCACTCGCCTTACCAGGGAGCACATCAAAGTATTATCGACTGGCCCGGAAACTTCCCTGATTTAAATCCAGTCGATAATCTGTTGTTAATCTGCAAGGAACGACTACGTGGAATGGACATATGAAGTGATAACATGTGCACATGTTTCATTAGGAAAATACGAAAAAAAATGTAAATAATAACGAATAAATTATTCGTTTTGTCTCAATTAATTTGCACAAGGGTGTATATTACCCCGTGGTGGCTAAATACACATTTAAATAGACGTAATATCAATGTGTCTTACTTTCTATGAACTCTCTGGATGATGACAGATGTGTAAAAAGGAAGAGAATGATGTTTAATTCTGGCAGGTTCAATGTTAACTCGGTCGGTATTACGACAGAAAAGTCAAGGAAAGTGATTCGACAGTGGCAACAAAGCAGTGCAAGAATTTTATACATCCAACATCTGGAGCTGTAACACGGATCAAGATGTTGCTGGATTTATCTTTGCCTGTGTTTAGCAGCTCACTTGAATCCGGAAGAATCCATAAAATGGAAGTAAATCAATAACTAAATATCTACTTTATTTGAATGGAATTTTGATTTCTCTTTCCCACAATGGAAAAGCGTTAGCTTAGAAAGTTGTTTTCATTTAAATTTAGTAATAGTATACTTGAAATCGCGAATAGTGTAACGGTTAGCGACCCAGAAAGAGATGTAAGCAAACAGAGTTCAAATTCTACTCAAATTCGTTAAGGTCTCGATCAAATTCATTTGGGAAAGCATTCCTTCTTCCTCCAATCATGGTAGATAGGCTAAGCTTTCAAGCTTGAAGGGGATACCCAGTCCCGTAGAGGAAAAATACTGACTTGAAAACAAGCCTGAAGAAGGAGGGACTTCGTCAGGTTATTTTGCATTAGCATCACCACTGCTGCTATAACCGCAGTACATGGGATATTCTAACGACCCTACTGGGTTGCGAAAGTGTGACCTAATAAATACCGTATTTTACTCATCATAATCAGAGCTGTTTCGACTGTAAAGTAATGTGGTGTCTCATCTTCAGCATGGCTGCTTCTTTCTCATCTTCAGTATGGCTGCTACTTTCCAAGGAGCATGGTCATCTTTCAGCATGTCCATCTACTCAGACCCATTTGTTTCTCCAACACCCACAGAGCTAATCTGTGGTTTACATTGCAGCTATGCTTAGATGATATTAGTTTCCTAAGGGAAATGTGAATAACGTTGCTGTTCAATTTGAACTCGGCTCGACGTTTCCTCGTCCCGAGTATTTAACCATTAAACCACTCGGAAATTTACCTGAATTTTACTAAGAAGTTGAAATTATTTATATTTTATTTTTTTATTTAAAAAAAATGCTATCATTAATAAGCAAATTTTATTATTATTATATCTTATTTCATATTTTATTATTGTAACTTATTTCATAAGAAATGTTCCAGTCTTGGGTATGACGATAAACTACATCCGTGTCCTGGGTGAGACGATAAACTACATCCGCGTCCTGGGTAAGATGATAAACTACATTCGCGTCCTGGGTATGACGATAAACTACATCCGCGTCCTGAGTAAGACGATAAACTACATCCGCGTCCTGGGTAAGACGATAAACTACATCCGCGTCCTGGGTATGACGATAAACTACGTCCTCGTCCTGGGTATGACGATAAACTACATCCGCGTCCTGGGTAAGACGATAAACTACGTCCCCGTCCTGGGTATGACGATAAACTACGTCCCCGTCCTGGGTATGACGATAAACTACATCCGCGTCCTGGGTAAGACGATAAACTACATCCGTGTCCTGGGTGAGACAATAAACTACATCCGCGTCCTGGGTAAGATGATAAACTACATCCGCGTCCAGGGTAAGACGATAAACTACATCCGCGTCCTGGGTATGACGATAAACTACATCCGCGTCCAGGGTAAGACGATAAACTACATCCGCGTCCTGGGTATGACGATAAACTACATCCGCGTCCTGGGTAAGACGATAAACTACATCCGCGTCCTGGGTATGACGATAAACTACATCCAACAGCAAGACCTCTGATCAGGAGGTTCTGAGGAGCGTGGAACCACCTCTTAATTGCTGGTGTTCCCAGGTCCACCCTGACCCGGGGTGGTAGAAGTTGTTAGGGTCCTGGCTATGGGGAAATAGTTAAACTCGTAACTGGGGTCAAAACACTATGAAAGTGTAAAAATAGGTTTTGATACCAGAAATACTTTTTAAAAAATTATTACCAGCAACACATTACCAGTCATAAAAATTGTCGGCATTAAAAAACCCTTTGAGATTGATATACCGTAAACCAAACCAAACCAAACTAAGAAATATTCACTATACTAGAAAAAAATCTTTCTTACTACGAACCTGGATAGGCAGGAGCTGCGCACCAATATTTAAAATAAATTTTGCCTGCAAATCAGCGATTTTTTTTTTTTAAGCATTTCACCCTAAGCAAGGCGGGAAGCCACTAGGACGCAAGGGGTTACAGAAAATTTCGAGCAGGATCAGATAGGAGTTATAGAAGATAGGATGAGGGTAGTGGATAGATCAAGGCAATTGGAGATGTCGATTGACATTACACTTGAATAGCTGGAGATGCTTTTCTAATCAGAGAAAAAAAGCTTTTGCCATTCCGATAAAAGGTTCTTCATTGGAAATCATTTGGAATCAGATGAATATTCAAAGACTATTGGTTGAGCAGTGATATATACATTAGTGGTAGAATCATTCTGTAGATTTCATTTTTTGCGACCTCTTGATGCGAAGATTTATGGCAAGAATATTTCAAAGCGAAATTAGAATTTACATCTTTTTTTAATGGATATTCGCGCAATCGAAACTGATTTCCCATCAGGCTAATGAAATCTTTCGTGATATTTACAGAGATTTATAGTCGACTTGATTTTATCATGCCGTATTAACTCTACTGGTGATGACGCAGAATTTTTTTTTTTTTTTCCGAGTGTTTCCGAATTTGACCGAATTTTCTACGCTACAAACAAGCCGCGAATACATAAAAAAATATTTACTCTGTTAGTTGATTCTTAAGCGTGAGTACAAGCCAGGAAGAACAAAAGAAACGTTTATAATTGTAGAATCCTGAAAAGTAGTAGTTGTGGGAGAGATTACATAAAAAAAATGTTACCTACTGTGTCTACTTAAAACAAAAAAACAAAAAACAAAAAAAAAAACACGGAATGTCAAAAAACGAAAACGTTTTGTTAAAAACCCTCATGGTTTATAGAAAATGGCCAGTTCGGGTTCCTGCAATAAAAGAATTTAGCGATTATATCATTGGTTGGAAGTTGAAAATACGAAAAAAAAAATATTTTTAAATATTTTTCAGAAAACGACCGAAATGAAACCGGAGCCTCTACTGTGTGGAGTTAAAAGTTTTAGTGGACAAAATCAAATCTACAGAGTGGTCCGAAAGTCTTGTCACTGATACATAATATAATTCTTTGATTCAGATGGCTGACACGAGCTACAACAGCGTGACAGTGTCAATGAAATGCAATAAACTGAATCCAGTACACACGCTTTGTCTTACTATATTACTTGTTCTATTGTGCTTATTAATTTTTGGTAGGGAGTGACAAGACTTTCGGACCATCCAGTACAAACGAAAAAATCGGTTTGTTCAAGAATTTCTATGGAACTTTGTTCTTTCTGATTTGCTAAAATTGCAAAAGAGTTTGTTTTAACAGCAAATGGAAATTAGGTTTTTCTTTGTTGCAACATGTGCTTCATTTGATCTACCTTGGGTATATTTTATCTCCCTTTAACTTCCGCTGAGTTTATATTCCGTTTGTCTTTTTAACCTTATTTGTTCCATCTTTTAATCTTTGCTTCCTTTATTTCTTTTTAAACTTCCGTTGTTTTATTTTCATTTTCCACGGGCTTTTTTTTTCATCTGGCTGGGGGGGGTACTTGCTTTCCAGCTTAAGTTTGAGCCAACATCAAGACATGGAACTCTCCTCATTTGGACAGAGAGAAGCCCAAACGAAGCTATGACTGCGGGCAGATTCTCGTCTGGGGTGGTGGGTAGACCAACCCGACCCCGTGTATGCGGGCTCTACGGGGAATTTTTGCCCAAGCCTACGGGCTCGGATTGCCCCAAATAAAAATCGGCTTTGTGCTACATCCTGCTTCGTGGGGAGGTCGGGTAAATACCGACTTTCGTTTTCATCTTTTTTTGACTTATTTCTTAGCCTAGAAGGATTTTTTTCCCTTCTTATCTTTTTTGGGCCTGGTGGAGTAATGGATAGCAGCTCGGATTGAGGAATCGGAGAGCCGAGTTCGAATTCCAGTAAAATCCAGTACATTCATTTACGTGCTAATATACCCTTGGGAAAGGTATGAATCCTTTTCTTTCTCCCCCAGCTATAGGTAAATAGCAGGACAAACCGGGTTCTGTAGCCTTGGATCGCAACTGGTCTACCGCAGAAAAAAATGGCAACCTACTCCGGGAAAAAATCTGCCTCGTCAGTCATGTATCGAACGATACGTGATCGCCTAAGCGTGTATCATGCATAGCACATAACTGACTGACTTATTGTTTATCTTCGATTGCCTTATTTTTTATCTTTCATCGCCTTAATTTTAAATTCGTTTGCCTTAATTTTTATCGTACATCACATTATTTTTGTATATTGTTTTATTTATATTAATTTGCCTTACTTTTTTTCCTTTACAATATTTTATATTCCGTTGTATTGTTCTTCAGCCTTATTTTATATCTTCTTTGCCTTACCCCTTTTTTTTTTTCTTTTGCCTTATTTTTATATTATTTTGCTTTATTGAACCGGATATTTAAAAATCTCCTTCAGGTGCCTTACATATTATTGGTCGCTTTTTAAATTGGATCTTATATATATATATATATATATATATATATATATATGAAAGAAAAAAAGAAAAACAAAAATCTGAATATGCATTTATGTAGTATTAATGTTAAAATAAAGTCGACGTCGGACGTTTCGGTCTATTTAAGACCATCTTCATGAACATTTTCATTTAAACATAATATTTTAACATTAATACTACATAAATGCATATTCAGATTTTTGTTTTTTCTGTATTTTTCTTTCATACTGTCGGATTTATATCCATATATTTGCTTACATACTGTCTACTGGAAATACAAAACTGAATTTACTTTATAACGTGGAAGATTTCAAGCTTGGACGAGAATAATAGATTCTATTGATCAAGTAAGGAATGGATTTATTATCGAACTGTTTTTTAGAACTGTTCCATCGTTTTTGAAATCACTTTTGGATTTGCCTTGTCACGGGAAGGACTTCAAGCTTGTTGAAGATATAAGAACCAATTGATCACTACGTATTCCGACATCAACGGAAGAGATTTCTTGAACTGTTTATAAAAAATTTTTCAATCGACTTTTTAATATTTTAATTTTGGAAATCATCTTCGAATACGTTTTAACAACATCGCCCACGTGACGATTACGTGATCATATTTAAACAGAATGCTGATCTGTATAAAATTTCAGTTATCTGTGTGAATTATTTGGGCTCTTATGTCCATCGTCTTTTTTGTGTTAAATTTTATAAGTTATAATGTTAATTATGTTTTAAATGAAAATGTCCATGAAGATGGTCTTAAATAGACCGAAACGTCCGACGTCGACTTTATTTTTAACATTAATACTACATAAATGCATATTCAGATTTTTGTTTTTCTGTATTTTCTTTCATACTGTCGGATTTATATCCATATATTTGCTTACATATATATATATATATATATATATATATATATATATATATATATATATATATATATATAAAGGTGCATTTTCCAGATGTTACTTCATTACGTATCCATATTTCATATGTATGAATAAGTTGTACGCAAACTGAAAATTATTCCTTCCCAGTGGTAGAATTTTAATATATTATTAATCACACGTCATACTATTTAAAAAAAATATATAAGATTGAAAAGCTTTTTTCGAGCAATTTTACTTATAGCAAATTTCATCGATTTTAATTAATTTAAAGCGAGTTTTTTTTCTTTCAAATGATCGATTTTAAACAGAGAAATTGTTGTTATTAATAACTTGCCATGTCTAAAACAAAGAATTCATTTTCACGTGGAAATAATCAGTCGAATAATCAATTGCTCCTTTTTTTTGGTGGGGTCAGTGAGTTTCATCTTTCTCTCCGTTTAGTTCAAAACCTGTTACAATAGTAAGATTCCAAATGATGATAATTAAAGGCGCGTATGAAGCTCACCCGATTTGGATGATTGTAAAGATTTCTCAGAATTAATCTGTAGAAAAGAACAATATGCTTTAAGGAAAAAAAATAATAGGAAAACTATAGCTGCAGCCGACGTGTTTCGTCCAATATGGACTTTTTCAAAGTAAAAAACGAAATAAAGTTATTGAAACAAACTATTTATACATAACAAACAGAATGTCGTTAGAAGCTAGAAGAATTTAGAAACGTTATTGTATATTCATCTGCTCAACTATAAGAATTACGTCAATTTCTTTGTTTGAAGAGAATATTTTCACGTGTAAATATATTGTTTGTATTGTTTTGATTTTATAAATGCTAGACTCATAAAAAAGAACATAATTCAATCAGAAGGAAAATCCTCGAAGGTGCCGCCATTGAATATTATCCAAATATTAATCTACGCCCAGTTTTTTTCCCAATATCACCTTTCCTAACAGAATCACTACACTCCTAAGTCAATGTACACAACAAATATATTAAGAATTCAAAAGAAAACGGTTGAATCCGTAAGCACAATACAAATAATATTTCTACATGTGAAAATATTCTCTTGACGTAATTTTTTCAGTTGAACATATGAATATACAATAGCGTTTCTAAATTCTTCTAGTTGCTAAAGGCATTTTGTTTGCTATTTATAGATAATTTGTTTCAATAAATTCATTTCGTTTTTTTGCCTTGAAAAATTCCACATTGTACGAAACGCGTCGGCTATAACTACAGTTTTCCTATTGTTTTTTTTTCTTCCTTAATACATATTGTCTTTTTCTACTGGTTAATTCTGAGAAATTTTTAGAAGATCACGCAGTTTGTACGCATATGAGAGGAAGATTACGGTTAACCCTAAATTTGAACAGGTTAAGATTATAGTGATCGGGAAACATCGTCTTGGGCGTCGGTTCCACAGAGCAGTTGTTCGCTGGAAGAAGCTGTTTGAGTGGAATTTACTTCTCGCCGATGGAATACAAATGGAATGTGTGTGATTTGCTACAATGTAAGTGTCATGGCGGGTCCTAGCCATGAAGGTTAGACCGAACAGAAGCAAGGAATGTAGTTCGTCCGAGCACTTTCTGTGGAAGTAATGATAGAGCAGTGAGAGGTTTGCCACATCCCGCTTGTGAGGGAGGGGTTAGAAGGTGAAAAATAATTTGTCACCCACAAGGACGCTTTTGGACACTATCGGTGCTGGGAAGTGCGGTTCGGCCAGATCCCGTCCGAATATGACAACAGTGCTCCATTTATGGCCTCATCTGGCTCATGTAAAAGTAGAAGATAGCGCGTGGAGTTAGGTACTGGAATGGTACAAGGAGCCGACCATTTCATCTATATCTTTAGCGAAGGCTCGTACGTAGGAATTCCCCTTGAGGTCAGGTGTAAGTTTAACGCCCAACAGTTTCTCAAGGCAGGGGTGCCCCTCTGAGGGGCCACCCGTTCATCTTGACTGGAGGTAGTTAGGGATCTAAATTTCCCTAAATGCTACAGCTCTTTCAAGTAAGGATGGTAGTTTCCGTCCTATCATATTGCTATACTGCGGATTTTTAACATCTTGATTATATTATTATTTTCTCTACTGATTAGGTGTTTTTGTATCCTTAAAATGGTTAAAAACAGACAAAGGTGGTACTCGTGTGAAAGGAACAGCCACACGAGCGTAGATGGAAGAAAGAGAGGTTTATTGTAAAAGAGAATAGACTACTGAAAGACAGGGAGTCGACTAGCATTTCCCGAAACCAGTTAGACAGATAGACAAGATATCTACCAACCGCCCCACGCGGTCAGTTGTGGCACAAGGCTAAATTTAATCTGGGGTATCCGACCCCGTAGGCTCGACCAAAAATTCCCCGTATAAAACGGGGTCGAGTAGCTGTTTCCCGAGACGAATCTCTATCTTTCGTCTGGGGATCCTCTCTGCCCGGAGGCAGAGAGTTTTACCAGCACAGCTGGAGATGAATTTCCAACTACAGACAGAAATTTGGATAGACAGACAGATAGACTCTGGTATGTCCTACATATATTACTGATATAGTCAGTACATAAAAGGGAGAGTGGAAAATTCCATTACAACACGTGCTATTTTACTTATGGCTGTTGTTAAAGCCCTCAAATTATGTGATGTATGTTATTTGGTACAGTTTATGATTCTTTATGTTCGGAGAAGGATGGTTCTGGCTAAGACTTAACACATGGAGACCGGAATGAGAACAACTTCCCCGCTTTAAACTGAATAAAGGATTCAATTACAAATTCACCGAAGGTCATGCATCTGAAGAAGGATGGCGGACACAACGGTCGAAACGTTTTGATCGTAGCAACAAAGATGGTGACATTAATCCAAGGGTTACAAAATGTTAAAATTCTTCAGTTAAATTTATTGATTCCTTACTTATTTTTTCTTCTTCCTTTTAATATGAAGGACAGAATTACTGTGAATTAATTACACCCCACAATAATGATTCAGCTTTCGTCAAACGTGAAATATCTCTAAGGATCTCATATTGAACGCAATGAAGCCAATGTCTAAGAAAATTAATAATGCCAGGGGGTATAAGTTTAGCTTCTTCAACATGATTGTGATCATTAACTTATTTAATAAGCAAGGTCCAATCATTCGCTAAGTTAATTTCCTATACGCACACGGAGAGTCATTTTAAAATTAGCTTGTCAATTCTATATCGTGAAAACAATAAAATTTGGGAAATTGATGCATTAATAATTCCTCATTCTTGGAGTTTGAAAACTCTTGGTAAGTATGTCAACTGTAATCACAATGAGGCTCCTTGAACGCCTTATGGATCTACAATTCCCTCCTGACCTCGGAAGACTGTCGGCTCATTGTATCGCTCGAGGAACTAGCAGATTTCTTCTGGCCGGTTTTATTCTTATAAGCTCCAAATTAGACCAAAAATGAAATTTTATTGCCATATGTGAACCAGAGCCGCTCAATATTTACAGCACTGCTAGAACTCAAAATCATTTGCGCTGTCTTGTGACTTTCCAATTCCTTTTTCACACTTTAAATTGCTCCATTTATTTGTTCAAACCTGCCAGGTAGGTTACTTGCTGCTTTCCGCTAATTCTTTTACCTTCCCCGAACCTTGTGAGCGTTAACTTTCTTTCTTTCTTGCTCATATAGATATTAAAACATCCTTAGTTGGAGTTGCCAATAAAAACATCTCGATTTTTCCAATGTTCTTCTTCATTTGTGACATTTATCCAGCAAGCACTTTCATACAATATGTTATTTAGATAGATAAATATATTTATATATTACAAAAAACAAAACAAAAAAATGAATGTTTTTACTTCAGTTCAGATGTTATTTTTCCATGATTTACTATAGAGCTCAATTGTCGAAATACATTTTTCCACATTCGAAGGCGGTTCTGTTTTTCCGTTAGCCAATCGATCATTCTTAACCTAAACATCCGTGACTACTTAATTTTGACGTCCCTCATTTGGTAGGGTTTGGTTCAATTAGGTTTCTCTTAAACGATTCTTCAACCATTATACAGTTATCGATTTTGAATCGTGGTAATTTTGGGTATAGATATGAAGAGAATGGGATAGATAGATAGATAGATAGATAGATAGATAGATAGATAGATAGATAGATAGATAGATAGATAGATATGAAGAGAATAAGACAGATAAATAGATAGATAGATATGAAGAGAATAGGCTAGGTATGAAAAGAATAGGATAGATAGATGGATAGATAGAGAGATAGTGAGATATGAAGAGCATAGGATAGATAGAGAGAGAGATAGTTAGATACATATGAAGAGAATAATATAGATAGAGAGATATGAAGAAAATAGATAGATAGATACATATGAAGAGAACAAGATAGATAGATATATAGTTAGGGAGAATAGAAGAGAATAGGATAGATAGATAAATAGATAGATAGATATGAAGAGAATAGGCTAGGTATGAAAAGAATAGGATAGATAGATAGATAGATAGATAGATAGATAGATAGATAGATAGATAGATAGATATGAAGAGCATAAGATAGATAGAGAGATAGATAGTTAGATAGGTATGAAGAGAATAATATAGATAGATATGAAGAAAATAGATAGATAGATAGATAGATAGATAGATAGATATAAAGAGAATAAAGTAGATAGATAGATAGATAGATAGATAGATAGATAGATAGATATGAAGAGAATAACATAGATACATAGATAAATAGATAGAAAGATAGATATGAAGAGAATAAGATAAATAGATATATAATTAGGGAGAATAGAAGAGAATAGGATAGATAAATAGATAGATAGGTAGATATGAAGAGAATAGGCTAGGTATGAAGAGAATAAGATACATAGATAGGGAGATAGCTAGATATGAAGAGCATAGGATAGATAGAGAGATAGATAGTGAGCTAGATATGAAGAGAATAATATAAATAGATATGAAGTAAATAGATAGATAGATAGATAGATAGATAGATAGATAGATAGATAGATAGATAGATAGATATGAAGAGAATAAGATAGATAGATAGATATATAGTTAGGGAGAATAGAAGAGAATAGGATAGATAGATAAATAGATAGATAGATATTAAGAGAATAGGCTAGGTATGAAGAGAATAAGATAGATAGATAGATAGATAGATAGATAGATAGATAGATAGATAGATAGATATGAAGAGAATAAGATAGATAGATAGATATATAGTTAGGGAGAATAGAAGAGAATAGGATAGATAGATAAATAGATAGATAGATATTAAGAGAATAGGCTAGGTATGAAGAGAATAAGATAGATAGATGGATAGATAGATAGATAGATAGAGATAGATAGATAGATAGATAGATAGATAGATAGATAGATAGATAGATAGATAGAGAAATAAGATAGATAGATAGATAGATATAGTTAGGGAGAATAGAAGAGAATAGGATAGATAGATAAATAGATAGATAGATATTAAGAGAATAGGCTAGGTATGAAGAGAATAAGATAGATAGATAGATAGATAGATAGATAGATAGATAGATAGATAGATAGATAGATAGTTAGATATGAAGAGCATAAGATAGATAGATAGATAGATAGATAGATAGATAGATAGATAGATAGATAGATAGATATGAAGAGAATAGGCTAGGTATGAAGAGAATAGGATAGATAGATAGAGAGATAGCTAGATATGAAGAGCATAGGATAGATAGAGAGATAGATAGTGAGCTAGATATGAAGAGAATAATATAGATAGATATGAAGAAAATAGATAGATAGATAGAGAATAAGATAGATAGATAGATAGATAGATAGATAGATAGATAGATATGAAGAGAATAAGATAGATAGATAGATAGATATGAAGAGAATAAGATAAATAGATATATAATTAGGGAGAATAGAAGACAATAGGATAGATAAATAGATAGATAGGTAGATATGAAGTGAATAGGCTAGGTATGAAGAGAATAGGACAGAAAGATAGAGAGATAGTTAGATATGAAGAGCATAAGATAGATAGAGAGATAGGTAGTTAGATAGATATGAAGAGAATAATATAGATAGATATGATGAAAATAGATAGATAGATAGATAGATAGATAGAGAGATATGAAAAGAATAAGATAGATAGACAGATATTAAGAGAATAAGATAGATAGATACAGAGTTAGAGAGAATAGAAGAGAATAGGATAGATAGATAGATAGATAGATAGATAGATAGATAGATAGATAGATAGATAGATAGATAGATAGATATGAAGAGAATAGGCTAGGTATGGAGAGAATAGGATAGATAGAGAGATAGTGAGCTAGATATGAAGATAATAATATAGATAGATAGATAGATAGATAGATAGATAGATAGATAGATAGATAGATAGATAGATAGATAATTAGATATGAAGAGAATAAGATAAATAGATATATAGTTAGAGAGAATAGAAGAGAATGGGATAGATAGATAGATAGATAGATAGAGATAGATAGATAGATAGATAGATAGATAGATAGATAGATAGATAGATAGATAGATGGATATGAAGAGAATAGGCTAGGTATGAAGAGAATAGGATAGATAGATAGATAGATAGATAGATAGATAGATAGATAGATAGATAGATAGATAGATAGTGAGATATGAAGAGGATAGGATAGATAGAGAGATAGATAGATATGAAGAGAATAATATAGATAGATAGATATGAAGAAAATAGACAGATAGATAGATAGATATGAAGAGAATAAGATAGATAGATATATAGTTAGAGAGAATAGGATAGATAGATAAATAGATAGATAGATATGAAGAGAATAGGGTAGGTACGAAGAGAATAGGATAGATAGATAGATTGATAGATAGATATAAAGAGAATAAGATAGATAGATAGATAGATAAAGAGATAGATAGATATGAAGAGAATAAGATAGATAGATAGATAGATATGAAGAAAACAGGTAGATAGATATGAAAAGAATAAGATAGATAGATAGATAGATAGATAGATAAATAGATATGAAGAGAATAGGATAGATAGAGAGATAGATAGTGAGCTAGATATGAAGAGAATAATATAGATAGATATGAAGAAAATAGATAGATAGATAGATAGATAGATAGATAGATAGATAGATAGATATGAAGAGAATAAGATAGATAGATATATAGTTAGGGAGAATAGATGAGAATAGGATAGATAGATAAATAGATAGATAGATATGAAGAGAATAGGATAGATAGATAGATAGAGAGATAGTTAGATATGAAGAGCATAAGGTAGATAGATAGATATTTAGATAGGTATGAAGAGTATAATATAGATAGATATGAAGAAAATAGATAGATAGATAGATAGATAGAGAATAAGATAGATAGATAGATAGATATAAAGAGAATAAGATAGATAGATAGATAGATATGAAGAGAATAAAGTAGATAGATAGATAGATAGATAGATAGATAGATATAAAGAGAATAAAGTAGATAGATAGATAGATAGATAGATAGATAGATAGATAGAGATAGATAGATATGAAGAGAATAACATAGATACATAGATAAATAGATAGAAAGATAGATATGAAGAGAATAAGATAAATAGATATATAATTAGGGAGAATAGAAGACAATAGGATAGATAAATAGATAGATAGGTAGATATGAAGTGAATAGGCTAGGTATGAAGAGAATAAGACACATAGATAGAGAGATAGTTAGATATGAAGAGCATAGGATAGATAGAGAGATAGATAGTTAGATAGATATAAAGATAATAATATAGATAGATATGAAGAAAATAGATAGATAGATAGATATGAAGAGAATAAGATAGATAGATAGATAGATAGATAGATAGATAGATAGATAGATAGATAGATTGATAGATAATTAAATATGAAGAGAATAAGATAAATAGATATATAGAAGAGAATAGGATAGATAGATAAATAGATAGATAGATAGATATGAAGAGAATAGGATAGATAGAGAGATAGATAGATAGATAGAAAGATATGAAGAGAATAATATAGATAGATATGAAGAAAATAGATAGATAGATAGATTGATAGATATATATAAAGAGAATAAGATAGATAGATAGATAGATAGATAGATAGATAGATATGAAGAGAGTAAGATAGATAGATAGATAGATAGATAGATAGATAGATAGATAGATAGATAGATAGATAGATATGAAGAGAATAGGATAAATAGATATATAATTAGAGAGAATAGAAGAGAATAGGATAGATAGATAAATAGATAGATAGATAGATATGAAGAGAATAGGCTAGGTACGAAGAGAATGGGGATAGATAGATAGATAGATAGATAGATAGATAGATAGATAGAGAGATAGATAGATAGATAGATAGATAGATATTAAGAGAATAATATAGATAGATATGAAGAAGAAGATAGATAGATAGATAGATAGATGATAAATAGATAAGATATAAAGATAGATAGATAGATAGATAGATAGATAAGATAGATAGATAGAAGAGAGATAAGATAGATAGATAGATAGATAGATAGATAGATAGATATGAAGAGAATAAGATAAATAGATATATAATTAGAGAGAATAGAAGAGAATAGGATAGATAGATAAATAGATAGATAGATAGATATGAAGAGAATAGGCTAGGTATGAAGAGAATAGGATAGATAGATAGATAGATAGATAGATAGATAGATAGATAGATAGATAGCATAGGATAGATAGAGAGACATAGATAGATATGAAGAGAATAATATAGATAGATAGATATGAAGAAAATAGATAGATAGATATGAAGAGAATGAGATAGATAGATAGATATATAGTTAGAGAGAATAGAAGAGAATAGGATAGATAGATAAATAGATAGATAGGTAGATATGAAGAGAATAGGTTAGGTACGAAGAGAATAGGATAGATAGAGAGATAGATAAATAGATAGATAGATATAAAGAGAATAAGATAGATAGATAGATAGATAGATAGATATGAAGAGAATAAGATAGATAGATAGATAGATAGATAGATAGATAGATAGATAGATATGAAGAGAATAAGATAAATAGATATATAATTAGAGAGAATAGAAGAGAATAGGGTAGATAGATAAATAGATAGGTAGATATGAAGAGAATAGGCTAGGTATGAAGAGAATAGGATAGATAGATAGAGAGATAGAGAGATAGTTAGATATGAAGAGCATATGATAGATAGAGAGATAGATAGTTAGATAAATATGAAGAGAATAATGTAGATAGATAGATAGATAGATAGATATGAAGAAAATAGATAGATAGTGTTGAAGCTTAAATAAACATGGAATAATACAACACAAAATGTACGTTAACAAAATGTATTGAAACAAAGAATAGGTACACAATATTTACAGTTAGTTTGGTATATTCTTGGGAAGACTGTTCCTGCATAATGGGTTGACTAAATCGCAGTCGGGCAGAGTCTCTGGATTCAATTTCTTAATCTCTACTATCTTCCCCGTCTTCCGGTACCAACCCATATTTATATGGTCGGTAGTCCGCTTATGTAAATTAGGTGTATCATACACAACAGATAGATAGATATGAAGAGAATAATATAGATAGATAGATATGAAGAAAATAGATAGATATGAAAAGAATAAGATAGATAGATAGATATATAGTTAGAGAGAATAGAAGAGAATAGGATAGATAAATAGATACATAGATTTGAAGAGAATAGGCTAGGTATGAAGAGATTAGGATAGATAGATAGAGAGAGAGCTAGATATGAAGAGCATAGGATAGATAGAGAGATAGATAGTGAGCTAGATATAAAGAGAATAATATAGATAGATATGAAGAAAATAGATAGATAGATATATATATATTTATATAGATAGATAGATATGAAGAGAATAAGATAAATAGATATATAGTTAGAGAGAATAGAAGAGAATAGGATAGATAGATAAATAGATAGATAGGTAGATATGAAGAGAATAGGTTAGGTATGAAGAGAATAGGATAGATAGATAGATAGAGATATATTTAGAGATGAAGAGCATAGGATAGATAGAGAGATAGATATGAAGAGAATAATATAGATAGATAGATAGATAGATAGATAGATAGATAGATAGATAGATATGAAGAAAATAGATAGATAGACATATAGATAGATAGATATGAAGAGAATAAGATAGATAGATATGAAGAAAATAGATAGATAGATCGATAGATAGATAGATAATTAGAGAGAATAGCTGAGAATAGGATAGATAGATAAATAGATAGATAGATAGATATGAAGAGAATAGGTATGAAGAGAATAGGATAGATAGATAGATAGAGATATAGTTAGATATGAAGAGCATAGGATTTATAGAGAGATAGATAGTTAGATAGATATGAAGAGAATAATATAGATAGATAGATATGAAGAAAATAGATAGATAGATAGATAGATAGATAGATAGATAGATAGATAGATAGATATGAAGAGAATAAGATAGATAGATAGATAGATAGATAGATAGATAGATAGATAGATAGATGGATTAAATAGAAGAGAAGAGAATAGGATAGATAAATAGATAGATAGATATGAAGAGAATAGGCTAGGTATGAAGAGATTAGGATAGATAGAGAGATAGATAGATATGAAGAGAATAATATCGATAGATATGAAAAAAATAGATAGATAGATAGAAAGATAGATAGATAGATAGATAGATATGAAGAGAATAAGATAGATAGATAGATAGATAGATAGATAGATAGATAGATATGAAGAAAATAAGGTAAATAGATATATAGTTAGAGAGAATAGAAGAGAATAGTATAGATAGATAAATAGATAGGTAGATATGAAGAGAATAGGCTAGGTATGAAGAGAATAGGATAGATAGATAGAGAGATAGATATGAAGAGCATAGGATAGATAGAGAAATAGATAGATAGATATGAAGAGAATAATATAGATAGATATGAAGAAAATAGATAGATAGATATGAAGAGAATAAGATAGATAGATAGATAGATAGATAGATAGATAGATAGATAGATAGATAGATAGATAGATATGAAGAGAATAAGATAGACAGATATATAGTTAGAGAGAATAGAAAAGAACATGATAGATAGTAAATAGATAGGTAGGTAGATATGAAGAGAATAGGCTAGGTATGAAGAGAATAGGATAGATAGATAGATAGATAGATAGATAGATAGATAGATAGATAGATAGATTTGAAGAGCATAGGATAGATAGAGAGATAGATAGTTAGATAGATATGAAGAGAATAATATAGATAGATATGAAGAAAATAGATAGATAGATAGATAGATAGATAGATAGATAGATAGATATGAAGTGAATAGGCTAGGTATGAAGAGAATAGGATAGATAGAAAGAAAGGAAGAAAGAAAGATTGATAGATAGATATGAAGAGAATAGGATAGATAGATAAGAAAGAAAGAAAGATTGATAGACAGATATGAAGAGAATAGAATAGAATAGATAGATAGATAGATAGATAGATAGATAGATAGATAGATAGGTTGCCCTGTGGTGAAATGCCTATTCTCCACTTTGCAGTTTCTTTCCTGTTAACGCAGCTTTACAAGCCTATCATTACTATTTTCATGGCGAATATTCAGATGAGCTCCATTCTTTAGTTCGAGCAGTTAAACCCTTTACTACTGGTACACGCCATACCACATCCACAGAATCGAATCATCCCCATTTCATGGGTATTTTTTGTGTAACTAGAAGGTTCTATTTGAGTCGCTCTTGAACGTTAGTATAATAATAATAATAATAATAATAATAATAATAATAGAAACTTGTTCCCTGAATCTTAAACGAGAAATAATTTTTGCTTCTTGTAAGCATTCAAATATAATAATATCCATGTTTCAATTTATGTTTCTTGGGAAATGTGCCAAGGAACGGAAAGAATAGATCAATACCAAAAGATTTACCATATTTGTCTTTGAGATCAAAAGCCAAACGAAGACAATGTTACGAAAAATAGAAAACGAAGCGGCTCAAAAGATAATGTCTAATCGAAACAAATGCAATTACAAGATTTTTTTAAAAAATAAATTCACCCCAAGCAAGAGATAATAACACTAAGACTTAAGGAGATATAAAGGGAGTGAAGGAGAATGAAAAGACTTTAGAAAGAACCAGAAACCCAAACTTAAAGAGGGATAAACCTCAACTTGACAGAAGAGGAGACTGTGAACCGGACGGTAGACGAACCTATCTACTCCGATTGAGAAGTGGAAAAATAATAATTAGTAAATAAATGTTCGTTATTCGTGCGAGGTCGTTAGAAGTATAGAAATGAAGTAGACTTCAGAAAGAACCGGGAACCTAAGCCTAAAGAGTAAATAAGGATAACCCTCTACACTTATTCGGGAGTAGAAGGGAGGAGTGTGAAGCAGATGATTGGCGAGCCTAGTTATTAAAACAGTCTGTGTTTGAACACGTTCATCATTACAGATAACATAAATACCTTTTCCGCTACCTAAAACCGTAGTCCCAAAACACATACACAAAACAAAACAAAAAACAAAACACTAAATTACGTTCTCAGTTTCTTTTCAAAAAATTTATGTTGTGGTGTCCTCCCTCTAAAGCGTCTATGTTAGACTCTTCCGCCATCTATAAGATTAGGAGAGAAGGCCTTAAGGGAACAGTCGAATAGATCTGTTCCAGCTGTGCTTGTCAAACTCTCTGCCTTCGACCAGAGAGGATCCCCAGACGAGGCTATGTCGAAGGGCAGATTCTCGTCTCAGGAAACAACTACCCGGCCCCGTTTTATACAGGGTCTACGGGGAAATTTTGCCCGGGCCTACAGGCTCGGATTGCTCCAGAGTAAACTCGATCATTGTGCCACATCCTACCTCGTGGGGAGGCTGGTAAATATCAACAGTTGAATAGATTGAACGCTGGTCAACTGATCCACACTCACTAGTCGTGTAATACTCTTCTGTTATATTTACTGTTTAATATATGATATATTTGTAACACTTGTTTTGTTATATATTTAACCATTTACTTGGTCACAACAATTTAATACCCTGAAAAATTTTTTAGATTAACAGATTGTTACGGAGTGGTTTCACAGTGGGGGCTTGTATTTGTACTAAGTCGGTCCTAAAATAGGTTCGACGTACAAAAACGTTAGGAACTTGATATAATAGGTAATGACGTAGAGAAATCTAGTTGTGGTCGCTGATACTTTAGTATCCGACTAACGGTCGTCCGGCATCGACTGACTGACCGACTGCGCGACTCCCACGTTACTATTACTACTCCTACTTATTATAGGTGGGAAAGTCTATTAACTCTAGAATAGGTGTGTTCCACTATAACACAGCTATAATGACATTTGCTACGAAAAACAACTGCGTTCGAGGAGTTTATGAAAAATTCCCAGCCTCACATCAGTAGTGCACATCCACTATCAAGAATCGATCCCGGACCGTTTCGATACAACGCAAACGTCATACCATACTTTATATATATATATATATATATATATATATATATATATATATATATATATATGACAATGACAATAGGAAAACTGTAGTTATTGCTGATAGTATAACCGAGGTTTGGTTTGTTTTATTTTTATTTTTACGGCATATCAACACCTCAATGGGTTATTTAATGCTGACAAGATTTTTAGGATAGGTTCGTATGAATAGAATATGTATTCTTTGTAAGAAATCAGTTTCTAGATCAGGTTTTATTGACGTATTTTTCTAATGAGGGATTTTCTCGACAGTCAGATGTATGACTGGCAGTATTTTGTTTCAAAAATGTATTGCTGGTAATTTTTTTTAAAATGGATTGCGTGTAACAATTTTCTTCTCAATGTATTGTTAGTAATAATTTTATTTAAAAAAAATTATTACTGACATTTTTACTATAAGATACCCCGTCCTGGGTAAGACGGTGAACTACATCCGCATCCTGGGTAAGACGATAAACTACGTCCAACAGCAAGGCCTCTGATCAGGAGATTTTGAGAAGCGTTGAACCACCTCTTAATTGCTGATGTTCCCAGGTCCACTCTGTCCCGAGGTGATAACACCCGTTAGGGTCCCAGCTATGGGCAAATAGTTAACCCCGAAACTATGAAAGTGTAAAAATGTTTTTTAATACCAGAAATACTTTGTAAAAAAAATATTATCAGCAATACATTTTTGAAAAACAAATATTACTAGAAATACATATTTTTTTTAAAAAAGAATATTACCAGCGAAGGAAAATTCTTACCAGAAATAGATTTTTGGAACAAAATATTATCAACAATGAAAATTTTGTTGGCATTAAATAACCCATTGAGGTTGATATACCGTAAAACAAACCAAACCAAAGCAAACTATAAAATTCTAGTTTTACGCTTTCATAGTATTTTGACCCCAGTTTGAGGGTTAACTATTGGCTCATAGCTGGATTATATATATAAAAAAACTTAACGTGAATGTAATTAATACTATTTAATTAAAAAAAAAAAACAAAAAAAAAACAGAGCATGTACTTAAATAAATTTTATCTATAAGAATAACGTATAAATAGAAAATATATTAAATAATTTTCGGACTTCATCAATTTGATTATGTTGCCATTACATACATTAAGATACGTTTCGTGAGCAGAGATGATTGATTGACTAAAACATATGCTACCACCCCCAGTCAGCAATTAAGAGGTGGTTCCACGCTTTTCAAAACATCCTGATCAGAGGCCTTGCTGCCGGACGCAATTTATCGTCATACCCAGGACGTGTATAACCAAAAGGCATTAAATAGACATATCTGTAATTTAAATACACTAGGTGCATGGTTTTCTTTTTAATTCCATAAAAATGCTAATGTTTGCTCATTCAAATACCGTTCTGCCATTTCTGACTTCATTCAAAATTAGAAGCAAGAAATATCAGAACTTTGTCAGCAAAGTGAAGGAATTGTGCTGCATAATTGTATCCTACCCGGCATTTATGTCATATCGCTTGGCTAACAGCTTCTGCCGATAGAAAGTTCTCTATAATTATAAGCCCAGCGTGTATCCTAATTATGTCTAGTGCATCAGAATTTCTTTTTTTGCTGAAATGACTCGATTGTCCAAAATTAGGTCTTGTACATTATCAACAATTTCAAGCTATGACACTGTTAAAGTTCTTTCAAACTATGCTACATTTTAATTCTTAATATCTACTTTTGAAGTTGAAATAAAGGTTACTGAATATTTGAATTGTGCACTTTATATATAAGTGGGATTTAGGCTAATCATTAGCGTTCAACTAGGCTGGCATCTCGCTCTCACCTTTTCACTGTCGAAACTGTTAAATGTAGCTGTCTCTTCTACTCCAATAGCTTCATGTCTCGCACATCTCACCTGTGGAACTCCCTCTCCTTTTTCCTGTTTCCCTGATAGCTATAATTTCCAACTATTCAAATGTAATGTCAATCGACGTCTCCAGATGCCTTGATCTATCCCCTATCTTTTTCTCTATCACTCCTCTTTGCTCTCGCTCCAACTCTCTGTAACCCCTTCCGTGTTAGTTGCTTCCCGCCTTGCTTGGGGTGAAAGGCTTTAAAAAAAAATAAAATTCATCGAGCCTAGAATAATCCTCAACAGAATGCAGAAAGCACTGGACGGCCGTTTCGTCCTATGTTGGACTCATCAGTAGTGCACATCCACTATCAAGAATCGATCCCGGACCGTTTCGATACAACGCAAAAGTCATACCATACTTTCTTTTATATATATATATATATATATATATATATATATATATATATATATATATATATATATATATATATATATATATATGAAAATAGGAAAACTGTAGTTATTGCTGATGCGTTTCGTCTAATGTGGACAAAGCAAAAAACGAAATGAATTTAATTAAAGAAAGTAACTAGAGAAAAACAGAATGTTCTTAGCAACTGGAGGAATGTAGAGAACGCTATTTTCATATTGTTTTCAGTTAACACTATGAAAATAGCGTTGTATACATTCCAAATACTAGGAACATTCTGTTTTTTGTTATTATTAGATACTTTAATTAAATTCATTTTTTTACTTTGAGAAAGTCCACATTGGACGAAACGCGTCAGCAATAACTACAGTTTTCCTATTGTCATTTACATTTATAAATATTGTCTTTTCTACAGTTTAACTCTGAGAAATTTTTCATATATATATATATATATATATATATATATATATATATATATATATATATATGATGCGTTCGGCGGTGTACGGTTGTATTCAACATTTGATAATTTTGCCACAATACGCGCTTAAAGGTTTGAAGCAGTTTTGATCAACATTTCTTTTCATTGTTAGCCATAAGGAATTGTAAATGTTGGACTACCTTACGCAAAATAATAACAATAATAATATTTATTAAGGACTTATTACAGGAAATATCAAGTTTTACGGAAACGTTGTTGACAATTCTGTATTTAGATACACAAGAAATAAATAAAAATAATATGAATTTTGATGCTATATTCGATGTTATATATTTTTCATTTTCTCCTCTGTTATTGGCCGCATTTTAGAATACTTTGGCTGCAATGCTAAGTTTCCTAAGTTGAACAAAGTGGAGCTATTTCGTTTACGCTTTGATACCCCTCTTTTCCATTGATGTTTTCAGATCCCTTTTTGATGGGCAATAGCAAAATTCTGAAATTTAGAATGATTTTATTTCATTTAAAAAATAAAGCTGTAAAAAGGAATATTTTAAATTGACTAAAAATAAAATGTTTTTGACAAAAAAATTAATGATTTCACAGCAATTATGTAACAATGATGTTATGACATTTCAGATAAATCTACTTTTTATGTTACCCCATCTCATTACATAGTTATGAACTAGAAGCCTAAATTGAGTTTCAAATATTGTGTCATCGGCTCTAATTTTTTTGTGAAATACTTTGATATATAATAAATTATTTGCAGTGAAAAAAGCAATTTTCGATTTTTTATTGAATACGCCCCTCCTTCGCCGAACGCGTGATTTAAATCATGCAATTATGGATTTCCTTTGAATTTTTCTTTTCAGGAATTCATGACAACAAGCAGCACTTTTTAATTGCGTTCAAGGCAATAAAGCGACTAAGACACTAAGAAAACGGAAATATTACGAAGAAGCGAGAAGAAGAGAAGAGAAAACAGGAGGACATTAGAAAACTATGTAAATTTAAAGCATTTCGTCTCATAATTCGTTCCTAACAGGTCACTCGTATTCAAGGATAGCCGTCTACTAGAGAGGTTAGCCAATCCCTATTGCTGACACTTGCTTAGGCGCATTTGTGTTTCTTCAACACCCACAGAGCCCACCTATGGCTTATAATGCAACTATACTGAGCAGACTTTAGTTACAGTTTCTGAGAAAGAACGTGTTATCTATCGGGATCAACAAGCACGCTCAAGCCCTCGGCCACGATGACTTGTGACTTCGTGCAAGCAAAAATATCGACAGCAAGGTCTACCCAATTTCACTCACAAATCTTGGGTCAACCAGTGGTATGTTTTTCAGGGGCTTAAAAAGTCTCCTTCCTGGTAAATCGACCAAGGTGAGATTCGAACCCGGGTTTCATAGTCAGAATGCAAACGTTCTAACAGCTCGGCCACGTGCACATAACATTGTCATGGTGTTATATACACTTTTATCTGTTTTTTTTTATTAAATATGATCTAACAAATGGTCTGCAAAATCTTATCCATTAAGTAGCCGTTTTTTTTTACTTATTTACAATGTTTTTACACAGTATCGAATACAGTAAAAGAAATTGTATATTTTGCTTATGTTATTTACAATCAAAATTCTGTTTTGAATATATTTCAGATTCAATGTATCTCATACAAAAATATATATTTCCCATTCAATGTATCCAATAAAAAAAAATAGAATTTTTTTTTAGTTTTATTCTTGAAAGAGTAAAATTCTGAAGTCAGTTTGTAAGCAAAATTCTGTAGAAATTAGGTATTTTTGTATATTTTTTCATACGATCTTTAAATCTAAATGCACAAAGAATTTCCGAAAATAGTGAAAAATCAACCTGCCTTAATAATACAACTCCACCGAATTCACTGCTTACTAGATATAGTTAGTCAAACTAGTTTCTCTAACCAATTTAGTAAAACCACTAAGACACAGGTGGTTACTTAGTGTGAAAAAATAAGAAAAAAGAGAAAAGTTATAAACTAGCGAAAACAATAGAAGAGTAATCAGGAAAACAGTAAATAACAATTGACATCGCGTTTAAATTATTAAAGATCAAACTTGACTGAAATGCATAGAGCTGGAAGAGAGTTTGACAAGCGGAAAGTGCGAGAAATTGTTAGTGTTGAACATCTAGCCAATTCAACCGTAAATTGGTGAAATCTCGACGCCAGTCGACTACTGCGCTTATCTTCATACAGACTAGTTACCTCCTGTTGTGACCTTCTTATCCAGTTTTTCTCTCTACCGCTCCCTCTTTTTTACACTTATTCACCGTTCTCTGAAGGTTTTTGAATGGACTTTGAAGATAGAAGCCAAAGTAATGGTACCATTACTGAAGACCTGAAGGATCTCTTTCCTCTCACCATTCCTTAGTTGGGAAGACAGTGGGGTCGATACAAAACGATTTTAACCTGTTCTCTTCTTAGCTGAATAACTGTTATATACCGGATCTATGAAGTCTATGGGTATGTCCCAATCCTCATAAATACGTTAGACACTATTGAAAGTGGTTGGGTAATATGGTGTCTAAGTAGTCCACCACTAGCAGTGGTTTACCTACTTCAGGTCGCTGGCGAGTATTGTATTTTGTTGATGTTATAAAGATTACCATTTCATTTCCAACCTCTGTTTTTGTTATTCCTCATTCAGTAACCCTTCCTAGGTTACAACACATACACAGATGCTAATTTATTTTACTCTACTATATTAATGTAATGTATTTAATTTTGTTCTATAGAAACCTTGTTTCCTATTTGTAAGGAAGTGAAACACCAACTGTTGAAATAAGTTGGATTTAAATCTGTTAGAAAACTGTCACAGAATCTTATGAAATTTGGTCAAAAGACTAATATTTAATTGTTATATACCATACCTATGAACACTAATGGGTATGTTCAAATCCTCATAAATACGTTAAACCCTATTGTAAGTGGGGGTAATATGCTAAATAGTTCCCAAGTTAGCAGTGGTTTACCTACTTTACGCCGCTGGCGAGTATTGTATTTTGTTGATGTTATAAAGATTACCATGTCATTTCCAACCTCTGTTTTTGTTATTCCTCATTCAGTAAACCTTCCAAGGTTATAACAATAACTCAAAATGTTTCTCAGTGATTCTTATGAAAAACGGTGTCAAGTTGGCTAAACGACTTATGTGAAAACCTGGAAAAAAGCAACTCAATTAGTTTAGTGGTTTTTTAGATATGAAACATTTTGTGGGATGAATAATTATGCTGTTAGACGATTTGGACACTTTTCCTGGTATATCAGGAGCACCAGACCATATATGGCAGCAATATTCTAAACTTGGATGTATGTTAATCATATAGATATGTAAGATAGATTCTCTAGAGTAAAATTGTCTAGCACGACACAGTAAACCAACTTTCTTAGCAGCTGCCGCAACAAGTGATCCAATATAGTCTTTCCACTTCATGTCCACCGTAAACCTTATAACCAAGAAAGTGCAACGAGTTACTCTCTTGGAGGTTTAAATTCAAAAATGCTGAGGGAAACCAAGAAGGTGTATCAGGTTATTAATAGAGAGCAGTTTAGTTTTGAAGGCGTTAAAATTATCGATACATCGTTTGTCCCAGTAAAGAAAGGATTGAAGGTCATTTTTGACATTAGCCGCCATTTTAAACCTTACAAGACGGATAAGAGTTATTATTGAGACAGAATTAAATGGTTGCAAGATCAGCAAAGATACTATGTTGAGATATGATGCTATCAGGAAGATCGTTAATGAAAATTAAAATTAAACGAGAACTATGGATAGCGCCCTGGAAGACATCTGGATTAGTACAAAATGATCTAGAGGAGTGGCCGTTCAAGATAACTTTCATTTCACGATTTGATAAAGAAAAAATGAATCAGGTCAAAAATTTGTTCAGAGACACTGTAACTTTTTATCTTCTGAAGAAGACCTGTGTACCAAACCTAGTTTTTGGTTCACCACTGCTGTGGCATGGTATTGAACTCACAACTCTTTGGGTCTAGTTACTAGATCTAACCAACGCCTTTATCCACTGGCACGTTGTTAATATGGCAATGAAGATGAGGATAACAGTCCGAATAATCTAAGTAATGTAAGTAATTGAGCCAATCGTTTACGATTGTCATAAAAGTCACATTTCAAATCACAAAATCAGTATTCGATCAAGAAATCGATCATTCAAATTTCGCAGAAATATCATCGAATACACTCCAAAACGTTGAACTCTCTGACGCAACGTGATACCCTCTTGAAGGTTAACATCAGCCATGTTGCTTGAAGATAGAAATGGGTCTCTTCGTTGATTGATAGAGAGCAGATTAGTTTTAGAGGCGTTAAAATTAACAAGCCATCATTTACACCAATTAACAACGGACTAAACGTCGTTTTTGACATCAGCCGCCAATTTGAATTTAACGAACTGATCAGACTTACTCTCGAGATAGGAGTAAACGGTTGTGTCATCAGCATAGATACCAATTTGAGATCTGATACCACCAGGAAAGTTGTTAATGAAAATAAAAAATAAAAAAAAGAACCTAGGATAGCGCCCCGGGGTACATCTGGATTAGTACAGAAGGATCTAGAGGAGTGGCCGTTCAGGATAACTTTCAATTCACAATTTGATAAAGAAAGAATGGATCAGGTCAAAAATTTGACAGGAGACACCGTAACTTTTCGACTTGTGAAGAAGCCCTTTATTCCAAACCCAGTCGAAAGCTTTCGAGATATCCTAAGCAACAGCCCCAGCATCTAGTGCTTGATAGACTCTTTCAGCAATTATGGTAAAGTTCCGGAAAATTGGCACTTTAGAATATAAAAGAATACTCTTTCTAGCTATAACGACAGCACTAAGAGTCAGACGTTTGTCTTCAGGTGTGGATCCGACTGAGAAACTTTTAACCCCTCGCTGCACTTCAACCATTCGCTTACGAATTTCTAATTAGGATTATTCAATTTTGATAACTTACTGTATCGTTTGGGAAAATGACGCGTGAAGGAAGCGGAAACATTTGGAAAACAAATGATAAAAAAGAAAAATATTTTTGACTGTCTTCCTGGAGCGGAATATAAATTTAACCAATCGCTCGAAAACAAGACGGCAAAACATTTGCAACAGAAACATTGGCAAAACTAATAATGACTTTGGAAAAAAAAAATTCGATTAAAAATTCAAAGAGACAAAAGTTTAAAGATTCCAAAAGAGATTCTAGCTGAAATGATGTTTGTCTGGTTAGGTTTATGACACTTGAAAAAGAAAAAGAAATCATTACTTATCCGGAAGATTTCTATTGGCAAGAACCATGTTAAAGTCAAACTTTTTCTGCTGGAAATAAAGAGATAAAACTTTAAATTCTGTGATAAATGAAGTGAAGAAATTGTTAGAATCCTATTATAATTGTGCTTGCCTCACCCTTCGTTAGTTAGCACGACCTTTATGTTCTGTCAATACGGAGAGATGAAAGTAAGAAGGGAAGAGAGACAGAGAGAGAATGAGATTAAGCTGATGAGAACAAATAATACACTTTGATCTCATCCAAAATGTCGAGAATAATACCTGTAAATAATGAAATATTTTTAAAAGAAGAGGAAAGACAATGTTTAGTTTCAGTGGGGGGGGGATGAAAGTAAGAAGAGAAGAGAGAAGAGAGAGAGAGAGAGAGAGAGAGAGAGAGAGAAAGAATCAGATTAAGCATATAAAAACAGACTTTGATCTCATCCAAAATGCCGAGGATAATAACCTGTAAATAAGGAACTATTTTTATCGCGTGGAAAGAAGGGGAAAGATAATATTTTCTCTCAGTTGGGGGAAGATGAAAGTAAGAAGGGAAGAGAGAAATAGAGAAAGAGAGAGAGAGAGAGAGAGAATCACATTAAGCCGATAAGAACAGATAATAGACTTTGATCTCATCCAAAATGCCGAGAATAATGGTGACGCTAGCCATTTTTTAGATGCCCAGTATCAAATGATGGAAATCAAGTACGGCGAAAAACCATCGTCTTTTGAATTATTTTTAAATTATTAATAAGATAAATGTTCGCAAGACGGGGATTTGGCTAGAAAGAAAGAAAGAAAGAAAGAAAGAAAGAAAGAAAGAAAGGAAGGAAGGAAGGAAGGAAGGAAGAAAGAAAGAAAGAAGGAAAGAAGGAAAGAAAGAAAGAAGGAAAGAAAGAAGGAAAGAAAGAAAGAAGTGTTTAACGTCTCCAGCCAACACTTCATAAATAATGTATTCTGTTTTGATTGCGTAGAAAAAAGAAGACATACGAATGAAAGAAAGAAAGGAAGGAAAGAAAGAAGAAAGAAACACAAAAAAAAATAAAGACAGAAGTGAAGGTAGAAGTGTTTAACGTCTGTTTCAGTGAAATGAAAAGTTGTGAATTTTAAATCTTTTCATTTGTACCCACTTCTTAAAATAACGACCAAGATTTATATTTGTGACTGTTATGGCAATATTTTGATAAAGTTGTTAAACTCAAATATTTCAACGATGTGATAGGGGACATTCTACAGATATTTTATTGCCATGAGGCTTATTCAATCATTATCTGAAAAATCAAGATTCATCAGAAAATTAAAACAGGAAAACTCTTAAATTTTCCCGGATCTTTCTCGTAAATAATCATTCTCTTTCTAAATTCTAAGTATAAACGTTTCTTTTTGTTTCTATTCTCCTCAAAACTTCCTCATTGCTTACATGTTCAATCCATGACATCCTTCTATAGAATCGCCTTTCCGCAGTGTCAAGTTTCTTCTTCACCTGTCAGGAGATTGTCCAGTATTCCTTGATGTAGAGGAGGGCTTATACTAGGTCGCAGTTTAATACTTTTTTTTCTCTGTTTCTCAAAGTAAATATACACCCTGGAATTAAAATAAAACCACAGCTCCCAATCCAGTTCAAGAGACGAGAAGACAGAGGATCAATCGAGTAACAGACGTCTCGCTATAAACAGTAAAACACAAAAGCACTCGTTAACCTCGATCAGAAACTTGACAGAAAAGTGAAAGAATTGTGGAGCATAATTGCACCCTAAACGTCATTTAGGTCATATCCCTCTACGAGTGCTACTGGTGACATGTAACCTAGTATTACCTGTCCGAACATCGAGTCATCACGTTTGTTTTCTTAAGATGGTGCTTAAATAACTGGTAAGATTAAAACAAAAACTGTCGAAGGGTGGAGGAACCTTCTTGTAGCGGCGACGGCCATTTAGCCCAATGTGGTAAACTGGGCTCCATAGCTATGTATAGAGCCAATGCGGTGTTCACACGGATTTCCTCGGTAGAAGGCTTCCCAGAATTACGCCTACGACTAGGGCAGAGGTTTCTTTTCGACGGTCACGTGGCCGTAATCAAGGAGGACTTTCAGGGGGGGAGGACATCGGCTTTAGCTGGAACAGGAGAGGGATAGGCTCTGTCAGGTATGCTTGCCTAAGTCACGCCATGCATGAATGAATAGCTGTCCGGCTTTCAATCAACATATGTAGGAGGAACTGTTCAGGTGCCCAGCTGCGCAAAGACCCTATGACCCCATCCGGTCATGGAAGTGATGATGATGAGGAGGAGGAGGAGGTGGAGGTGGAGGTGGAGGAGGAGGACAAGATGGAGGGAAGGAGTATGCACATTTTAAATATATTTCTTTATATCACTAGGCAGTCTAGTCTTTTTGTTTAGATTTATTTAATTAAAATGATTAGTGCCAAGACTTATAAATGGATAATGTAGTTAAAAATACACGACAGCGTAATGGTTATCGGCATGAAATGTGTAATACACGAACTGCAATCGAACTCAGGCCTGGTCTGATGCGTTCACTTTTATACTAATTACCTTGTGAAAGGCGTGAATCCAACTTTTCTCATTCAGCTATACGGCAGTGTAGATCGTGATCTTGATTCTTGGATGGCAGTCTGTCTCGCAGAAAGAAAAAATCCAAATGCCAAACGGCAGAGAAATCATGGCAATTCCAGAATTATTAAAGAGAAGAATTTCATGTAAAGCCACAATCACGTCCGGATGGGAAATGACATTATGGGCATAACTCGCCTTATGGCTATAATCAGACTTTATTCGATAATACTATTTACATCGTTCGGAATTTCGGAATTTTGGAATTGAAATTTCGAACGGAATCCTATCCGAAACAGGCACAGCACGTGAAATTAGAAAAATCTACGCCTGTGGACTAAATAAAAGGTTCAATTCGAAATTTTAAAGTATATCATCTGAAGAAGGCCGGAACGTACATTAGAAACGTTGTGAATAAAAGATGAGAACAACTGTCCGAACAATATAATACGCCTGGACGAAACGCCTGTATGGTTCAGATACTCCTGCCCGCCGGGCCCAATACATAAAAAGGTTGGACTTTGATTTCCAAAGAAGAAGGAAAAGAAAGCAAACAAAACAAGACCGATAATATATGTATACACAACAAATATATATTCATAACAAGTTACAATACAGGGAAACAGTACGAAGGACAAAGTGTGTGTGAATATTCTGTATGTGCGAGCGAGCGTGCGTGCGTGTGAATATTCTGTGTGTGCGTGCGTGTGCACGCTATCCTTTGTTAGCGACTACATTTCGAGGTTGATAGTTGAAATCCTCTAGGAAGCAGAGAAATTTACCTCAGGGCGTTGGTGCCCAGGCCTGAAAGGGAAAAAGAGGTCGAGCCGAAGGGTCATTGGCTATTTATAGCCAGGAAAAAGACCTCTGGTGAAAGTTACGAACTTGAAAGGAGGTCGACAATACCCCCACCAGATTAAAAGTTGTAAGAAATGAAAACTTTTAATATATAAAAAAAAAAAGGTTGTTAAAGTCTGAATATTGTTCTTGTGGGCTGAAAAGAAAATGTGTCCGAAGTGTGGTTGAGATTCGTGATTCGACGAAATGTAGTGTTGTCTCAGGGTGCAGTATTATATTTCAGTGAGTTAGAAGTTTGTAAAATGCGTCGGTAGTGGTCTGCGTTGCTATTAAAATTTGTCTTTTTTTACAATGCTCCACGTTGAATTGGTTGTGTCGATCTATGCACCTGTCTGCTGGCTTGTTTGTAGTTGGTTTGAAAAAACGAGGTGGTTCGTGTGGGTATAATCGGCGCACAAAAGTTAATAGACGCAGCGTACTCGTGAAGTTGAGCTGAATACCGAGTGTCGAATGTAAGTTGGGAGAATTTGGTATTATTGACGATAGAGTATCGTTCTGGCAAAATCTCGGTTTGTTTGCGTCGCGTAATTGCAGAATGAGAAGAAGGACGGTGAATTGCCTTTTAAGACTGCATTGGACCTTTGAAAAACAATGCAAGTGGATGTGTAGTCAGTTGAAGTTGTGTTGAATAGAAAAGAAGAATGAAACAAAGTGGCGTGAAGATATCGCCACGTGGTGTAAGTTGAGTGTTGCTTTCATGTCGGAATCACGAATGTTGTTTAAAATTGAGACAAGTCGTCTTCAGTGGTTTGGGTTTATATTTCAGTCCAGAAGAGGATAGTGTTGGTTGGTAGAAAAAATGGCGTTTTTTTTTTTTTTTTGTTCGGTAAAACCTTAAGCATGTGTGCTGGGAGAAATTGGGTCAAACGTCGCCGAGAGAAAGAAAGGGTCAAGCAAATATAGACCAGTGGTGGAAGAGTTCAGGTTCGCCTTGAATAGTAGTAATTGCTGTTTTTTAGTGTACGGCGTGCGTTTTTCAATGTTTTCCCTATTTGGCTCTCTTTTTTTTTTCTTTTTTTTTTTTGTGAAGGTGTGTATATAAGAAATTGTTTGTTTTTGTACATATATATCGTCTTGTGTGTTTTTTAACAGGTTGGAAAAATCACGTCAGGGTCACTCATTTGTAGTGGGCCGTGGCTGTTATGTTGGCGGTTACAGTTTGTTGAGAGAAGTCAGACGTGGACGAAACGCCTGTATGGTTCAGATACTCCTGCCCGCCGGGCCCAACTACATAAAAAGGTTGGACTTTGATTAAGTCCAAAGAAGAAGGAAAAGAAAGCAAACAAAACAAGACCGATAATATATGTATACACAACAAATATATATTCATAACAAGTTACAATACAGGGAAACAGTACGAAGGACAAAGTGTGTGTGAATATTCTGTATGTGCGAGCGTGCGTGCGTGTGTGAATATTCTGTGTGTGCGTGCGTGTGTGCACGCTATCCTTTGTTAGCGACTACATTTCGAGGTTGATAGTTGAAATCCTCTAGGAAGCAGAGAAATTTACCTCGGGGCGTTAGTGCCCAGGCCTGAAAGGAAAAAAGAGGTCGAGCCGAAGGGTCATTGGCTATTTATAGCCAGGAAAGAGAGACCTCTGGTGAAAGGGTTACGAACTTGAAGGAGGAGGTAACTCCGACAAGTTACAATATCTCATCTCATATATATATATATATATATATATATATATATATATAGAGAGAGAGAGAGAGAGAGAGAGAGAGAGAGCAGAGAGACGAGATTTTATGTTAATACGTTCTTTTTTATAGATACAAATATTTAAGTAAATGATGGTTTTCGTAAATTTAGCATTTACTTAAATATTTGTATCTCTAAGAACGTATAAACATAAAAATGTCTTAAAATAATTGTCGGACTTTGTCCATATATATATATATATATATATATATATATATATATATATATATATATATATATATATATATAAGTCAACAGAGGCGACAGGCTGTTTCATGCTAGACACAATCGTCAGGCCATCATATATATATATATTTATACAAGTATATATATATATATATATATATATATATGTATATGTATATGTGTGTGTGTGTGTGTGTGTGTGTGTGTGTGTGTGTGTGTGTGTGTGTGTGTGTTTGCCCTCTCTGTTTCTCACACCTCAGTAACCCCCTGCATCCTAGTGGGTTTTATCGCTTTGATTTATTTCTTTTTTTTTTCTTTATGAATGATTTCACCCCAAGTAAGGCGATAATGCCGCAAAGACGCCGGGGATTACTGAGAGTGAAAGAGAACGAGAAGAATTTAATAGGAAGAAAGGGCAATTAAAGAACAGGGTTCGGGAAGACAGAAAATGGCTATTGACGTTGCATTTAACCATTTGAAGATCGTAGGCGGAATAAAAAAAAAAACACGAAGTTATGTCCACAGGCAAGAAAATAAATTATTAGAATAGAACTTACAGTTGCATCTAGCTAGTTCAGCAATGAAACAATGAGACCTACTAACCAATCCAGTAATTACACTTAAATTCAGATGATCGAGGTACCAAGGGTGAAATGATAAAAAAAAAATACTTTTTGCAACGCCATCTAAAAGTCGTCAGTTTTGTAGACTAGAAGACTATTCTTATACACGCCTGATCAAAAATTTAAAACCACTTGAAAATTTTTTTATAAGGAACTGTTCGTCATGGATACATTATAACCTTTTTCTTACTCAAGGTTACTAATTCTATAGTCTAAAAGGTTATGTAGACAAAAAGTTATAATCCGATTAGTTTATTCAGAAATTGACAGTTTTATAAAATGAGGCGTTTTACACTTGATCAAAATTATAAGAACAGCGGGTATAAATTGTTAGATCTAGGGTAATTCCAATTTTTTTAGTTAAGTTAGAGATTAGCAAACACTGCATAAAGGTGTCACCATACCTAAAGCAAGCAAACTTACCGAAGTTGAGCGTGCTCGAATTCTAGAATTCCATAATCAAGGTTTGCCACAGCGGGCGATCGCAGCTAAGGTAAATCACAGTAAAACTGTGATTTGTAACTTTCTAAAGGACAGTGCGAATTATTAAATTTGGTTGTTGAATGTTTTCGTACACTTTTCGTACACTTTCGTCGAATTTTTTTATCTGGTCTAATAATTTTGATCAAATGTAAAAATGTCAATTTCTCAATAAATTGTTTGGATTATAACTTTTTGTCTACATAACCTTTTACATTATAAAATTAGTAACCTTAAATAAGAAATGTTTAAAATCTTTCCATGAAAAACAGTCTTTTTAAAAACAATTTCAAGTGGTCTTAAATTTTTGAATTGGAGTGTAATATTAATATTCAAAATGATATTAATAAAAAAAAAAATGCTATCGGATAGGCCCAGTGAACGTTAATCGCCATTATCAATGTGGTATAAGTCCGAAACGTATGTGGCACTCAATAATGATCGAACTCACTATTTACTCGTAATTGATTTAGCAAGACAAACTTGCTAATGATTTTACCACACTAAAATGCTCAGTGCATCAATAAAAATGATGATATCATTATCACCAATAATGTTTGTTTTCTCATCTACGTATTTTTCCAGCCTCTAAGAATATCATAATTTTTCTGTGTAGAATATTTCAAGATAAAAAAAAAAATGGCTGTGTCTTTATACAAAGAAAAAGAACCAATTTGATTTCGATTTCAATTGAGAAAAAAACACCATGGATATTATGCCATCGATATTTCTTTTGTCTTTTTTAAAAAACATGCTGAGAAATAAGTCCACCTGAACGTGTGTCATTTTCGCTAATAAAACCTGAGTAATGCGTTTATATATTAGGAAAATAATTACTAACTCGCCTCTCAGAAGACCTGTGGGAGAAATGCAATAATGAAGAATAGATTACCAGTCGGACAGCCTCCAGTCTGTGAATTGCATCACAGGCAAATAGCGATATCAAAAATCGATGGTAGATTTTGGCGCCAGTTCGTAGACCTCTATACCTCAAAGCTGAGTTATGTGTCGAGGTTATGTCACCAATGCCAGCGGTTGGTTTATTCAAATAAACAAGGTCAACATCCTGGCTCCAGCCGTCAGAGTTCTAACATTTATCATCCTTTTATATTCACTTTCTCAAATCACTAAAAGTTCAACGATATATGACTGTCGATTTCATATATATTCTATCCTATCTCACTGGCTGGTACAATAAGTTCGATTCTCTGATTTTTCTATGGAATCCTTCATTGATCCAATTAAGACTGATGGATTTTCAGTCGTTTTATTATTATTATTATTATTTTTATTTCCTTTGGTCTCTGGTGTATACTCATTTCTTTCTGGGTCCCGGCCAAAGACCTAAGGTCAGAAATGGCATCATGAGATTTTCCATTGACCAATTAAAAAAAAATACACACATATTTTACATAGATAAAACCTTTCGTAAGCTCTGGGCTGTACTCATGAGAACAAGATTTTTGTATTTCTTTAAGGCATGGGCTTCCAGGAATCCTTTTAATGAGTCTACTGGAATATTTTCCAACCAATCCGAGAACTCAAACAACAACAGGAATTTTCGATGCTATTATTATTATATTATTTTATTATTATTATTATTATTATTATTATTATTATTATTATTATTATTATTATTTTCTTTGGTCTCTGGTGTATACTCATTTCTTTCTGGGTCCTGACAAAAGACCTAAGGTCAGAAATGGCATCATGACATTTTCCATTGAGCAAAAAAAATCGCACATATTTTACGTAGACAAATCCCTTCGTAAGGTGTTGTTTCTATTTGTGGGTACAATTTTTTGTATCTCCTCAAGCCATGGGAGACCAGGGATTCCTTCAATGAGTCTAATGGAATCGTTTCCAATCAATCCGAGGGCTCCAACTACAACTAGAATTGTTAATGTCCTCAAGTGCCACATTATTGAGATTTAGATTTCAAGGTCCTTGTATTTTTATAGATATTTGAAGATCTTCTTTCATCATCATCATCATCATCATCATCATCATCATCATCATCATCATCGTCGTCGTCGTCGTCATCATCATCAATATCATCATCATCGTCATCGTCATCATCATCATCATCATCATCATCATCCAGACACTGGTACAATGATGTATTTATGTGGGCTTCGATCGAAGATATTACTGTAAGGACATGTGTAAATCGCTTATTACAATCAGAGCATTACGTAACTTAACTGGCTCGTTCATAAAGCACAGGGAAGAATTTAGAGTTAGGAGAATTTTCCTTGATTAGAATTTATTAAACCTTTCTCAAGCCACAACATTGTTCAGAATTGAAAAATATTAACTTATTATTTATAGAGGACGTCCGGTTAATAATAATATATGTACCGTGTCAAATCGACCCCTAAGTTCTAAAAAGTTAATCTCTACCTTGTTTTTATTTACAGATATCGACTTCAATTTTTTGTTTGTTTTATACAGTTGTTCACTCAATACAAAGATCCAGGAGCCATTCTAGCTATCGGGTTACTGAATGAGGCTGCTGAAATTAGATAACGGTTAATTCGAGATATGAAGAGGTTGAGATTATAGTGATCGGGGAATCATCCTATCAAGAGTATTTTCCCCATTAAGTAGCTGTTCTTCTGAAGAAGTTATCCGAATGGAACGTACTTCTTGCTAACAGAATACGAAGGGAATGGGGATGATTTGCTCCCGTGTACGTAGCATGACGGGTATTAATCGTAAAGGTATGACCTGATGGAACTAATGAATATAGCTCGTCAGAATATTTGAGGTGGAAACAGTGATAGTATAGCGATAGGTTTGCGATGGTCCATCCATGAGAAAAGGATTGGACTGATTCTTTTCTTCAATTCGTAATAGTACGCAGTTTTCAATGGCGCAATCGCAGCATCAAACTTTAATTAAAACACACTACATATTTTCTCTTTATGAGTCAAATATCGATTTGCCATTGTTTTATATAATGAGTATGATCGTTCTTGTAAAATGATTTAAAAATATTTTTCGATTTTGACAAATGCCGTGTCTTGAGATTGGTCTCATGAATGCTAATGTACAAAAACTGTTAAAAATAATTCTTTCGCATTTTTTTTTTTTTACCAGCGGACCAGTCAATTTAAATAGTACTTAAAATCGGCAACTGATTCTAATGATTATGTAGCAATGAAATTTTAAACTTTACACTGTTTTAAATGGGGTGCAATTATGAAATATACGCCATTAGCAAAGGGGACAACTCAAGACGGCAAAAGAAAGTAAGTACAGTAACTGAACTCTACGGGAAGAGTTAAAAGAAACAAATGAGAAATGTGACGGAATAGTGAAGATGGCTTTTCAGAAACTAAGCAGAATATCAAGAAACAAGAAAATTTTCATTGGAAACAAAATGCTTGCTTAACTGTAATATCGATTCGCCTACGTAGCAGTCGATGTTGGACAATTTCCTCACAGATGAAGAGAAGACTTGAGGCAACGGAAATGTGACTATACAGAAAGGTACTGTGAATACTAGTGACGAAATATTTGACCAACGAGCAAGTTTCAAAATAACTGGGAATGACCCCTACACTGATCAGAAAGGGACAGTTTCTGAGATACATAATGAGGTTTGGTTTGGCTTGTTTTATGGTATATCAACCTCAAAGATTTACTTAATGTCGCCTCTAAGTGTTAACTTCAATGTTCACTTTTATATTTACACACGCTCTCTCTCTGATATTGAGGACTTTATCCCATAAATATAGCACACCCTAAGACTATATTTCTTCATATATATATATATATATATATATATATATAATCGACTCTCCCGTCGAGATTCGACGTATGAGGGTCAAGCAGATCAGTTTCCAGGAAACCGACAGCCCGACAACAGCACATGAGATTTGATTATAATGGTGAAGGCCTCGTTCAGGACCATCCAAACTTTTTGAAGGGACGAATACAGAGACCTGGTGCACCGAGTGCCACAAGGTTCCCAAACGACCCCCCGCAGGTTTTGAATTCAGTGTTGTCTTTCTCCTAGACCAGTTGCCATCCAAGGCTATAGAACCCAGTCTGTCCTGCTATTTTATCCATAGCTGGAGGGAGAGTAATAGGATCCATACCCGTAATGGATTCGGCTGGAATTCGAACTCGGCTCTGTGATTCCCCCTCTCTCTCTCTCTCTCTCTCTCTCTCTCTCTATATATATATATATATATATATATATATATATATATATATATATATATATATATATATATATATAAAGAAAAGGATCGCGTCCTGGGTATGACGATAAACTACGTCCGACAACAAGGCTTCAGATAATGTTTTCGGAAAATAATATTTGCCAGCTATACGTTTTTGAAACAACAATGCTGCCAGCTATATGTTTAATAGTACTGTATATTTAATATATGTATAGGTATATATTGAAAATTATAATGTTTTATTTTATGAAAGTATTTAAATACTTTCAATAAAATAAAACATTATAATTTTCAATTTGAAACTTTTTCTATATATACATATTAAGAAAGTATACGTGGTTCTCATTATGCTATATATATATATATATATATATATATGTGTGTGTGTGTGAGTGTGCGTGTGTGTGTGTATGTATATATATATATATATATATATATATACCTTAATTTGGCATTAAATGACCCGCAGTGGTTGATATGCCATAAAACCCAACCAACCAACCAGAAAAGGCTGAAACACTAATATTCCATGGTTATAATTTTTTACATTGAAATCGTTATCATGATCCAATTCATCAGACCTACAAATTTGATTACGATTCCAATGTAATAAATTATAACCATGGAATATTAGTGTTTCAGCCTTTTATATTATATTCTTGCTCTATAATGTACATTGAGCTCTAACTGGATGTTATCCTCTTGGAAATATATATATATATATATATATATATATATATATATATAGGGTGGCCCAAAAGTTACTGACCCATGAAAAGAAAAATTAAGACATTTTGTTGTATGGTGTAATGTAATTGCCAAAATATATATTGCCGAAAATCTTGGTAGTATCATTTTACCTACTGGTGAAATTTTGTAAGTATAACTTGAGAATTATAAAAGTTATTAATAATTTAAAAGATTTGGGGAAGTCATCAGTGACTACAACCTTATCAAGTATATAGAGAAGCGAGGCACGGAGAGTGGAAAACCAACCAAAACCATTACAATCAAAGATTGGGGACAATTATAAGCTTTATTTGGCATGGCGACCACTTCTGGCACAGGAATAAAAATCATTAAATGGCTTTTAGCTGATAGTTTTGTTTTTCTCTTGATTCAAATTCAGTTGAATTGCACAATAGGGTGAACATCATATAAGGCATCCAACTGTCAAAAATATGGCTTTCTGCATGTTGCATATTATCGGACCCATTCAAAATAATGCATGATGGGAAGGCATCATAATATAGTCACATATATTGCCTTTGTTGACTTTTATCAGCATTAATAGCTTCTTTGAGGCCGCATTAGAAACGCATGGATAAAGGTTTGGAATAAAATAAAAATTCAGTAACAAGATTTGTGGTTAAATCGGAGAAATTTTCGTATTTGTCGACATGGAAAACAAAAACTTACACACAGAGTCAGAATATACAGGAAACAACTAATACCAATTCTGTCACGTCCACTGTCGATATGTATATATATATATATATATATATATATATATATATATATATATATATATATATATAAATAAAAGAAAGAACAGTAAGATATAAAATCCGGTGTTCTTATAGATATTTTATTTTTACAAAATAGTGCTCAATGTAAATTTACAGAGCATTAATTTTATAAATTAATTGATTTAAAATATGGTTATTTTCGCCGAACACAGTTTCAACCATGTTTCAAAAATAGAAGCTAAAACTTTAATTTTATTTTTGCAAATAAATTAAAACATAAATTTTATTTTCAAAAATAAAATTAGGGTTTTAAATTCTATTTTGAAACATGGTTGAACTGTGTAGCGAAAATAACCATATTTTAAATCAATTAATTTATAAAATATATATATATATATATATATATTGACCTTTTTATATATATATATATATATATATATATATATATATATATATATATATATATATATATATATATATATATATATATATATATATATATATATTAGATAGATAGATTGAGGAATCGGAGAGTCGAGTTCGAATTCAGTCGAATCCATTACATTCACTTACGTGCAAATAACCTTGAGAAATGTAGAATACTCTTCTTTTCCCTCCAGCTATGGGTAAATAGCAGGACTGGGATCTATAGCCTTGGACGGTAACTGGTTTAGGAGAAGGACAACTCGAAGGGTAGTTTGGGGACCTTGTGGCACGTAGTGCACCAGGTCACTGTAGTCGGACCCCCCAAAAATGTTGATGGTTCTGCACAAAACCTTCACCACTATAATCAAATCTCATGAACTGCTGTCTGGCTGAGGGTTCTTAGGACCTGATCTACTTCACCCTCATACGTCAAATTCGACTGGAGAGTCGAGTATATATATATATATATATATATATATATATATATAACAGTTATTATTCAGAGTTAAATTACGAACCAGTTGTATTAAAAAGTTTTCAATACTATTACACTTCATAATGTGCGTTCGTATAGAAATAATGCAGCCTTAATTAATCATTGGGCCTACATAGCCGACTTGTAATAGAAAACTCAAAAAATGAGACTATGGCTCCGTAATCTATTATTGGAGTGCGCGGGATTTGAAAGAGATACAATTTAAAGTGTCTTGATGTTCAGCGGACGGATTTATGGAATTACCTTTACTTTTTCTACCCATATTCCTTCTTATGTTTAAATTGTCCCTCTGGATATTTGTTGAAAGCAATTAGGTTTCATTAGTTTAGTTTTCGTTTTTACTTCCGCTTGTGCTGTTAGGCGTCGTGGGGAGATACACTTGTTTATCTGCGGCAAGGTGAGTCGCCTGGAGGAGAGATATATCGTGGGCTCTGTGAGTGTCTGCCACTGAGTCATTCCAGCATTTTCTTGGTCTGCCTCTCGCTCTCCAGCCAGAATAACCGAGGGTGTATGCTTGTAGGGCTGGTTGGTTGATAGGCATATGAGTAAGGTGTCCGAACCACTTGATCCTCTGTCGTTCGATGTGTTGTATGATTGGCATTGCTCTTACCATATCTTTTATTTCCTCATTCCTGATCTTATCTCGCCTGGTTTTGTTCCCTGCTTTCCTCAGGCATTTCATCTCACAAGTGATCAGTTCCCTCTCAAGGGTTTTTGTCAGGGGTCATGTCTGTCACTGGGATGTCAGTGTTGGTGTCATTCCTGTTTTAGAATTGTAAAGCACTGCACAAATTCACAGAAGCTTAGTGAATGATTTTGAAAATGCTGCATTTGATGAAAGTAAAGTAAGTAGAAAGGCCATATTGATCTTAATGATAGGCCCAACAGTGGCAAGCCAGCTTCTTCGGTGAATAATAAAAATATCAAACAGGTTACAGCTGAAAATGCAAATAATTGTGAAAGCCTTTAGGTGAAACTGAATATTGATAGATTCGTTTTTTTTTACGGTTTGTCAACCCTTTGCAGATAATTTAAAGCCAGGGTATTTTTTAGAGAGTAAGACTATTTTTGGAGATAATAATGATTTAGTGATATAAATCTTACTAATTAACCCATAGCTGAAGGAGAAACGGTGAATTCATACATTTCCCAAGTGTATTTGCGCATAAGTCAATATAACGAACCCAAATGGAATTTAAAATCAGAGAACCGAGTTCAAATTCCGTGTTATTATCCATCAAAACAACCACACTTCCAAGCGTAGTGCACCTGGTATTTGCAAGCGGTCACCCGTCTAATTAATGACCAGGCTCAACATTGCTTTAATTCGGTGGTCGTATGGGGACAGGGGTTTCAACATGATGTGGTCGTATGTCTAAATTATTTTTATACGAAACTTTGTTGGGTAGGTTGATAATGTGATGATCAATTTTACTATTTTTGAAAGACAGAAAGGGAGAAGTGCATACGAAATTATACTGTTGGAATTAGTCGTGTTCTCATCGTTTGGAGCCTCATTTTCGTTTTGTTTGCTTTTAACGAAGAAATGTTAGACTCTTCAATGTTGAGGAGATAAAAAAAGAGAGAAAATAAAAATAGAAAAAGACAGCCGGAAAAAATTTAGAATAGTTTTGAAACTCGACACTTAAGTTGGCCGCAGATTTGTTTGCAAAAATTATTTTTATACAAAACTTTGTTTGACGCGGGGAGGGGGTTTCGATAATGGGATTTATTTTTAAATCCTTACAGACTTGAGCGTCTTTGAAACTCTATACGTTCTTGGTTATGGCATCGTTTTTCAAAACATTTACCATTTGTTGAATGAAACCATTTGATCTGGTGGTTCTCACCGGCACCAACTTCTTTTTTAATCTTAGTTTCTTGACACTTTCTGAAAGCAAAACGGAAACTTTTTACGATACAGAATAAATATTGCCTTATTCCTTACCTTGAAAAGCTTTCAAACCAACAAAAAAGATGAAACATATAAAGAGTCTTGCTAAAAGTACAAAGTACATTTCAGTTACAAATAGATATTTTAGAGACAGTTATCGTTATGAAACATGTGATTATTATGTTGCATAGCCCAGTGGACAAAAGCGTTGGTTGAAGAAACCAAAAAAAATGGCTTAAACAAAAGAGTTGCGAGTTCAATATCTGGTCATAGAAGAGGCGAATAAAAACTTGGAAATTTGAACTACTAAAGGAAATTACCTGAAACTGAGATATTGACGAAAGCATGCGGAACTAGAAGACTCTAGCCCTTGTGCTCCTTGATAAAATCCAAAGATGAATCAGCCATATTATTGGTCCTGATCTGGTGGCTCGGATTCAGTCACTTTCCTACCGCCGTAGCGTTACCTCTCTGTGTTTTTTTTTCTATAAATAATTTCATAATTATTTTACTTTTAGCTATGGTATGTAGACCTTTTGAATCTAAGCGCAATACTAGATTGGTGTCGAGGTTTCCACAATTTACGGTTGAGTTACCTAGATGAAACATTAAGCTCTATACTAACAGTTTATTTTTGGCGCTTCTCACTTGTGGAAATTATTTCGGGCTCCATGCTTTCCAGCCAACTTTAATCTGCAAAAAATTTATATGCAATGTCAATCATTATCTACTGTCTTCCTGATTACTCTTTTATCTTCCCGCTCATGACTAATATTACTGATCCTAATTCTCTCTACCCTGTAACTTCTTGTGTCTTAGTGGCTTTACTGGAGTGATACCAACTTAAAAAAAAATGTCTTTTAGAAACAAAGTACTGAACTACTCTTTTGTTATAGTGGAACACACCTATTCTATAGTTAATAGACTCTCCCACCTATAATAAGTAGGAGTAGTAAGAGTAACGAGGGAGTCGCTCAGTAGGTCAATCAGGCTGACCGGCTGATCTGTAGAACTCTCTGCCTTCGGGCGGAGGGGAACCCGAACGAGGCTACGCCGAAGGGCGGAGTCTCTTTCGGGGAGGTAAACCGACCCTGAACCCGTTTATACGGGTTCAATGGGCATATTTGTGGCTCAGCCCACGGGCTCGGAGATCCCACGTTAAACCGGTCTTGTGCCACATGATGCCCACGTGGATGGGGGGTGACTAAATACCGTCGATGCCGGACGACCGTTAGTCGAATACCGTTAGTATCAGCGACCACAACTAGATTTCTCTGCGTCATTACCTATTATATTAAGTTCCTAACGTTTTGTACGTCGAACCTATTTTAGGACCGACTTAGTACAGATACAAGCCTCCACTGTGAAACCACCCTATAACATCTTTGATATCTAATTTCGCATATGTAATTAAATATTGGATAAGTTCTTCAAAGATGAAGAAAAAACCGAAACAACAATGATGTCACTCTACCAAACAATGTTGATAATAATATAGATAAAATATCGTAATTTCTCAAAAATAATACGCACCCATAAATAATACACACCCCAACAAATGATCTAAAAATTAAGAAATGTATCTGCCCCTATGTATAATACGCATCTATAAATTTTATAAAAAAAAATAATTATGAAGACATTTTGTAGACTTTGACATTAAGAATAAAATCGAAACGAAGCGACTAAAATAATATTGAAAATTACCATGCGGTTTTCCAGGTAAATGTTAGTGAGGATATTATAAAGAGAGGTTCCAAGAAATGTTGTCTCACGACAGCCATGGATGGCTCTGAAGATGACCTCCTTTGGGAAGAGAATGAAAGGCCGAAGATAATTTTGAACAGGACGCCTTGTGAATGATAATTTGTTTAATGACAATTTCGATATTGATTCTATAATAGAAAATGTTGTTGTTGATGATGATGATGATGATGATGATGATGATGATGAAAATTAAAATTTCAATAAATTGGTAATATGATATCCTCTTTTCTTCGAAATTGGCCTTTTTATAGATTTTTTTTTATTTTTTCGACAAATAAAAAATGCGGTTAATGATAAACATAAATTTATTGACAAAAAATGTTACAATTATTATTGTTGGATTTAAAATGAAAATTGGGATACTATCTTTCTTATTTTACATCATGGCTTTAAAAAAGAATAACATATTTATAATAATTTCCATCATTACTGAATAATTTTCTAAAAGTTTCATTAAAATCCGACAATTATTTCTATTTTTGCAAGATTTTCAAAATTAAGGCCTGTTTTTAAAAAAATGTTATTTAGTACTTCCACCGACGAAGAGAAACAAAGGTTTTTTTTTAAATCAAAAGTTACAATGTTCTAAAAAGACAGAAAAAATTTTAGAAAACGATTAAAAAGTACGTTGTTCTTTCTTCTTGATACTAACATAAATTTTGACGATAAAATCTTGCTTTCGTCAATTATAAGGGCGTTTTTATCATACTATGCTCATTCCCATCAATCTCATGGAGATACTTACTTTATTCCTTTATAACAACGATTATAACTGAAACATATGATACAGTCACCATTATGGAAATTGAAATGAAATGACTGCATTAATTGCTTCTATCGGAGAGAGGAATTTATTTTAAGAATCATCTTGTTCTATGTAGTGTGTCTCTTCAGGTCGTTGGCGATCATGGCTCTCCACAACTTCCAATCCTTTGTAGCTGTTAGTAAATTTGTCTTGTTGCAATCTCTCCTAATCCCGTTTCTGCTACAAGCTGTTTAGGTAGGTTATATACTGCTTTCCGCAGTCATTATTTCTTACAATACGCCCTGTGAGTGTTAAGTTTTCTAAGCCATCTTTCTTTATTATGTGTTTTAGAAAATTTTCAACTGTCTCTTTTTTTTATATAAATATAAGTGTTTTTTTTTATTTCATTTTTCCCTAAATCGTCGTCGTCGCTCATGTGTTCATGGTATTCTCATCGTCCATGGTATTCTCACCATCTTTCTGTAGGGCCATATTTCTGTTGTCTCAACTCCTGATTCTTAACTCTTGGAATGCAACCACTTGGGGAAAGTTATATCACTTTAAAGAGAATATTAAGAAAGTTATCGATACAGTATTGATTATTAATTAAACGTACCAATAATTTCCCCATCTTCCAACTAAAATTACTGCTGTTTCGTTATTTGGGTTTTATTTAAATAATTTTTAGATAAATTGCATTTGAAGTGAAGCTATCAAAATAGAAGCTCGCTTTTTTGCCATGTTAAAATTTTATTACAGTCACAAAAAAACTACTTTTTATTAAAGTGCGCAAATAATTACGACGTTAAATATATATATAGAGAGAGAGAGAGAGAAAGGAAGAAGAGATGATCCGACTGATAGATAGATAGATAGATAGATAGATAGATAAAGGAGAGGAGAGATAATGCTACTGATATAGATATATATGAACAGATTTGGATAGATAATGTCTCATGGATATGAGTAGACACAGAGAAACACACACACACACACACACACACACACACACACACACACACATATATATATATATATGTGTGTGTGTGTGTGACGTCGTCCCCTGGTCGCAGCGCCAACTGTGACGTTCTATCCTGGTCTACCACGGCACCAACTGTGACGTCCCTAAACAGCACCAATTGTGACGTTCGGGTGTCGCTGCTCCAAACGTGACGTCCGCCTGTCGCGTCAGTCGTGTTGTCTCGTCCTGTGACGACCAACTGGCTTGGTATCGGTCGCGGCCCCCAAATGTGTCGTTCTAACCTTTTGGTGATTCGGATGTGAATCTGGTTAGATTCGATATCAGCCTCGTCGTTCCCAATTCGCTTCCAGCGCCTGGTTACCAAGGTAACTGCATTGATCTCCAGTCTGCCTACCCACGTTGTGAATTGATCTTAGGCAGACGAGATCAAACAGTGGTTGGGGCCGTAATGCAAACCGAGTTCAACGGGGTGATACCACACAAATATGCATAAAATAAAATAAAATGAAAACTCAAAAGTTCAAAGTATCAAAGAAAAAGGTAACAAACTTTATGTCTAGTTGTTCGATACATAGGACTGCATATATCTCCCGACCCGTTCTATGGATTGTGATACGTCGTTTTCCGTTAGGCGAGTTTTAACGCTTCAAGTTGTTTTCTCTCTAAGAAATTGGTTTTTCGGTGTGTCTTCGGACGAAAGTCGAAAAAAAACTTATTTCGGTGGTCTGGATCTAAGTCACTCTCCAAAATAATTGTTCTTGGGTTGAAGAGGAGTCCGGAATTTGCGTGAATCTTGGTCAGCTATCTGCGAGGCGGCTTCAACTGGAGACTCAACTCAAACTTTTCTGGAACTGAACTCCTGGAACTGATTTCTGCTCGTTGTGGCTTCGCTTATATGGACGCCGAGCAAAACCGGGGTGGGTCTGTCGGCGTCGGGGTTTCCTCGATAATTCTAAATACATATCCACCTCTCTGGTCAGGAATTTCCATTTTTTTCCATTTTTGGGAACCTTTCCTCACTCCCACCTTCTCACCATACTTCAGAGGGCGTGAACTGCTCTCCTCACTTCTTCGTAGCAGCTTCTCATACCTACACTCTGGATAGGCGGCGACAGCCTCCTTCGTGCGTCACGTGATCACCACTTGACCAATGATGTCTTAGTCGGGCGTGGACGAATCCGCGGCTTTGTTTCGGAAAAAAAAATATCTTGCTTAACTAAAAAAAAATTATCTTTCCTCCTCCTTCGTGCGTCACGTGATCACCACTTGACCAATGATGTCTTAGTCGGGCGTGGACTATTCCGCGGCTTTGTTTCAGGAAGAAAAAAAAATATCTTGCTTAACTAAAAAAAATTATCTCTTCTCTTTTCCTTTTCTTCCTCTTAATCGCCGTTATCATTTCTCTAGCCGCAAACGGGACAATATGAACAATGGCGGTCTTAACTCTTGTTCTACACGTGGTTTTCGTCAGGTATTTTATCGCTAATTATCCGAATGGGTGATCTTCTTAACACGGCCAACCGTCGCCCCGAAAAGACATTTCTAAATTCCCATTCATTTCCCTTCGGTACATATTTCTGATAACATAATTTTATTATCGCAGGCCAAGGATGTTCCGTCGAAGGAAATCGGTCAGCGGACACACGTGGATGGCTTTTAATTTTTTCATATCAGTCCAAAGTCCTTTTAGTTGCCTGTTTTCGTCACTTATCGAAATAACATTTTCATTTGAATTTTTCTTTTGGCCAGTCGGTCTGTGTAGTTGATAATAAGATGCCTTCCCGTACCAATAGTTTGTTTTCATATCCTTAGATAACACAGCCGTCATAAAACATATCTGATTCTTTCTTTCTTTCCCTTTCTTTTTACTCAGAATTTCCCTGTCATTGTAATGACACCCTTTCGCCATTTGTTACTTATCAAAATATCCCTTATCCATTGTCTCTTAGCCGTGTGTGTGTTCTGCTTATCATCCACGATTCGGCCCTTAGCCTCTCCTTTTCTTCTTTTCTTTCTTTTCTTTTTCTGCCTCGTTAAATGGTGCCACACACACACACACACACACACACACACACACACACACACACACATATATATATATATATATATATATATATATATATATATATATATATATGTACATCATGAAATAGACAGAGTCCGACAATTATTTTAAGACATTTTTTATGTTTTACGTTCTTTTTATAGATACAAATATTTAAGTAAATGCTTGGTTTTATAATAAACAGTATTAAACGACATTTAGCGGCCTGAATGTCCGAGAAATTTTCATAAAAAATATGCGTCGTTAATACTGTTTATTATAAAACCAAGCATTTACATAAATATTTGTATCTATAAAAAGAACCTATAAACATAAAGAATGTCTTATATATATATATATATATATATATATATATATATATTGCTTCACACCGGGATCGTTACTCGATCGATTTGGCATCACTTAGAGAGAAAGGGAAATTTTAGCGTTTTCTATACGAAATACGCAAGCCGTTAAGAGAAACCAAATGAGTTGGGATCAAATACAGATTAAATAGTATAGCTGAAAAACCGTAGATATTATTTTATGTATGTGAGTGCATAACTATGTGGGATTCAGATGATAATGTATATTCGTAATTGTGTGTGTATGTATGTATGTATGTATGTATGTGTGTGTGTACCTCGTAGATGTATTTGGTTTAATGGATGCCTTTGTCGCACTTTGAATTCGGAACGCCAATAAATTATACTAACGTTGGTTGAAGAATTTGAATGCACATGAATCGCGATTAACCAATATTAATCAAAGAACACAAAAGTCAAAATAACGGAATTTCTTTCTTCATTTTTTTTCCATATCTCATTCTCTGATGAAGCTTTAAGAAAAGTGATATACATGCTATATTGATAAATGTTTCCTATTTGTTCTTTGTCTCCTCTTTCTCTCATATATATTAATCACTTCACCCCAGAGAAGGTGATAGTGCCACTAAGATGCAAAGTGGTTACTGGGAGTGAAAGAGAATAAGACTACTTTAGGAGACGGAACCGGAAACCCCAGTCCTAAACCGGAAACAAATGATAAACCTTTTGTAAAGAAGGGTAGAGTGTATAATAAGCGAACGTAATACACACACACACACACACACACACACACACGCGCGCGCGCACGCGCACACACACGTATATTATATAATAACGAAGTAATTATACAAAGAATTAATAGGCAATGTTACTGTAATTAATGGCGAAATCATTTCACAAACAAGATTTAATGAGACATTAACTTACTATAAATTCGTTGAATAACACGATCCTTACATTTGAATTGTTGACAGATGAAATTAATGATCCTGGGCCGAGTACTTTCGACAATTTCAAAGTGTCATCTTCAGGGCGTAATATTTTCCTTTACACGTAAACACCAAAACGAAATAAATGTAGCGTAGACTGAAAGATGTTTTTAAATATTAAATTTTAAGTGTTTTTGATATTACGTCCTGAGGATGACAACTTGAAATTGTCGAAAGTATTCTTGTTAGCGAAATGATTTCAACATTAATCACATTCACATTGCTAATTAATTCTTTGTATAATTACTTCTTTATTATATAAATAGATAGGTAATTGAATATGGAAAAAAGATTGAGAGATATTACTGCATTATGATATTTCGATTGACACTTGAATAAAAGCGATGATTCCAGCATTCGCCCCCCTTTATTAAATTCTTGACAAAACATATGCCTTGTGTGCAAAATCAGATCGACAGAACTGTTCGGATGTCGTCGATAATTGAGCTAGCAAGACATCGTGACCGACGACTTGAGCATACCGACGTTGTTCAAACTGCTTATCATGAATGCTTACGAGCTCTATCCGAGTAATTATGATTAAGTTCGGCTCAGCTGTAGTATAAAGCATACGTAAGCCCTGGACAAACACAAAATGAGCTTGGAAGGGATTGGCGAGCCGGCTTAGAAGATAGGCGTACTCGGCAAATGAAAGGAAGCAGCCATTATACAGCGATTGGGATTTCTTGTTTTATTAAATCTATATATGGAGATTTTAAACTGTCAGTGTTAGATCATCTGTCGAAACAGATACACGAAAGACGTACATTTCAAATACAAATACATATAAAATAGCCATATAGAAATTGAATCAACACAGCCAGATAAATTTCAAGGTTGACGCTACATCTGTACATGCATAAATCTAGAGTTTGGTTTATTTTGGTTTTTGTTTTACGGCATATCAACCTCAATGGGTTATTTCATGCCGACAACATTTTTAGGAGAGGTTCGTTTGAATAGAATATGTATTCATTGGTTTAGATTGGTTTGGTTTATTTTGTTTTACGACATATCAACCTCAATGGGTTGTTTAATGCCGACAACATTTTTAGGATAGATTCGTATGAATAAAATATGTATTCTTTGGTTTAGATTGGTTTGGTTTATTTTGTTTTACGGCATATCAACCTCAATGGGTTATTTAATGTCGACATTTTTTATTGCTGGTAATATTTTGTTTTGTCAAAAATCTGTTTCTGGTAATATTTTTCCTTCAAAATTGTATTGCTGGTAATATTTTTTCCAAATAATATTGCTGGTAATAGTTAACTATTTGTCCATAACTGGGATCCTAACAGGTGCTACCACCCCGGGTCAGGGTGGACCTGGGAACACCAGCAATTAAGAGGTGGGTCCACGTTCCTGAAAGCCTCCTGATCAGAGGCCTTGCTGCTGGATGTAGTTTATCTTCTGACCCAGGACGTGAATGTTGTTTAACGTGTTACCCAGGACGACATCTAAGGATTAAACTTTTTTATTATGTCATAAATATCGATAGAAGTGTTTACAAAAAGATCACGAATACGTCGCCTCCCGTAAGTCAAGAACTGTTATGTAATATCAGTTATCATATATGACAATGCATTCTGGGTAATCTCCTCATATGTGTGTATAAAAGACTTGAGTCAAGAGACATGTGGCACCACAGAAGGATGCTGAAAATATCACTGACTGAAAACGTGAGCAATGATGAAGTTTTAGAAGACAGAAACAAAACGGATACTCATTCTTAACATCAGAAAAAGACAGTTGAAATTTCTGGGGCACATAATGAGGAAAAATGGCTTGGAAAATTTGTCACTCACGGGACTTATTGAAAATAAGATGGAGGGTGGAAACAATACCTAATCTGTCTAACGAGCGTGTGTAGATTGTTAGCAGAACAGGGTTTAGGAGAGATAGCAAAAAGACAACTTTTACTAAGAGCTATAAAGTACAGGAGGTTGTGGAGAGCCATGATCGCCAACGTTCTGAAGAGATATGGAACATGAAAAGAAGAATATCTTCAAATATATTAAAACAAAGGTGGGCGGAATAAAATCGAAAAATATTAAAAAAACAACAACAAAAAGAAGCTAACCGGTTACTGCTCCTCGCTCTTCAGAGTTTAATCAAGGACAAGCATTGGAATGTGCACATCGATGAAAAACGTGTGGGATGAGGAGAAATATTACGAAAGAAGCAGCAATATAAATCTCAGACGTTGCATTTTTTGGCACAAATGGCCGATGTTCCGCTACTTTTCAGTATATATGAAAATCCCGTTTGTGGAACTGCTTTCCCTGCTTTTTTCAAGCTTCCCTGATAACTATACTCTCAGACTATTCAAATGCAATATCAATCGACATCTCCCGATGCTTTGATTCATTCCCCGTCCTTCTCTTCATCCTTTCCTCCTTCACGCTTCTTTACTCTCTCTCTCCCGCTTTTTGTAACCCCTTGCTTGCTAAGGGCACTCCTGTTTTGCTTGGGGTGAAAAGTTTTAAAAAATATGATAAATAATTCATATGAAAAAAAAAATCAATTAAAAATATCCAGCCTTTGACAAAAAACAATATTTGTCAAAAAAACGGGTACATTATTGAAAAAGCGCCCTAATACAATTTTCAAAAATGGGAAATGTAAAACAATTCCATACATAAAATATTCAGAAGAACAATCTTTAAGCTATTGCGTCTCCCACCAATTAGGTATCACTAGGCGGTAAGATTAGATATTCTATCTCAAGACGCTCTTATATACACAATTCTGACTTTATTATTACAGTGGAGAAATAAGAACGTATGTAGGGAGGAGAAAAAACGACATAAATACTCCTGTCCATGTTCATAGCTAGCTAGTCGGAATTTCCTTGCATTCTTTCATACTGTCATAAGAACAACTCCAAATTTCAAAGCCTGGAAAACGGTTTGAAAGGCAACGACTCTAAAGATTTCAAATGAGGACACTGCTAAAACTATTTCATTAGGTAATGAAAGAAATGCTGACCAAAAAGCCAAGAAGCGATATTTATAAAGTAAATAATTACATTTCAGTAGATTCGTTATTCGATGCTAACGATTATCGATTATCCTTTTAACATTTGCCATTATTACATGAACAGCAACGGTTCTATAGAAATGATTTCTTTTGAAAATTTTGTCTACTAAAAACGGTCGATATATTTGATGGGTTTGTTTTGGTTTAACAGATGGCAGGATTATTTTATTGCCACCACACGTACCTTCGTGTCCGTTATCAATTTCTCTGTGAATGAAGTTTAGATCACATGGCACTGGCTAAAGAGTTTCTTTCGGAGGTTCAAATGAAGGATGCGAAATAAATACGCCCCCCAAAATCGATTTAATGAATGTCATAGATTCTTCGTTTTTCAACTCGGTTACAAGACATACGTGGGTTGATGAAAAAGTATCTGGACTGGTCCTATGAAAATATACCACACATATCAAATCGGCATTTAAACTCTTTCTCAAATCACACTCTTTATCCAGTGTTGTTTCCGTTGATGGAAGCATTCCTGGAACTCTTTTTTCGGGATAGCGAGTGGCTTCATCGACGCATTGTCTTGGATTTCCTCGAAGTCTTGAAATCATGTTCTTGGACTGGATTTTTGAAGAGTTGAAATCGGAAGGGGCTAGTTCTGGGGAATATGGTGATTGTCGAACCTGTGGAATGTCGTGCTTGTCCAGTCACTGCTGCACAAGCCATGTTCACTGATGTAACCACTGTGATGTGGGGAGACGGCCACATTCTACACACTTTCTTTCCAATCCATGCTATAAACAACGGAAGTGAGAGAGAACGTTATAACACTGTGCATTTGTGACAGAGTTCGTCTAGTCTGTACAAAGCGTCTTTGCTCTGTTCCGTTGCCATAGCGATAGTCCCGATACTTTTTGATCAGACGTCGCGTCTCAATTGTGAACTGTTAAATATGCAGGAAAAATGACTGGCTCTTTTTTATCTCTGCATGAATTACCTGGCTACTTTACCATGCTTCATCTTTACAAGGGTTAAATTAAAGCTAAAATGGATTATTGCTGCCATAATTGTCACAGCACGAGCTGCCTAATTCTCGTTGTCCAGTTTCCAATCGTTTACTTGATCATACGGAAGAAGACTTATTCTCCATCAGAAACATCTTTCCTACAGATACAATGTTTTAATCCCGTCGTTACCTAATCGGTATCCCCATGGCTAATGCTCCATCCGTTAGTTCCACCAGTTCAGACATTTACAGCTGGGTGACGCCATACTACTTCCGCGGAATCAAATCATCCTTATTTCCTTCGTGTTCCAAATTTAAGAACACCTATTTTGTGGAACAGGCTCATGAATTAAAGTGTAGCACTTAGAAGCCCGGTGAAGAAACTTTCATCCTGTTGGTTAAAAAAATCATCAACAGCAGATATGTCATCATCACTGCAATACTGGTACCCAGCCAAGTGATTTTTTCATGTTGGGGAACAGATGATAATCAGATGAGAGTCAAATCAGAAGAACAGGGAGAGTGATCAACCAGTTCAAAGCCACAGTCACACACAGCAGCCACTGAAATCAAAAACTTGTATGCTAGAGCATTGTCTTGATGAAACAGAACACCTTTCATCAGTTTTCTTGGATATTTGGTCTTGATAGCCTTTCATAATTTCCTCAGTAACTGAATGTTCTTAAGCATCTTTCTTCAGAATTAAAACTTTATCAGATGAAGCTAAACATAACACAAAAGTTTTCTATTGTATCCACGACTATATCTAGTTACAGGAGATTCATTCTCACAGGCTGGGTTAGGACTGTTCCCTGATACCTGTGGTATATCAAAAGATAAGGCTGAGAGAACTAGACAATTTTGACTCTCCACCCCATGTACACATTGCATTCCTCTCACAAAAAAGGCCTTGTGCAGTATTTTGCCTTAGGTGTATAAATTTTTATTTATATTAATAGATGTGCGCATGTGTAAAACTTACACACACAGACACACACACACATTCACTGACTTAATTTCCACTTTATTCCAAGTATAAGGAGAAAGTTCCACGCTGACAGCTTTTCCTCCAAGAACTGTTACTTTGTGGAACAGGCTCATAGCTACCTCACATCATGTTATATATAAACTGGGGGAGGAAATAACAGAAAATAAACCATAGAGAAAAACAAGTATATTCAATAGAATTACAAAGTAAAAGCTCATATGAGGTCCATTCTTTAGTACCACAGGTACAGACCTTCACAGCACGGACACACCATGTTACTTCCACAGAGTCGAATCATCATCATTTCCTTCGGGTACGGTGGAATTTCGACAAAACAGGTTTTTGTAAAACAGACACCCGCGTGGGTATTTCCCTGGACACTGTAATCTTAACATATCTTCGTATCAAGGGGCAAATTATTATCTATCCACCTCATCACCATTCTCTTTACTTCCTTTCATTTTCTCTTTCATTCATATCACGCACCTCATTCACCATAACAATCATCTACCTTGAGGGATTCTCAAGCCTGTCTCTTATTCTATTTTTTTAAACATTTCGTTCGGTGTGTTTTTAATACATGCTACTTGAGTCCTTTTTCCGACTGACACGTGGAGAAATGTTTCCTGAAGAAACATTTGGTGCACTTGTCTTTAAAAAAGTGAGCAACTAAAAGTAACATAGTAAATTTAATACGGTTTTTCTTATATTGTTACAAAATGATGCCACAACGACTGAAATACCAATAACTCTCTTATTTGGCGTCAGGCCGAAATGATCCAGTTGTTTAATATTAACGTACCCCACCAAAGGCAATGAAAGGGAAAGATTGAAGTTAAGGAGGGCGTGAGAGAAACAACGTATAACCTATCTAGCGAACCTGTTTTAATGGATGCTCGAACAGGGATTAGGAGAAATAACAGGAAGTCAAAATTTATTGTTACAAACGACAGGAAATTGTTAGTCAGCTATTTGCCATGCGTGGTGCACGCTTAGTCGATCATGTATCTTTCGATATATGATTGATTATGCAGATTTTTTTTCTTGCAGTACGTTGCCATTTCTTTCAGCGATAGACCAGTTGCTATCCAAGGCTATAGAACCAGGTCTGCCCTGCTATTTACCCTAGTTGGGGGAATAAGAAGAAGATTTATACCTTTTCCAAGGGTATTAGCACGGAAGTGAATGTCATGGGTTTGACTGGAATTCGAACTCGGCTCTCCGATTCCTCAATCCGAGCCGCTATCCATTACTCCACCGTACCTCCCCAGTCACCATTTATTAATTCTTTAAAAGATAATACCCTTGTCTACTGCGGTGATTTCAACTCTCACTATCAGGTTAAATTGTATTAGATTAAATCAGTCAGTTATATGCTATGTGTGATACACGCTTAGGCGATCATGTATCTTTCGATATATGATTGATGATGCAGCTTTTTTTTTCTTGCAGTAGGTTGCCATTTCTTTCAGCGGTAGACCAGTTGCCATCCAAGGCTATAGAACCCGGGCTGTCATGCTTTTTCTCCATAGATGGTAAAAGGTGGAGAAGATGAGAATTCATAGCACGTAAATCTATGTATATGGATCCGACTGGAAATCGAACTCGACTCTCCGATTTCTCAATCCGAGCCGCTATACATCAGTTCACCGTATCAGGAAATGATAGAGAGCTATGATATTTAACGGCCCGAAGAAGCACGACGTACAGAAAAAGAATTTCCTGTCTTTGCAGCTCTTAGTAATTTTTTTTCTTTTTTTGGCAAATTTCCTAAGCCCTCTTTCCTCATTATGCGCTTCAGAAATTCCATCTGGCTCTTTTTGTGGTTAAATATAAATGTCCTTTTTATACACTATTTACATCATTCGGACTATTGTCCTCATCTTTGTCGCCTTATTTATTACAACGTTTCGGCTGTGTACGCTCCAGCCTTCTTCAGGTGGTTGGAATGTTGAACTGGACCCGTTATTTCGCTCACGGAAGAAGGCCGGATCGTACAACGGCCGAAACGTTGTAATAAATATGGCGACAAAGATGAGGACACTAGTCCGAATAATGTAAATAGTGTACATAATACCTCATCTCAGAAATATAGACAGATACTGAAAGGCCGAAACGTTGTAATAAATATGGCGACAAAGATGAGGACAACAGTCCGAATAATGTAAATAGTGTACATAATACCTCATCTCAGAAATATAGACAGATACTGAAGGATCGCTATAAATATGGCGACAAAGATGAGGACAATAGTCCGAATAATGTAAATAGTGTACATAATACCTCATCTCAGAAATATAGACAGATACTGAAAGGCCGAAACGTTGTAATAAATATGGCGACAAAGATGAGGACAATAGTCCGAATAATGTAAATAGTGTACATAATACCTCATCTCAGAAATATAGACAGATACTGAAAGGTCGAAACGTTGTAATAAATATGGCGACAAAGATGAGGACAATAGTCCGAATAATGTAAATAGTGTACATAATACCTCATCTCAGAAATATAGACAGATACTGAAAGGCCGAAACGTTGTAATAAATATGGCGACAAAGATGAGGATAATAGTCCGAATAATGTAAAGAGTGTACATAATACCTCATCTCAGAAATATAGACAGATACTGAAAGGCCGAAACGTTGTAATAAATATGGCGACAAAGATGAGGACAATAGTCCGAATAATGTAAATAGTGTACATAATGCCTCAGAAATATAGACAGATACGTGTCCTTTTTGTTTCAATATTTTCTAAAGCTTCGTCGTTGCTCGCCTATTCAGTCGACGGTATTCTCGGCATCCTTCTGTAAAACCATATTTCTGTTTTTTCAAGTCTCTTCTTCATCTCTGAGGAGACTGTCCAGCATCCACTGTCACATAGGAGAACCGACTTTACATAACAGTTCAGTACTCTTTTCTATAGAAATTTTCCTGTTTCTTAATACTTTGCTTAGCTTTGGAAACCTGCCTTCGGATTTCGATACAGGATTTTTCCTTTCTCTGTTAAAACGCTACTTTCATTTAAAATTTCAGATAAGTAAAGATAGCCAATTGTTTAAAGAAAGTTATAACCTCACAAGGGTAAAAACTTATTATACAATTTATTGACTGGTGGTAACACGGCGCTGGAAATTACAAAAAGTTAGAACAGAAATCCCAGACCAATCGAAAAAGAAATTGAAAATTCTGGAAAGATACGAAAAGAATGAAAATTTGCTTAAAGATTTGAGACAAAAAACTAATAGGTTAATAAACTGAAAAAGAGTAAACAAGAAGAAAATATTTGATATCGTGGTATTGTTAAAAGAAGAAGAAGGAGGAGGAGGAGAAGAATGACGAGGAGAAGGATGAGTAGGGAAGACGAAGAAGAAGAAGATGGGGGAAAAGGAGGAGGAGAATGAGGAGGAAGAAGAAGGAGAAGGAGGAGAGGAGAAGAAGAAAGAGGAGGAGAGAAGAAGAACGAGGAGGAGGGGAGAAGAAGAAGGAGGAGAAGGAGAAGAAGAAGGAGAAGGAGAAGAAGAAGGAGAAGGAGAAGGAAGAGGAGGAAGTGAAGAAGAAGAAGAAGAAGAAGAAGAAGAAGAAGAAGAAGAAGAAGAAGAAAAAGATGGAGGTGGCGGATGAGAAGGAGGAAGAGGGTAGAAAAATGAGGAGGAGAAGGAGGAGGAGGAGAAGAGAAGAAGGAGGAAGAGGAGGAGAAGGAGGAAGAGGGGAGAAAAAGGAGGAGGAGGAAAAGAAAAAGGAAGAGGAGAAGGAAGAAGAGTGGAGAAAAAGGAGGAGAAGAAGGAGAAGAAGAAGAAGAAGAAGAAGAAGAAGAAGAAGAAGAAGAACAACAACAACAACAACCACATCATCATTTCGGCTGCCTCAAGTTTCCCTTTTATCTGTGAGGAGATTGTTTAGCATTCACTGCCATCTCATGGCACTTGGGTTATAGCAGAAATATAGATGGCTTCGAAGTTGTTGATGCTGATATCAAGTTAAATGCGGAGTACGGTCGTAAATAATAGAACCCGACTTTTGTATGAGTCACAAACAAGAAGCTTTACGCCGAAATAAAAATTTCGTGCAAAACAATATTGTAGTACAATGACATAACAGACATTGAACTCAGTGTCACGCAAGACCGTCAAAGAAGCCAAGTTGGCCTAGCGGATACAACAAAGGTTTTATCTCGGCCGCAAAATGCAGAAGCCCCATGCACATGCATACGGTTTTGCCAGCGCGGTGGACGAGAATCTATGACATATAAACAACAGCCCCAGATAGGCGTCGGGTAATTTCTCAGATATTACAAACAGGGAATGTAAGGACGATGATCGGGTGAGGGTTCTACGAAGTCACACACTAGTCTCCGGGTAAATCTTAGTCCTCAAGTGTTAATCATTTAACCAAAGTCCCGCTTTCGTCACTCTAATTCCCATTATGCAATGCTGAATTGAAAAAAAAAAGTTTCCAAAAGCAACAAAGGAATCAAATCCTTTCTAGCAACCAAGGCATTAATTCAATAGGAAACATGATCTATCATTAAAAGAGATGTTTGCAAATGTCAAAATCCAACAAAGTACAAATATCAGGATTTTTCTAACAGACTACTGAAAATGTGACATCGAAATCCGAAGCCGCATTGAAATAGAAAAAGATAACTTCTAAAAGCTAAGCAAAGTATTAAGGAATAGGAAAATTTCAAAAGAAAGAAAGATTGCTAAATTGTTATGTAATATCTCCAATATGCCAGTGAATATTGGACAGTCTCCTCACAGATGAAGAGGACACTTGAGGTAGCAGAAGTGTTGTTCTGTAGAATATTTTAATGAAGATGGAAACAAAAATGTTACTTATAAATAGAATTAGAGATAACTGCAATTTTTAGAGCACATAATGAAGAAAGGGGCCGTAGAGAATTTGACACAGGACATATTGTGGGCAAGAGAGGCAGAGGGGAGCAGTGAATGACCTACCCACCGTGCTTGTGTAAATGGTTTGATAGCACAGTGGTATGAACGGGATAGCAAAAGAACAAGTCTTACTAAGAGCTACAAAGGATAGGAAATTGTGGTGAGCCATGATCGCCAACTTCCTGAAGAGAAACCACAAACAGAAGAAGAACATTCTCAACATCCGGGATTTTTAGCAGCCATATTTTTGTATCAAGCTCTTCTCAATGAGATATGAATTCTAACGACCATTCCTCGGATTTCTTGTTAATCAAATCTTCTATTAATCATTTTTCTCCAGGTTTCTGTACTTCAAGAGCCGTATCTTTCTCAACATTAAATATTTTTTTCAGAGGTGTCTGATCGTCCTGGGTATGACGATAAACTACATCCAGCAGCAAGACTTCTGATCGGGTGATTCTGAGGAGCGTGGAACCACCTCTCATTTGCTGTTGTTCCCAGGTCCACCCTAACTCTGGGTGGTAGCACCTGTTAGGGTCCCAGCTATAGGCAAATAATTGACCCCCCACCCAAAACTTGGGTTAAAACTCTATGAAAGAATAAAAATAGATTTTTATAGCAAAAAGTCACCAATACATTTTTGAAAAAACAAAATATTGCCAGCAACACATTTAAAAAAATTCCAGTGATTTTGAAAAAAAAAAAGATATTACCAGTAATACATTTTTGTAAAATAAATTACTAATGCTCCCAAGAAAAATTAAATTTCGGCATTAAATGACCCATAAGGTGTTGATATGCCGCTAAACAAACAGGCAAACAAACGAACCTATTCCAAAAATCTTATCAATAAATAACCCATTGAGGTTGATATACTGTAAAACAAAATAAATCAAACCAGACGTGTCTTAGCTTTGATATTAAAAGATCCAATGAAAGCATAATATATACGTCAGCTTCTTATTGCAGGTTTTCATGCCAATTCTATAATGCACATATTAGATTTACGCACGACTGCTGTTACAATTCATGTGTTAGGCTTTATTGACCCTAGTACACTAACCATGGGTATATAGTACTCAGCTCAAATTTTCCTATTTTTAATTACAATTTTCAGTACCTTATTTTCTTACCTAAATAATATTTTTCAGTTCCTATTAATGTTAACTTAAAGTACAAAGTTTGAAGTGCCTACATGTAAAATATTTCAAATAGGGATTTATATTTAATATTTTTTTGATATTTTCAAAATCGAGTATGATATACCCATGGTTAGTAATAGTGTAACTTTAATTAATTGTTAGTTTTCTAGAGTTAATAGGTCTCTTTTCCTTATACATATGCCAGCGTTGCGTATACGATTGTATTCATAACGAGCATATCATATCTTATGTATATGTCAATTTTTATAATACATAAGCCACGTTTTAAGCAAATGTTTTTATAATGCATACATTGTTTTAAGCCTATGTCTTTATTTATAATGCATATGTCAATTTTATGCCATGTTATTTGTTATCATGCATTTGTCAGTCTCGTCCATATGTCATTTCTTATAATGCATTTGTCAATTTTATGCTTATGTTGTTTGTTATCATGCATTTGTCAGTCTCGTCCATATGTCATTTCTTATAATGCATATGTCAATTTTATGCCTATGTTATTTGTTATCATGCATTTGTCAGTCTCGTCCATATGTCATTTCTTATAATGCATTTGTCAATTTTATGCTTATGTTGTTTGTTATCATGCATTTGTCAGTCTCGTCCATATGTCATTTCTTATAATGCATATGTCAATTTTATGCCTATGTTATTTGTTATCATGCATTTGCCTGTCTCGTCCATATGTCATTTCTTATAATGCATTTGTCAATTTTATGCTTATGTTATTTGTTATCATGCATTTGTCAGTCTCGTCCATATGTCATTTCTTATAATGCATATGTCAATTTTATGCTTATGTTGTTTGTTATCATGCATTTGTCAGTCTCGTCCATATGTCATTTCTTATAATGCATATGTCAATTTTATGCCTATGTTATTTGTTATCATGCATTTGCCTGTCTCGTCCATATGTCATTTCTTATAATGCATATGTCAATTTTATGCTTATGTTATTTGTTATCATGCATTTGTCAGTCTCGTCCATATGTCAGTTCTTATAATGCATATGTCAATTGTATGCTTATGTTGTTTGTTATCATGCATTTGTCAGTCTCGTCCATATGTCATTTCTTATAATGCATATGTCAATTTTATGCCTATGTTATTTGTTATCATGCATTTGTCAGTCTCGTCCATATGTCATTTCTTATAATGCATATGTCAATTGTATGCCTATGTTATTTGTTATCATGCATTTGCCTGTCTCGTCCATATGTCAGTTCTTATAATGCATATGTCAATTGCATGCTTATGTTGTTTGTTATCATGCATTTGTCAGTCTCGTCCATATGTCATTTCTTATAATGCATATGTCAATTTTATGCCTATGTTATTTGTTATCATGCATTTGCCTGTCTCGTCCATATGTCATTTCTTATAATGCATATGTCAATTTTATGCTTATGTTATTTGTTATCATGCATTTGTCAGTCTCGTCCATATGTCATTTCTTATAATGCATATGTCAATTGTATGCTTATGTTGTTTGTTATCATGCATTTGTCAGTCTCGTCCATATGTCATTTCTTATAATGCATATGTCAATTTTATGCCTATGTTATTTGTTATCATGCATTTGCCTGTCTCGTCCATATGTCATTTCTTATAATGCATATGTCAATTTTATGCCTATGTTATTTGTTATCATGCATTTGTCAGTCTCGTCCATATGTCAGTTCTTATAATGCATATGTCAATTGTATGCTTATGTTGTTTGTTATCATGCATTTGTCAGTCTCGTCCATATGTCAGTTCTTATAATGCATATGTCAATTTTATGCCTATGTTATTTGTTATCATGCATTTGTCAGTCTCGTCCATATGTCAGTTCTTATAATGCATATGTCAATTGTATGCTTATGTTGTTTGTTATCATGCATTTGTCGTCTCGTCCATATGTCATTTCTTATAATGCATATGTCAATTTTATGCCTATGTTATTTGTTATCATGCATTTGTCAGTCTCGTCCATATGTCAGTTCTTATAATGCATATGTCAATTGTATGCTTATGTTGTTTGTTATCATGCATTTGTCAGTCTCGTCCATATGTCATTTCTTATAATGCATATGTCAATTGTATGCCTATGTTATTTGTTATCATGCATTTGTCAGTCTCGTCCATATGTCAGTTCTTATAATGCATATGTCAATTGTATGCTTATGTTGTTTGTTATCATGCATTTGTCAGTCTCGTCCATATGTCATTTTTATAATGCATATGTCAATTGTATGCCTATGTTATTTGTTATCATGCATTTGTCAGTCTCGTCCATATGTCAGTTCTTATAATGCATATGTCAATTGTATGCTTATGTTGTTTGTTATCATGCATTTGTCAGTCTCGTCCATATGTCATTTCTTATAATGCATATGTCAATTTTATGCCTATGTTATTTGTTATCATGCATTTGCCTGTCTCGTCCATATGTCATTTCTTATAATGCATTTGTCAATTTTATGCTTATGTTATTTGTTATCATGCATTTGTCAGTCTCGTCCATATGTCGTTCTTATAATGCATATGTCAATTGTATGCTTATGTTGTTTGTTATCATGCATTTGTCAGTCTCGTCCATATGTCATTTCTTATAATGCATATGTCAATTTTATGCCTATGTTATTTGTTATCATGCATTTGCCTGTCTCGTCCATATGTCATTTCTTATAATGCATTTGTCAATTTTATGCTTATGTTATTTGTTATCATGCATTTGTCAGTCTCGTCCATATGTCAGTTCTTATAATGCATATGTCAATTGTATGCTTATGTTGTTTGTTATCATGCATTTGTCAGTCTCGTCCATACGTCATTTCTTATAATGCATATGTCAATTTTATGCCTATGTTATTTGTTATCATGCATTTGCCTGTCTCGTCCATATGTCATTTCTTATAATGCATATGTCAATTTTATGCCTATGTTATTTGTTATCATGCATTTGCCTGTCTCGTCCTTGTCAGTTCTTATAAGGCATTTGTCAGTTTTATCGATATGTCATTTCTTATAATGCATTCATTAATTATTTGTATGTATCACTTTTTTTTGCTTCCCTGATAACTACAATCTTCCAAAATGTAAATCCAACGTCAATCGCTATCTTTTATCATCTTGAATCCCGTTCATCTGTTGTCCTTTTCTCAATCTTTCCAAAAATCAGTATTTTCTCTCACTTTTCACTTCCTGTAACCCCCTGTGTAAGATTGGCATTCCCGGCTTGCTTGGGGGTGAAATGATTAAAAAAATTATTGTTAGATGTATATGTTGAGGCGTCGGAACAAAATTCAGCGCCAAAAATCTTGAAACGAATTAGTCGTTAACCTTTGCCACGGAAAGAATATAAAACTGCATTTTTTGTATCATTTATTGGCTTTATTCCTCTGCCTCTGCGATTAGAAAGAATGTATAGCTCTCTATTCTTTTATCTTTACGCAATGTTTGTCTCTTTATAGCCATCCCAGTTCCTGTCTCCGCATCAATTTACACAAGCACATTAGCGAGGTTATTCGATGTTTCTGTCGCCTTTGCCTTCAATGTAAGTGTTAAATTCTCCGAGCTATTTTTCCTCATTATCTGTCACAGAAATTTCAACGATTTCTTTCGGATTCTATGTACAAACTTATTCGTTGCTCCCATGTTCCCTCCATGTTAAACGTCTGTATCTCTTTCGCTTTAAGTCTCCTCTTTGTATGTGATGAAATTCTTGCATTCACACAAACAAATATATATATATATATATATATATATATATATATATATATATATATATATATATATATATATATATATTGGTGCAAAAATAATGACGTAATAATGTCGTTTTTTGACGTATTTTTTAACGTCAAAAAACGACATTCTTACATCATTATTTTTGCACTAACTTAATATATGTATATATTGTGTATGTGTATTTAGGCAGCATTTTCTCATTCATACATGTTTCATTAAATAATATAGACAAGTGTTGGCTATTTATTTTATTTAAATTCTTTTCATAACGTCTGATAAGCTTAATAACATTATCATTAAACGAAGAAAGAAAATCACAATATTGATACATATTTTTTAATCCAATCTAAGCTTTCGGCTTGCATAAGCCATTATCAAAGATATCAATTACTGTACAACATATTAAGCAATATACGGACAGGACAGTGATGATAGTCTGGGATTGTTTACATGGATGATTTCCTAGCAACGATAAACACGTGCGTATAAGACGCTAGAAGCGAAAATCACACCGCAGCTCATGACGTCACACATGACCACGCGAGAGTGAATTCAAGAAGTATTAAGTATGGAAAGCCGTTGGTATAAACCAATGATTTCTGTTACCAATTATCGGCATGTAGAAATTGCTAAATGTGGGACCCAGTACTGAACCCATGGAGACACCATCATGTTGTATATATATTATTATTATGATCGAAGAAAGGGACTTCAGTAGTACAAGCTAATAGTAGTTTAAAGATGAGTTACTGTATATATTTCTTATAATTATGTCAATAGTTTCACTAACCGGGACATTGGTAAATAAGTTTTCAACATCAAATGAAGCCATGATTTCATTGTCAGGTTTTTCACTTTTTAGGATTTGGATTACTTCTAATGTTGACTTAAAACTATATTTACTAGGAAGGTAAGGAGTAATAAGTTGGTTAATATATTTTGTTAGATGATATACAGGAGTTTGAATTTGCGATATGATAGAACGGAGAGGATAGTTAGGTTTATGTGTTTTTATAGTGCCATATATGTAGCCAGGTTTATAATCACCAACAATTTTAGGGAGTTTTAAAGAGTTCTGTTCAGCATTATTAGCATTAATAAGTTTATTAAGCTTTGATTTTAGTTGGTTGGTCGGGTTCTTTTTAAGTTTTTTTTAACTTTATGTGATCATGGAGTATGTGGTCAAGTTTTTTGTTGTAATCCAATTTGTTTAGGATGAAAAAAATGTTGGTCTTATCAGCTTTTTTTACGATAATGTCAGGGTGGTTGTGTAGTTCTTGTGCGGCAATTTTCCAGTAGTGTGATTTTCTTTCTTCGTTTAATGATAATGTTATTAAGCTTATCAGACGATATGAAAAGAATTTTTATAAAATAAATAGACAGCACTTGTCTATATTATTTAATGAAAACACACACACACACACATATATATATATATATATATATATATATATATATATATATATATGTATATATAGTTTATGAAAAACTAGGTAATCTGTATGGGTAAACCTAAGGAGGATAAAATCAAGAGAGCTCAATGTAAATCCAGAGCAAATAACTTAAATAAAAACAGACCACTTTAAGGTTCCATGTAATAAATTATTTCACCACAGCCCTTTTAAAAGACTGCGGATCATCAGACTTTACTTTCAAACAAAAAATGAAAAGAAAATTTACACATTTTTGATGGGCCGTATTAAACATATATAAAATAACAAAGTGAGGAAGTGAGGGGGGAGAGAGAAGACATGAGTGAGTTAGCAGATATTGACACATTTAAAATATATATATATATATATATATATATATATATATATATAAAGAAAGAACAGTAAGATATATAATCCGGTGTTCTTATAGATATTTTTATTTTTACAAAATAGTGCTCAATGTAAATTTACAGAGCATTAATATTTAATATTATAAATTAATTGATTTCAAATATATTTTTTTCCGCTACACAGTTCTAACCATGTTTCAAAAATGGAAGCTAAAAGCCCCGAATTTAAATTTTAATTAAATTAAAGACATTTGTTCCATTTCATCCTCTTTGAATTTTGAGTAACTTTACCCAATATTACTGGGTTTTAAAGACACATTATTTTCATTAGGGTGTTCAATTATGTCTATATCATAATGAACACCCAGACACCCCTCGTCTAGTAAAATGAATTCATCTGTAACCTTGAAACATGAATTATGATTTTTAGCTGTGTCTTTAAAACCCAGTAATTTTAAAAGTTACTTCAAAAATTCGCTTATATAATTTATAATATATATATATATATATATATATATATATATATATGTGTGTGTGTGTGTGTGTGTGTGTGTGTGTGTGTGTGTGTCTGTCTGTGTGTGTGTGTGTGTGTGTGCGTGTGTGTGTGTGTGTCTCTGTATAGGATGAATAAAGAGCAGTTCGACACTTTTTTCTTTTCTCAGGAAAATTTCCTGTTCTCAGTCCAACATAGTCTTTGTACAAGTCTAGAAAATTCCCATCTCAAGTAATTATTGCGTCTGGATTAACTTTTCGCTGTGGTTCCTAGACTTTATGAATTTAAGCGCCGGGTTTTATCATTTCACTGTTTAACTGGCCAGATGTAATCGTAAGTTCTTTGCCGATAGTTTAGTTTCTCGCACTTCTCGCTTGTGGAACACTATTTAGACTTCTTGCTTTCCAGACAATTTGATCTTCAAAAAATGTTTTATAGCAAACGCGCGTCAGTACAGACTCAAAAGAGGCCACGGGTTGCATGCGGTCATGTTTGTCAACACTGGATTTTTCCAGTTAGCAGCGGGACAGCATGGCTAGCTAGATACGGGCCTCTCTGCAACTGGTCTAAATCCAGGCCTTTGTAAAATGCCTCATGAAAATAAGAGATGGCGGAAAACGGCAATCAGTAGTTGGCAGCACACGGTATCTTGTGAAGTCCAGTGTGCATTTTGTTCCTCAAGTTGCTCTACTTCCCGAGATAGTGTTATTTTTTGTTACTTCTTGTCTCTTTCCCCTCTCTCCCTATTTATCCCCATAGATGTTGGGAGTAGCAGTTGGTTAGGTGCGCCCCCACCAATCTCAACAGACTCTTTACTTACATTACTACATTTTGTCTTGATTACACTTCTTTTACTATTCCCACGGTATTTACTCTGTCCCCACCCACTTTGAGACACAAGGTCTATTTTTAGGCGGGAGCCCGAGGGCATACACCCGGGACAGGAGCAAAAATTCTCCACAGCCCCTGCAACCGTCGATTGCGCTGGCCTCCGTCCGTGCACCGATCCCTCTCTCTGGTGCAATGAGAAGGCGCGACCCCAGGCAGCTGTTCCCCAGGGCTGGGCACCTCTTCAGTATAATTTTCTCAGTTGCCCCTCTGTAATTTGACAGAGAAGCCCCTGAGCGCACTCTGTCCAAAGACAGAGACGCAACTGAGAGATGATAGGTAGACGTGTAACTACTCAAAAAAAGTAAGGTACACGCTGTAAGGTACACTTTTACTATTTTCGCGCCTAAATATATTTTTTTCTTATTCCTTCACACTTTCTAACCCTTTGTGTTTTAATGGCTTTACTGCCTTGCTTAGGGGCATATGACTAAAAAGAAACTCAGAAAATTTAGAAAAAAATCGTTTTATGACATTCGTTCGCCAGACGGGTAATTCATGTTCACCGTTTAATTGCGACCATGAAAAACTGAAGTTTTACGATATGTTATCAGCAATTTATTTCCTCTGTCTTATTTAACCCTTTGTCTATTTTCTCCTTACTTACTTTCTATTTGAACATTACAATGTCGACATAAATCTTGCTTGATATATTTTACGTGTTTTTCAGAGGGTTTTTTTTCCTTAAATTCTAGTGTAGCTAAATTCTTCCGTGTTTCAATTTAAACTTCACTTCCTTCAAACTGAGTTATCTCCCTTTGAGCTTGCCACTAAAGAAAATGTCACGTTGTCTATTCGCAGTTCTGTCGGACCGTTAAAAACAAACATCCCAGCTTCGTCACCCATGAACTTTGTGACGGATCGTGTTTGGATTATTCAATAGAATTTGGAGCAGACTTGTTTAAAAAGTTTGTTCTCGACGATTAATTTCTTTAACTGCAATTACGATAAAAAAGATTCATAAATTACAACACAAAGAGATATTCGAACTGCCAAGAAAACTTGATTTATTATGAGAAAGTTTCAAAACACGTTAAGGAATTGTATTCCTCAACAATCAACTTTCGTAAATAATTTTATAGGCCACACTACAACATGTTTAACTCGCAGACTAACTCTACACCTTTCTGACAATAGCTCAATTACATCTTATTTAAATATTCATGGAGACCTACCGGACACTTTTCGTAACATACTTGTCGACAACACTAATAATAGCATCATCCACATGCAAAAGAAAAGGCTAAAAATAATGGAAGCCTTATTAATAAAAACAAACAAAGCAACACTTAATAATATTTAATTTTGAACATGGACATAATACCTTGACCGTGTTTTGAAACAAAAAAATGAAGCATTTTATAAAACATACATACAACAAACTATTCTAGTTTTAGCAGTTAAAACATAATCCTTGAAAATGGCTAAATGTATAGACGAAAGCGCTCGATAAAAAAGAACATTCGGACAATTTTTTAGAATATATATATATATATATATATATATATATATATATATATATATATATATATAGACAGATAGCTAAAAAGAGATAGATAGATAGATAGATAGATAGATAGATAGATAGATAGATAGATAGATGTACTGGTTAGTGTACGTTGTGTCATAACGATAAAATAGGACCTTTGGCAATCGGAGATTAAAATACGTGCATATTGAATAAAAAGTTCACACACACACACATAAATACACACACCCACAAAATTTAAATTGATTAATCTCGTCGCAACAGTCAGTTCATCCGTAAAAAACTATTCGTCTAAAATCGAATCACATATTCCAATTCACCGAAGCTTGGCTGTCGCGAACATCCAGTAATAGATTTTTTATCCAAAATTACCCAACAATACATATTTATAATAAAATTGCGAACAATACGCACATACTAAGAAGTTCTAGGGACCTCACCCAAATCCGATTAAAATAATAGCATATAGGCAACATAAAAAAAAAAACTTTCATGATATTAAACCATGTCATATCCTACAATTTCTTAAATCGAATTGTATTGTAAAGTAAATCTTCAACAAAATTATAACATACGACACTCACACACCACTTCCTCTAGTTATTATGTCTATACAAACATGTATATGCACAAAAGCTGAGTATCATCTACCATGGATTCAATTGTTTAAGAAGAATAACATATTTTAAAAATACATGGATATTGAATAAAAAGTTCACACACACAAAATTTAAATTGATTCAGCTCATCACAGAAGTCAGCTGATTCTTAAAAAACTATCATTCTAAAACCGAATCACATCGTCCACTTCACTAAGGCTTGGCTGGGGCGAACTGCTATCCACTAATAGATTTTTCACAAAGATGGTCTACCATGATAGCCCAATAGATCAGTGGATAGATAGGAACCAGATAAGAAAGAAAGAAAGAAAGAAAGAAAGAAAGAGAGAGAGACGGTCAGACAGGTAGAAAGAGAGGAACAGAACGCAATCAGATAGATTCATAATATATCTATATATATATATATATATATATATATATATATATATATATAAACGAATCTTTTATAGATATATTATGAAGAGATTCGGTTATATATATATATATATATATATATATATATATATATATATATATATATATATATATAACGGAATCTCTTCATAATCTATCTTTTCATATTCTAACTACCTATATATATATATATATATATATATATATATATATATATATATATATATATATATCCGAATCTCTTCATAATATATCTATAATATAATATGTATATATCTATATCTTCATATATATATATATTTTATATATATATATATATATATAGAGAGAGAGAGAGAGAAAAGAGGGGGAGGGAATAATGAAGATATTGAATCAGATAGGTAGATAGACAATGAAGAGATTGACATAGATAGATAGATAGATAGATAGATAGATAGATAGATAGATAAAATATGAAGAGATACCCTACAATTTCTTAAATCGAATTGTATTGCAAAATAAGTCTTAAACAAAACTACAGCTTAAGTTACACACACACCACCGCCTCTAGTAATTATGTCTACACGAACATGTATATGCTCAAAAGTTGAGTATTATCTACCATATATTCTATTGTGAAGCAGAATAAAATAAGATCCCAAGAAAATTAAATTTCGTCATTAAATGACCCATAAGGTATCAGTATGCCGTTAAACGGACAAATCAATCAATGAATCAACCTCTTATACTAATACAAGAACCGCATTCGGTAAGCCCCCAAGTAGTTCTCAGGTCTTATATTGAACGAACGTTAATAAAATGAAGATAAGTAATAAAAGAAATCGACCAAATGGTCTTACCATCAATTGTAAGAATAGAGAATGAATGGTGCTTAACATGAGTAACAGACCAAGATGTGAGTTACAAAATGGAGACGCCAGAAACACAAGCACATAAATTTAGCTACCTAAGATGTGTTAGGACAGATGACAGATAATGTGACAGTAAGTCTTAAAGGTCAAATTTATTTGGGCTTAAAACTTGAATCTTTTAGGTAATTTAAAATTATAAATCGTAGCCATTTGCGAAGTTGTTTGATTCAAGCAGGATAACTTTTAGAAGTTCAAGTACGTCCGACACCAACTAAATTTATATAGTTCTTCATAAACCTTGGGCGCCGCAGACATTTACAGAAGTCCAAAAGCTTTTAATATATACACGCATACAATACCCATGCATATATGGTAATCGTGGAGTGTTGCTTCTTCTGTCTATTTATACAGATGCCGTATTTTCAACATTGAGCACTCTTTACTCATTAATACAGCAGATTTATATATATATATATATATATATATATATAATATGTGAAAATATATAGAATATGTGAATATGTGAAAAATAATCCATAGCCTAAATTAGTAGTTTAAATACTTTACATAAAAGATAACCCTTTATGAAGTCGTCAAAAAACAAACGTTACGAAAGTTTTTCTTTTTTTATATGCACAATTCCCTTTCATAATAAAATAAAATAAAATAAATAAATAAATCTCCATAGACAAGAAAACTAGACGATGGCAAATACATCTTCCGTTTCATTTTTGACACCCCCACCTTTCCCCGACTTGACACCTTGAAAGTATCTCTATACCGCTACTTATTATAAACACCCTACACTCGCCTACCCAATTTAGACAATTCACCCTAGTTGTTACCATGGGGATTTTAATCTCAATTTTAAAACAAGTAAATTTCAGATATACGTTATTCCAACAAAAATTTCGCTTGAAAATGGAACGGATCCCATTTTACTTTCAACTCAATTTAATTTAAAGGATTATATTGAAGTTTTGGCCTTGTTTTGAAACATGAGACCTCTTATGTAGCGATTTGGAATCATATTTTTAAATAAATAATTATATATATATATATATATATATATATATATATATATATAATATTAGTGGAAAATATACATACATATGCAAAATATATAAATACCCATACATGTATATTTTTTAGAAAAAAAAAATTCCAAGAGGAAGAATCAGGTAGAAGTCAATGTCCAGGACAGAGTAAGAATATAATAAAAGGCTTAAACACTAATATTCCATGGTCATAATTTATTCCATTGAATCGTAAATACAATCAATTCATCAGACCTACAGATTCAAAAAGCTTTTGAATTTGTAGGTCTGATGAATTGGATCGTATTTACGATTCCAATGGAATAAATTATGACCATGGAATATTAGTGTTTAAGCCTTTTTATTATATATATGTATATATAGTTAAACCTAGAGAGACAGACAAACCTACCAAGGTTTCACCTATGCGGATCGTCAGGGAAGGCTGGCTAAAAAGGTAAAAAAGTATGGAATACTTATAGTCAATAAATAAAAAAAAAACATAACCACGTGACCAAAATAAAAAAACAAAAGAAATCAACGGGGGAGGGGAGAAACATTTATTCAAATAGAGAGAATTCTAGACGATTATTTTCGGCTAACGTACATGTTCTTGGTTCTTTCTTTTTTTATACCTTTTTTCCCCTTTGGTATTGGTTTGATTATTTGCAAATCAAAACACTGAATGTTTTCGAACAAGTATAATTTCTTATACTTATAAGGTTGCTACTACTACTACTACTAATATAATATATATATATATATATATATATATATATATATATATATATATATATATATATATATATATATAGGAGGCACCACGGTGGAGTAAAGGATAGCGGCTCGGATTGAGGAATCAATTCATTTACGTGCTAATACCCTTGGGAAAGGTATGAATTGCAGGACAGACCGGGTTCTATATCCTTGGGTGGCAACTGGTTTTCTGTTAAAAATGGCAACCTACTGCGGGAAAAAAATCTGTCTCATTAGTCATGATTGAAAGATAAATGATCGCCTAAGCGTGTATCACGAATGACACATAACTATATATATATATATATATATATATATATATATATATATATATATATATATATAGTCTTAAGGTGTGCTATATTTATGGAATAAAGTGCTCAATATCAGAGAACGTGTGTAAATATAAAAGTGAAAAATTCAAGTCAACACTTAGAGGCGACAGGCTGTTCCATGCTATATATAAGTCAAGAAAATCCTTAAAAATCCATCACGTTTATAATTTATTTCATGAATATATATACTCATCGATTCAGACCGAAGGTTTTTTAGAAATGGAATCAATCCGACCAGACAGATAGAAAATATGAATAGACGTACGCATATATATTAACCCCATATATATATATTTATGTGACTACTAAGCTGTATGTGTACGTGTATTCACATTTTTATATAAGGTTATTTATGCGATTGTCTTGTCTAAATCATTTATAATTTTATGTTTTTATATTACTAGAGTTGTTAGTACTATCTTTATTATTTTTATACTTATTTCTAAGTCATCTTATTGGCTTATCATTTATTTCTTCCTTTTTTTTCATTCATCTCTCTCTCTCTCTCTCTCTCTCTCTCTCTCTCTCTCTCTTCTCCCACTCGCTGTCTTTCTTTCTCCCCTAAGCTTTTTTTAAAAAAATTATTTGGAAATTTTTATATTTCTTTCTTAT